>JAAXCT010000864.1:0-306691 GCA_012490785.1 Eragrostis nindensis
AAAAAGGCAAATCCATCTGGTGTGGCAATAAAACAGAGAGTTTTGTTTGGGAACGTGAATTCATCAAGGGAACAGGCGGATTGGGTTTGTCAGCCATGAATGGAAATGGAGAACAATTTTATTTATTTATTTTTAGCAGAAAATGGAGAACAATTGATTTGCTTCTCAGGAAGCTCACTCTATTATCAAAGCTCAAACATAACATTAAAAAGACTATGGGCTTTAAGGATTTAGTCATGGCCACAAGCCCGCAACTGGCAGGAGCCCGTCCACCATTCCTCTTGAGGAGGCCTCTCGCCTTGAGGCCGCCCTGAGGCCTCTCGACTTCCCTGCAAGGATCACGTGCTCTGGTGACATCTACTGTGGTGGGTAAACAATCCAAGTGTTCATGCTCTCCATAATTCAACCGAGCCTGATTTATTATTATTAAAAGAAAAATGGACTATTTTATCATACTACTAAACTCCTATCAATAAACTTAATCAGTCAAAATACACATCTGAAACAAGGCCTGCTCATATTGGCATAGAAAAAGGCAACAACGGGACCCAAGGTTGACAAGCTCTTATGGCCCACATGTCATCGGTTACTCCAATACCACCCTAAGTATCGCAGCACTTCCAGGATCGTAACAGCGGTCACACTTGTCAGCTGCACATCTCGCAAGCAACCCATGAGTTATAGTAACACCGCCGATTTCCTCAAGGAACTGAACATGTTTGCTCGGCTGCTCGCCCCTTCCTTCTCCACCAATCACTGGAATAATCTCTTCTCCTGAGCTCTTCAGCTCCGCATGGGTCCCAAGAAGCTTCTTCTAGCATCCATTGTTGCCGTATCGATCTTTCTTTACATGCTCCACCACGCCAATTCAGAGGAAGTCTTCATCACCGACTCTGCTGACGGCCCGACAGCAGAGAGTCCAGGCTACCTGGACCAGCCGTGGCCCAGCCCGGGCCGCAACCGATCGTCGTCGACGTCGACGACTACGGAGCCGGGGGTGCCGGCGGCGACGACAACAGAGGTGAAACTAGCGATCACGACTTGTTATTTTCTCGACCCTTGTTTGTTGCAATTTCTCTTGACGCGCCGCCTGTTGTTCTGAACTTCTGACGATGCCCGCGCGACAGGCGTTTCTTGGCGCCTGGAGAGAGGCTTGCAACTCCTCCGAATTACCGGCCACATTCCTCGTGCCTGAGGGGAGGACATACCAGCTGATGCCTGTGACCTTCCGTGGCCCCTGCAGAGCAGTCTCGATCACTGCAATGGTGAGGCTATTCGACGCTGCTAGCTGCTAAATAGTCCATTTTTGTATTCTGTCGTGATGACTGTAAGCGATCTTCAGATAGTGGGAACACTGGAGGCTCCGTCCAACCGATCGGTCTGGCTCGATCGCAGCCTGCAGGAATGGATTACGTTCGAGGACGTCGATCGCCTCCATGTCCTCGGCGGTGGGACGCTCAACGGGAACGGACAGCAATGGTGGAGCAACTCGTGCAAGGTCAACAAATCAATGGTATCTACTTGTCACTGCACTAAAACGTTTCACCCCTGAAAGAAAGTCCTTGTACATAACATGCTCTCGACATTTCTAGCTTCTCATCAGATAATCTTTTGTTTTCTTTCCGTCGATCAGCGCTGCGTTACCGGCCCGACGGTACGTCCTTGATCGATCCGGCATTTCGGCCTGATGTTTGTGTGAGCGATGAATTTTCAGTTGGCGACTTGCAGGCGCTGTACTTCAGAAGATGCGCTCACCTGGTCGTGGAGGACCTGGGGTGAGAGACAGCATGCAGATGCACGTCCATCGCTTACTCCTGGAACGTGCTGGTGTCGAAGCTGTTCATCACTGCGCCGGGATGGAGCCCCAAACACTGACGGCATCCATGTCTCCAACAGCAAGGAAGTGACCATTAGTGACTGCGTCATCAGCACAGGTACTATACCAACAAGGTGGTTTTGTCTTGTCTCGTCGTGCACATATCCTTGCATAAGTTAAGAAGGTTGTCACACTCACAGTAGAGATCATGGAGCACCAGTTAATTTTCGCTTTTGAATTAGCGCAGGGTGATGACTGTATAGCCATTGTGACTGGCTCCACGTTCGTACGGGTAACCGGCATATCTTGTGGACCGGGTCATGGAATAAGGTATTGCCGTAGTACATAGTAACTCCAATTATATGCTGTGAAATTAAGCTTTCAGTCTTCGCTGTGGACATGCATATATTTCAAGTATGGCATTTGTACTACTCGACTCAAGGAATTGAGACAGGCGGTACGAAGTGTTCTGACTTTCTGATCTTTCTTGGCATTGTTTTTTGCTGCAGCATTGGTAGCCTAGGCACAAACAACTCATGGGCCCATGTCTCTGACGTGCTCGTGGAGAAGACCACGCTGCTGGGCACGACCAACGGTGTGCGGATCAAAACTTGGCAGGTAATGCATGGCCTTCTCGCTGAGTGGCATACTGGCATGGAAACTTGGACAATCCTAGCCTTTTTTTGAATCTTGAGGAAAAGCGTTGCTCTCAAAAGGGGGCTGGTACATTCACCACTACACAACCTTCTGCTCCTCTGCTTCCTACAATCCCCTGTGTCTCCTGTTCCTTTGTTTCCTGCAAGCCTCGTTGACTGTGGTACTGTACCGGCCTGTTCAGCGCGCGTACAGTGTTTCGTATAAATCTGCGCATGCTTACAACTTTCTCTGAGTAGTACTTTATACCAGACGATTATAATGCTAGACACTGTGTCCTATTTATTCGTTCGTAACGCTAAAAGATGTGTACTAGCATTAGTACCTAGGAAACAGTAGAGAAATTTGTAATTCTGACAAGGCTTTTCATTCAATTAACAGGGAGGGCATGGCTACGCTGAAAGGATTACATTTCAAGATATCACGATGCATAATGTTACTAAACCGGTACTTATCGATCAAAATTACTGTGACTCTAAGACACCGTGTCATGAACAGGTATTGATGGATACTACAGTTGGTCTAAACACAAACAGTTTTGTGGCGTTTGGGTGAAATACTTTGCACCTTGCAGGAAGCAGCTGTTGCTGTACACAATATACGGTACAAAAACATACGCGGAACTAGCGCTTCAAAAGTCGCCGTGAAATTCAGCTGCAGCGAAGCTGTTCATTGTGACGGCATAGTGTTGCAAGATATCTATCTGGTTGGAGACAGAAGCTACGCTACGTGTTCCTATACAAAAGCCACGCTTGTACAGTTAGGGTATAATTTTCCTTTTTGCAGCACGGACATAGTAGAGTAGCATAGACATCAGCAGTGGTGAGGCAACGCTACGAAGAACCGAGTATTTCCAGGTAGTGCACACGAGGTGAAAATGTGAAGGTTTCCACTGAAATTCCCATTTTTCCGGATGCTGGTGCACATGGGAGGCCGCTTCACCCTTTGGAGATAGGAACATCGTGCATGTGCTTATCCATTTAGAGCCTCGTTTAAATGCAACAGGAGTTTTTATGCAAGAAATTTTTTTTCTTAGTGAAGACTGAAGACGGAAGAATATATTGAGTAGTGAAGGTCGGAGTGTGAAATACAGTTGTGTAAACATGAGATTGTACTTATGTTTGGAATCCTTCAGAAAATCAAGCTTCAGTATCTGTTACCAAGAAAGGCCATATTCTTTATTCTTTTTCAAGCAAAAAAGAACCATGAAAATCCTTCATTTGCTCTTTTTAATACTACTCACGCCGTCGTTAAATTCTGATAACAACTCTAGTTCATTCTTGAACTAGAATTATTGTCCTGATTAACGACAACAATTTGAGAATGGAGGAGGATGTTAGATGATTAGATTATGATATCTTATGTTTTGAATATCAAACATGAACACGTACAAACATACATGTGGACGCAACCAAACCATGCAGACACGTACAAAACACCTGAGTATTTAGGGTGCGTTTGGTACAGCTCCAGATTCACCAAGAATCAGAAACGTTTCAGATTCAATTCAGAAACATTTCACAACTTGAAACAGAAGAATCACTGAAACCGTTTGGCCATTGATCTATAATCGTGTGAAACGTTTCAAAAATGAACTAGAATCACTTGAAACACCTATTTTGGTGATTCTCATCCCTAGTTCAAAAATAGAGAAACGTTCCAGAGTATTCAGGCAAGAACGTTTCAGGTTTTGACCGTTTGAAAGTGATACAAATGATTTGAGGAAGAATCTGAAGTGATTTATGCATTCAAATGGACCCTTAGCTGCAGTACCGTAATAGCCTAAACGGCCAGTACGCTGTGCTTGCTGTGCACATTTGTCGTGCCTGCGTCAACGAGAAAGGAAGTCGAATGCAGTTCAATTCATCACTCGGCTGCAGTGTTTCAAACCCTTGAAAAAAAAAAAGTTACCGAGGCTTTTCCCATGCAATACGCCGCCCCAAGTTAGAACTTCGCAATCACGAGGACTCGAAAACGAGACAAACCATTTTTTGTCTTGAGGCACAGCATACTCCTGTCGTGTCGTGACGAATGACGATGATGAACCAGGATCTTGTATCCGATCCAATCTGCTGCACTCTGGGCTTGTCGTGGTAGGCAGGCCAGGCAGCCGTCGTCTTCCCACGAGCCGGGAGTGACGGCTCAAGGCCAGAGTGTATACACCACTTCAAATTTGCGCCGGAACTCTCACCATAAACCTTGGCCGGCCTGCGCTGTCACCTGAGTACAATTAACGGACCCCCTGCGCTTGCAGGTTGCTGCTGCAGCAGCCTTGCCTTTGTTGTTGGCTGTCATATCCGCCACTGCGGCTGCGTGCCCGCCAATTCAAAACCGGCCTGCCGGCTGCTGCTGCTGCTGCTGCTGGGGTGCGCCACACATGCGTCCAACTCCGGTCCGACCAGCCAACGAACCCGAGCCGGTCGCCCCACATGTCACAGAGCACGCACGCGGGTGCGACTACCGGCGGGGGAGGTCAGAGCCCGAGAGAGAGAGAGAGCCACGTCCGCAGCGTCGCGCCGTTTTGAAACTGGCCTTGGGGCTCGACGCCGCGCGGCCACCCCCGTGCGCCTGCCGAGACGACACGACACGGCCCC
Organism: Eragrostis nindensis; assembly: GCA_012490785.1. Lineage (NCBI taxonomy): Eukaryota > Viridiplantae > Streptophyta > Magnoliopsida > Poales > Poaceae > Eragrostis > Eragrostis nindensis. The sequence goes on from JAAXCT010000864.1 coordinate 5,065, forward strand.
GCATGTCACTCGCGCGCGAAGCGGAACGGCGGCGGAGCCCGAGGCCGGGGGGCACGAGATTCTCGTTCGGGGAGCGAGGCCGAGGACGCGACCGAGCGAGCCGGTGCGCGTCGCGCTGCGTGCGCGGATGCGTCCGTGGCCACGCCCACGTCAACCGCGGCCCGGACCCGGCTGTGGAGTCTTGGGTTTAAAATTTGTGCCGGGGTCCCACGCAAAAGCCCGAGTTTAACCGCAGGCGCAGCCTGCAGCAGGCCAGGGCTCAGCTCTCCTCTGCTCCTGCACCTGCGTCCTGCCGCCGCCGCATGGCGCGCGCAGGCAGGAGGAGGCGCGGGTCGCGGCTCACGAGGCCCTGGGGGCGGCGGCGCCACGTCAAGCGCTCGGCGCGGGGGGAAGTTAACTGCTGCTGGGTGACCTCCGTGGCCGCGTGACATGGCGCGGTGCAGCTGCGACGGCTGGCGCTCGTGTACTCGTACGCGCGCGCGCGCGTCAGTGTGGGATGAAATCGGTGTACCGGCCAGGCTACCAGGGGGGGTCTATGGTAGGGTAGCGACTTTTTTCACTGGCAGGATGTGTCTTTCTCCGCTGCGGCACGGTCCGAGACTGACTGACTGGAATGTGCGATTGTGCGAGCAGCGAGCTTACTTTTAAAAGTTCGTGCGGTGTTACCAGCGTGTGTGATATTGCTAGTTTAGGAAATGATATGGACCTGGGTGATGTAACATAATGCCAAATACTACTTGTAGTACTATTATCCAGGACGTGGTTTTGCACTGGATAAACGATGGGCATGTAAACCTGCGAACAATGTAGGAGTACATGGCTGATGGCTCTGCACTGAACACGCAGTTCATGTCACATTAAACTCTACATTGCTCTTGTTTTCCTTCCGTTACTATACAATGTTTACTACTAGCAAGAGACATGGAGATTGTTGTAAGTGGAGCGCATGTTATTCCCCATCGAGAGCAAGCAAAGATGTGAGAGCGAAGCAAAGACATTGTCATCGTTTCGTTTTAGTACTAAGTTGGAAAATGCCATCGAGCCACTCAACTCACGGTGAGAGTTGACCGGATCTTGTCAAACTTCCAAGTAAGTATACTCAACTCACGGTGGTAGTTCCTTTGAAAATTAACAAAACCAAAGAATGCATGACGATGGAAAACTTCAACGGAACTAGTAACTTCAAATTTTTGGTGCGCACTGTTCTCTTGTTGCAGCGTTAGCATTAAGCAGCTCGGATTACTTTTGGAACACATCGAGACACATTTCAAAATGGCGAGTGCGGTACTGTATGCTGCTGCACGGTTGGCTGGCTGACTGCTTTTCTCGTAGCCTGGGCCACTTGCAGTCCACGCGCCGGCGCAGCAGCGCCAAATGTTCACCTCTGCCACGCGCGCGGCGCAGTCCCAGAACTAGTCTAATCACCAGTTAGTCATTGCTCAATCGTTCGCCGCCGAATCACGGAGCCCCGGCCCGGCGTAGGGTGGACGGGTGGGGCAGTCCAGTCATTTGCCCCCGCGAAGCCTTTCAAACCGTGGCTTTTCACGGAAAACGAGAAACACCGCCTCCTTTCACTTGTCGTGCCCGGGCCTTTTTCCTCCCATCGCCATCCCCGTCCCTCCGGCCAACACTTCCCCAGACCCCAAGCACCACCAAAAAGCACCCGACCGTTGCCGCCTCAGCCCGAGGAAAAGAGAAGCGAACCCACCATTCCACGTCCATCCGCGCACGCTTCACCCTCTCGGCCTCTCCTCCCCGTTCCGTTCGTTCCAAGTGCCATCCTATCTGCCCCCGGCCCAGCCGAAGCGGCGGCGGCGGCGGCGGCCTCGATGTCCGCGCGGCGGGCGGCCAGGGGCCAGCACTCAGCGGCGGCGACGCCGAGGATCATCAGCCTCAACCTGGCGAGGAGGTCGGGCGGGCGGCCCAGCCGGAGCGCGGGGCGCGCGCAGCCACGCCCGGCGGCGAAGCCGGTCCAGCTCGGCGCGCTGTTCGAGATGGAGCGACGCGTGCGCGGGCTGGAGTCCGCGCCGGCGTCGCCGCCCCGGTCGGCGGCGCCCTCGCGGTCGATGGAGGAGGAGGAGGACCCTGAGGAGCAGCAGGAGAAGTGGCGGTTCCAGGCGGAGATCCTCCGCGCCGAGTGCAACTTCCTCCGGATGGAGCGAGAGGTCGCGCTCCGCAAGCTCGACCGCCACCGCGGCCAGATGGAGGCCGCGCTCAAGTCCGCCGTCGAAACGCTCGTCTCGGTAAGCAGTACTCATTCGTCTCGTCGCGCACCAAGCGAGCTCCTTGTCATCGCACGCACGTTGCACCAGTGACCACTGACGACGATCGATGCGTTCGCGTACGCCTGCGTGCGACAACAACAGGGAGGAAGAAGGTCGACGGCAGGGGCGACGTCGGCGTGGCGGCGGCGCTGGACGAGGGATCGAGGACCTGGAGGAGATGATGGAGGAGCTGCGCGTGGAGAAGGAGAGCGGGCGGAGGGCGATGAGCGGGCGCGGGAGCTGCGCCGGAGCCACGGCCGGAACTTCGATCGCCAGGCGTCCTCGCTCCGCCGGCGCCTCGAGAAGAGAGCCGCCGCGCCCGACGCCGAGCCCTGCGTCAAGGACATCCGCGAGATCGCCCTGCCCGTCGCGCCGCCGCCGCAAGCCGAGCACAGCGACGATGATGAGCGCGTCCACGGTGCCAACACCTCTGACGTAAAGCATCCTAACTCGAACGCCTACATTATCGTGGTGAGTATTTGTATCGCTGTTTCTCATTGCCGATTGCTGAAACGTGAATTACGTGCTCTGCATACTGAAGGTTGAAATGCTGAGGATGAAGATGGAGGGGATGTCGAAGGGCATGCGCGAGCGGATGGCGGAGTACAGCCGGCGCCTGGAAGCCGTCGCCGCCGGCGACAACGTTGGCTGCCACTCCAGGAAATGCGGCAGCCGGCACAGTCGAAAGGCGAGCGCGAGCAGCCAGAGAAGCTGGAGCGGAGGCAGCAACGCGAGCACCGGCAACGTGTCATCGGCAGCCCATGACAACGCTTTCTCCTCCCTGCTCGGTGGCAACCGCCAGAGCGCGGCGGCGGAGAAGCATCACCGGCACCACAAGGTAACATTCAAATTCGCACGCCTACTGTTTCGATATTCTTTGCTTTCTTGGGAAGCATGATTAGTACCCAGCGATTCGCGGTTAGTCTTGGGCGCCCGAATGTCGTTGACCTGCGGGCACGGCTGGTCAGCGACTCTACTCCACTTGACACCATTACCAATCCAAGATTAGGCCCCTTTTTTTTTGTCTCGTCCGGGACCGGGAGAGTAATAACGCGAGTTTAATTTGAAATTCCGGGTGCAATGGCGCTGCTGTGCCGTGGGGATCACTTGTACAGGTTTTGGCACTGGGGTCGTAGGAAGATGAGTAAATTGACTGATGATCCGCTGGGGCCACGGATCTTTAGATTGGCACGACGCACTCGGCACCAAACTCATTATGGCCAATGGGGTTAAGTTTTGCGTGCCTTTTCGAATTGACACGATGCTGCTATTAATATTCACTGTTTTTCTTGTGATTTGGATGGGACCATTTGTAAGAACCATGGCGCTTTTAGCGAGCTTCACCTCACTACTTGTTCTCCAAGTGATTCAAAAGATAGCTTTTAATCATGTGTTCCCCTGATTTGAACTGTCAATGATTGTGACACGGCCCACACTGTCAGTGATGCTGCCTCCTCGGCGCAGGGGTCCACTGGTCCTGGGCTAAAGAGTTGGAATTTTCGTTAGTTTCTGTTTGTATTGGTCATGTGGTACGTGACCCTGTGAGAAGCTTTGGTTGTATATCTTCAAACTGTTTTGTTTTGTGTGGTCGCTGATTTCTATACTGCATCCGCACTCGGCACTTCTGCATGTACTGTCTGCATACCGCATCTCGGCCAACAAATGTAGTAGTCACTTGGGCCTCAAGCTGACGACGTCGTGCCTGTTCCGCGGGGATGATTCGGCTCCGATGAGCACGGCATGTCTGAATGAACGCAGATAATCAATCTAGTCTGACGTGAAGATTTTGAAATTGCGACTGAACTTTCAGTTAAGAGGCACGTGCGGAGCAGGAAAGAAGTGTACCATTTTGGGCAAAGCCGTTATACTAACCACCTTTGAATCCACAAGTCGGCACATGATCCATCCCTGGCAAGTATGACCTTCGCATAGGAAATGTTGCCCCCACAACAAGAAAGCAAGCAAAGCTTTCCGTGGCCAATGCAAAAGGTGGGGCCAGGCCTAGGGACCAGGGCACGTGCTCGTCGAGTTGCTTTCGCATCGAACTAGTTCGTGTATCAACGGGACCATTAGTCTGTTCGGCAGGCAGTTTTACTGTAGCCGCTGCGCTGTTTTCTGAGAGAGAACACTGTAGCTGCTGGAAGCAGCTGTGTTTGTAGCCATGTGAGGGGGAAGCTGCAGCAGCCGGCTGCAAAGCCTCCAGCCGAACACGCTGCATATCTGCTCATGTGCACGTGGTTACTAGTTACTAGTAATCGACAGAAGTTGGTTTGAGTAGTGTGCTGAGCCGGTTTAAGAGGCAAATGCATTCATATACAAAGCAAGTACTAACTAAGCGATGACATGTAGGCTAGAGTTTGAAGGGAGTAGCAATGATTTTGAACTTGGTCGACAAATGCTGATCAAACTTTTAAGGCTTCTCCCATCCGCGCACTCTGTCGCTATGGCCGGAAATTTTCTCAGAATTCTTGTGCATTTGAATGTCTTGGGTGAACTGAAATCATGCTAAATATATTGAATGTTGTTCGCAGAAGCTTTTCGTTGTAATTGTTACTTTTATCAACAGATCGTGGCTGAAGACTGCAAATTGGTGGGCTCTGGAAGCTGCTGCGACTGCAGGGACATTGTGGGGAGATTATGGAGCAAGTGAAGGCAGAATCAGAGCAATGGACAGAGATGCAAGCTATGTTGGAGCAGGTCAGGTTGGAAATGCAAGAGCTGCAGTCTTCCAGGGATACATGGCAACGTCGCGCTATTGCTTCTGACATCAGTATAGGCTCCTTGAACTCTCAAGTAAGTATGCCCATACACTAATAAGTGAAGTGCTACATGTTTAGCGTAAACCACAAGACTACCACGTTTATACAAAGTACTAGCTGTTTTAAGATTATTTTGCATCTTTATTATCATTACAAAGAAATGCTGGGTTGCGGATGTGTGTATAAACTGATGATAGCACTTGTTACTCATCCATTGCTTGCTCGGCGACATACTTTAGCTATTTTGGATTCAGGAACAGGAAGTGGAGTAATCCATACACCTACACTAGCTTGCTTTAGAGGAATCTATATTGGCACAGAAAATGTTACTGCATTCTGTATCTCAGATGTTACCCAGAGTTGTTGCTGACTTACTCTTTAGGACAGCAAAACAGTGAAGATATAGGCATTAAAGTCTAAATCAGTCTCCTGTTGGGGAAAAAAAGAGAGTGTAATCAGTCTTCATCATACTATATTGTTTTTATTCAATATTCCTATTTCATAACCTCCTTATGTTATTTTTTCCATCAACTTTCATATATTCATACATCATGTTACATACAAGCGAACTAAAAAAAATTTACAGTATTCTATTTGAATTTTTTTTAACAAACTATATGGTGCTACAGTATCCTTATGGAAATTTTTTATTTAAAATGAACGTACCAGAGTTTGTTGCGTAACTAAAAAAAGTTGATTACATTGGACTGAACTGGTTAATTCTCTGGTTTCTGAGTATGTTGAACACTGCGTTCCTTAGTGTTTGTTCTTGAATTATTGTACCCAGAACATTTATTAGGTTCTGCAATTTAGTGCTACTTCATCATTTAAACAAAGTCAGTCATTGTGGTAGGCGTCTAAACGAAAATTTTGCCATGTATTAGATGCTAGAGTGGAAAAACCGGGCACAATTGTCAGAGCAGCAAGTGGAAGAGCTGCAGAGGAAGATCTCAGAGCTCCAAAGCAAGTTACACACGTTCAAAGCCCACTTTCCAAACCGTACTGTTGCCAACAAAGATCAATGGTCAGACGCATGCAAGCTGGAGAACCCAAGAGCAAAGCCTCAGCACCACCGACCGCAGGAGTGCGGCAAGGAGAAGGAGAAGGAGAAGCACGTCCTCATCTGCCGCGTGAAGCACTCGCCCAGCGTGATCCCTAAGCGCTCGCCGTTTCAGGAGATCGGTAACATCAGCTTGCCAAGGCAGCAGCGGTGAGGGGCCGTGAGTAGGTGCCGTCCCTGCTGACTGATCTTCGAAGAAGGTTTCAGACAGGAGTTTGAAAGAGGACTGTCACTTTGGCCTACCCAGTTCCGATCATCAACTTCTAATAAATAATTATGACCAACTGATGAGTACGAGGCCTGACTTCTCGTCAGATCTGTAGTAGTAATTAAGTAACCTGTAGGTGAGATGAGATGGAGTTAATTTTCCCGGAGGCCGGAGTACAGTGTTGAAAAATAGGTGAGATGTATGTAACGCTAATGCTTCTTTTACATATATATGCAATTTTGTTCCTGCACCAGCAATGATCTTAGTTCTGATGAGCATGAGTTACAAGTGCATGCTGGATTATGGAATTGGTGGAAATGTGGAGGCAGAAGGCGGCACAGAAAACATTCATGGTCGTTTTCTATTGCTCGATACGATTTAGCACAAAAGGGAAACTTTTTCTCATGACCCAGCCACCGTGTTGCAGTCGTGCAGCTACGTGAGGCATGCAAGTAGTATGCAACTGCAGGAGTGCTGAGGATGTGGTGAAGAGCAAGCTTCATAGTTAAGCCACGTTCTTTTTTCTTTTCTTTCTTTTGGACGAGCTATGGTTTCTCTGTTTCTCTGTTCTGTCTGAAACGATTTGGCACAAGAGGGACTTTTCAGGAGGACTGTACACGTAAACAATAACAACAACCGGAGCTTTATTGGAGATGAATATATTACACGCATAGCCTCCAGATATGTAAATCTGCGTTTCTATTTGCAGTCATAAATCACTAACGTTCTAGTGCTCGAAACGACAACACAGTATAGATATTTACAACATCAAGATTTCTAGCAAAATGAATAATACCATAACACATCTCGTTGAGAAGCTATCGGTGATTGATCATGGAAAGCCAAGCGCAGTACGTGCACACGAGCTTCTGGGAGATGTACACGTACACGGCGAACGAGAAGCTCATGAGCGTGACGTCCTTCCAGTCCCCCTTCTGCTTGGGGCTCAGGCTCTCCCGCGCCGCCATTCCCGCCTTCACCACGTTGCCGTACAGCTTCTCGGCCCTGGCCGCCCACCGCCCGCTCTTATTCTCTCCTCCTCCGCCGCCGCCGCCGCCGGCGGCGGCTTGGTCGGTTGGCTGCTTTGGCAAAGGAAGAGGGATCTCTGCCTCGCCACGGCGCTGCTACGTCGCCGTCTGCGGCCTTGCGAGACATGTGGAGTGGTGCTGATGGCAAGCATGCCCAGGGAAGCCATGCATGGATGATCGGATCTAGCTTGCGGAGTACAAATGTGATCGGCAGATTTTTTTCCCAAGAAGAATGGATAAGCAGCTCTAGACTATGAGAGGAGGAGGAGAATGACAGTGACAAGTAGGCGTGTAGACTGTAGCGTAGGGATAGTGCCAAGACCGCTGCCGCTGGCAGTGGGCTCCACAGACGAGGCCAAGTGATCCAACCAAATGAGGAGCTTCATCAAAATTCAGAGTGATCCAAATGAGACGCATTCTCATTTTATTCAGAGTAATTGGAAAAAATTGGGATGGTAAATAATTGAAAAATGAAGGCACGATAAAAAATTTTATTTAGAGCATCACTAATAAAAAACCCTCACAGCTGAAAAACTTATTTTGTTATAGACGACTGAGAAGTGAATTGGAAATGTGACGTTGAGTGATGGTAACATAACATGTTTTTTTTAGTAGTTTTTTTTTTATAGGAGTAACATAACATGTTGCCGTTGCTTTTGGAAAGGGTAACATAAATGGGCTTTGTATTGGCCTTTGAATTCTTGATGAAAGCCCAAACCGAAGATTTGAGCAGCCAGCCACAAAGCCCGGATAGCTGGGATATAGGCTGAAAGCCCTGAAACCCATCGTCAGTTCGTCACCGACGGGCGACGGCATCTGTCTGATCGCATCGGCGGCCGGATGCCAACTCGACCTACACCTACGGCGGCGAGCGTGCGCTGCGGCGCGTCGGGAGAGCACGCATGGCTGCCAACGTAGTAAGAAGAAAAATCAAGGAATCCGGAGGAGTGAGGATGACGCCAGGGCGGGCCCTGGAGGCCACAAAGGTCAAGTGCTGATTCCTCTACTCTCCGACCTGGGGAAGCACTTGTCAAAAGCTGACCCACCGCTCTCCCACCACTGTGACACATCGCCCACAAGCCAAACTCCCCGCCGCATCACACCAACCCACCAGGCCACCACCACCAACCGTTCAACATCCGCACCTCAACCAGTAACCACGCCCACCGCCACCGTCCACCGCTCCCACGCGGCCACGCTCCCGCCCTCCCAGGTCCCAGCAAGCGCAGCAGCGTTGCGGCCACGACCAGGCGTCGCCTGTCCGCCAGCTCGTGCCGGATCGACCTCGCGCCAGCGCCACTGCGCTTTTCCAGTCCGCACCGCCTCTCACGTGGTGCCGACGGGGACAACACGTCTCCAGTCCAGTCCACGCCCACCTGCTTTTCTCCGAGCTGCGCCACCCCCTCGTCGATGACGGCGGGCCCCGGAGAGCCGCACGCCCGTGGTGAAAACTGAACCCGAGGGCATTTTAAGGGATTAAAAATTTAAAATCGCCGACCTGGGTCCAAATCCAAGCGACGGCCGTTGACTGCGACCAGGAAAGGAGTGGCCGGGAGCGAGCAAAGTGAGCGGAGGAGTGACTGGGAAGCAAGCAAGCGGCGGCGACGGAGCACTGCGGATGGGAGAGCGGGCGCGGTAGCCATCTCCCGCACGGCTCTCTCTCTCTCTCTCTCTCCGTTCGCGCTGCTCCTCGCTTTCCTTATCTCCGCTGAGCAGCCCTTCTCGGCCAATCCGAGGGTGGCGGCATGAAGCGACAGAGGTCGTACGGCGACGGCCTCGACGACGACAGGCGGAGGTTCTACGACCGCGGGCCACCGCCGCCGCCTCCGTCGCGGCGGCCGCCGCGGGAGTACGAGACCGACAGGTTCGACCGCCGGAAGGGTTCCGGTGGCGGCGGCGACGGCGGTGTGTCCTACGACAACCAGTACCGGGAGTCCCAATCGCCACGGGAGTATGGAGGCGACCGTGCGATGCGCCGGTCCGAGAGCTTCTCCGGGTTCCGCCGGGAGTTCCCCAGTGGGTTCCGGTCGGAGCGGGATCGGCCGTGGAGGGATGGCCACGGCAGCTCGTCGTGGCGACGGCCGGGTGGCGGGTGGAGGGACGCAGAGCGTCTGGGTGAGTACAGAGCACCGGCCAGGCTGTCGGGGGCATCGCTGCCTGTACCGTCACGACGGTCGCGGTCGCCCGTTGAGCCCAGAAGGGGGTTTGAGGTGGCGAAGGCAGAGAAGTCCAGGAAGCAGAGCTCTAGCGTCAGTGAGATGGAGGAAGGGGAAGTCGCACCAGACGCTGATCACAAGACACGGCCTGCTGCTGCTGTCGAGCAAGAGAAGCAGGTTCAGCCAAGCCGCGAGAAGGAGAAAGGGGCAGAGCAAGGCGCGTCCAAGAAAGTGGAATCCAGTAGGGTCTCGGTGGATTTAGGAACTCACTGTAAGAGAGTGGCTGGTGCATCTTGTTCTGACAATGCAGGGAGTGAGCAAGGCAAGAGAAGGGACGGTCTGGTGGTGGCAGAAGCAGGGAAAGCAATTGATAATGGGAGTGAATCGTCTGCATTGAAGGTTGCAGGGGAAGGCGATGGAAGACACCAGGTGACATCGCAAGATGTGTCTGCCAGTGATGCTGGTAAGTTTGAGCTAAGCACTTCACCCATGCAGCAAGAAGTGCTGCAGGAGAAAGAGGAGCCACATGAAGAGACTGCCAATTTTGTTGGTGCAGTTGAGCAGAACACTTCCTCTAGTATCCCGAAGGAGGTTGTTCAGGAAGAAGCAACAATACGAGCTGAAACTAAAGATGATATTGATGGAGTTGGAAAGAGTGATTCATCCAGTTTAAGACGAGAAGCAACACAGGAGGAAGTGACCGTATTACACAAGACTGGCTGTGCTGCTGATGAGGTTGGGAAGAGCACTTCGCTCATGACACGGCAAGAAGTGCTGCAGGAGCAAGCGTTGGTGTTAGGTGGAACTGGCTCTGCTATTGATGAGGTTGGGAAGAGTGTTACATCTGGTATGCCGGAGGAAGTTCTTAAGGAAGAAGTGATGCAGCATGATGGAATTGCCAATGATGCCGATATGGTTGAAATTGGCACTTCTTCTGGTCTATTGCAGGAGGAAATGCAGGAAATAATACCAGCATTAGATGAAACTACCAATACTGTTGATGCTCCCCAACCGGTCAGTTATTCAGGTTTGATGAAGGAATCTATGCATGATGAATATCTGAAACTAGATGGGACGACCAATACCATTGGTTTGGCAGGACAAATTGATTCATCTGATATGGTGGACACGATGCATAAAAAAGCAGTGGCGCTAGAAGGAATCACCAATGTTGTTGATGTAGCTGGAGAGAGTAATATGTCCACTGGGCTGCAGGGAGAGGTGGTGGCTTGTTTACACCAACAGGCCTGGAAAGTAGAGAGTCGGAAAATTTAACGGTGATTGAGGAAAATATATCTGAACCAACAGAATATGAAGCATCTCAACCCGCAGAAGAGGGACGTAAGATGGATCATAGTGAAAAAAGTAGCGCACCAGAGGAAACCACGATTACAGAAGAGGCAATTTTATGCATGCAAATGTCGAGAAGCAAGTAAAAAGCTTTGATATGGCAGTCGAAACAGAACGCACCAATGTGTTCCTTCAATTGACAACGGAACGTGCTGGATGGAGTAAGGAAGAGGCTACCAATGCGAATGTGATAACAAGAGAACCAAGACCTGAAGATAAAGAAAGTGATACAACATTTGATGTCCTAGGTATGAAAGGTAATGTTGACCGTGCAAAATCAGTGGGAAGAGGTCTTGACTCAACATTGCAGCTTCGCACAGAACCAACAGAAACATCAAAACCTGCTTCGACTACTATCGTAAAGCAGGAATATGACACGGTCAAGATAGAGAAACTTGATCTTTCACTGAGCTTGTCAGATTGTTTTCAGAAGTCTGAATCCAAGTCTTTAACTCCCAAAACTGTTTCACTAGTCCATGCAACATGCTCCCAGCCATTACCGTCCTCATCCTTTTGCAAAAATTCAGATGGGTTTACAACTTCTATGACATTTAGCAATTCTAAAACACTTGGGCACAATCCTAGTTGTTCGCGCTCACACCAGTTAATAGACAACTACGAGCATTCAGTCAGCTGTAAGCCTTTGTTTATGGGAGTTGATCAGATGAGCAATTGCGCAGCACAGAAAGGTCAGTTGTCTAGTGAATACACAAAGAAGGGAGGAGCTAACCAACCCCTTCATACAGTACAGATAAATGGCCATGTGTCAGATAACACTTTGGTTGGTCTAAGTGGGCATAACAATGGGGCGTCCAAAGACTACCAAAGGCTTGGAAGCATCTCTGGAGTTCTGTCACCAACGCATGGTCATGGTTCTCAGAATTCTCGACGGGAGCATATAAGATTTAGAAGGCAGCTTACAAGAGAGAGAAGTAGCAGCAGTCTTACAATGGGTGAACAGCAGGAAGGGCAACAACTTGTTATTAATGGTGCTGATGTGATTGAGAAGGTTATTTCCAAAGTCGTATCAGAACCATTTCATCATACAGCAAGGATGCTTCAAAAGATGACAGAGAATTCTATAACATTTTTGAGGGAGGCCATTTCTGATATCATAGTCAACCCAGATAAAAGAGGACAAATAATTACATTGCAGGAGGCACTTAAAAAAAGATCTGATTTGAATAGTGATTTGCTGCAAACGTGTCCACATGCGTTGATGGAGATACTTGTTGCTATAAGGACTGGTCTTCCATATTTTATAAAGAATAGTAGCGTTGCTAAATCTGATTTGGTTGACATTTTTCTCAACCGGAAATGTCGCAATCTTTCATGCCGAAGTGTTCTTCCGGTGGATGATTGTGACTGTAAAATTTGTCAATGGAAGACTGGTTTCTGTAGTTCTTGCATGTGCGTTGTCTGCTCAAAGTTTGACTTAGCATCTAATACATGTAGTTGGGTTGGTTGTGATGTATGTCTTCATTGGTGCCATACAGATTGTGGTCTACGTCACTTTCTTATTCGGAAGGGGCACAGTTCTTCAAGTGCACACAATACTACTGAGGTGCAGTTTCATTGTGCTGCCTGTGGTCATCCATCTGAGATGTTTGGTTTGTGAAGGAAGTCTTTCGTACATGTGCAAGGCAATGGAGGTTGGATACATTAATTAAAGAGCTACGGTACGTGGAAAGAATATTTTCTTGTGGTGATGATACAAGGGGTCAGAGGGTCTGTGACTTCGTGAAGCAGATGCTAATAAAGTTGGAAAACAAGGCATATTACCCTGAAGTAGTCAAATGTGTCACTGCTTTCTTTTCAGGTAAGTTATTAATATATTCGTATCCATGCATTGAAAATGATTGCCTTTTTAGTTTTGCAATATGCCAAGTTTTTTTCCTGTGGAAATAGAAATAAGGTTAATAATGGAGTTACTGCTGCATGTTGTGTGATCCACGTAGCAACCACATCAGACCAGCTTGGAGATTTTTAGTTTATGTAAAATGAGCTACTGAAACTGGCCCATAGCCACCTCTTGAAAGAAAGGGATACAAGCACAATTAGATGGAAACCATGGCCAGAAAGCTCCTCTGATATATGTTATGATTGCCATGATGCTGAAATATAAATAGATAGGTTCCATTATGTCAAAAAAGGTAGCTGTACTAACTTTCCACTTTCCAATTCCAGCTGATGATCTTAACTTGGGTATTGGTCCATCAGAACCACTAAGAGGCATTCCATGCAACACTGCTGGAGGAGATGGGATTACTAGTTCAAGTCGCATGGTAGCATGGAAACCATACACATTAGAGGGACTTCCAGTTTTGGAAAAAGCAACTGGTTTTTTGACCGCAGGGAGCCCATCTTTGCACAGAGAATCTGGTGAAACCAAATTCCTTGCAGCTGACGATAAGCCTGTCATTGATGAACTGGATAGCCTGATCAGGTTAAAGCAGGCTGAATCATATATGTACCAGGAACGTGCAAATGATGCACGCAACCAAGCAGATGATCTGATACATATTGTTATGGTAAAAACTGCACGAATTGAGGAAGATTACACCACTCAAATAGTTGACCTAAACATAAATGAGTTACAAGAGCGACGCAAGCAAAAAATGGAAGAACTCCAAGAATTTGAAAGGACTTACCGCCAATTTTTCAGCATGAAAACTAGGATGGAAACCAGCATTCGGGAATTATTGTTGAAACTGGAGCCAATGAAACGAAATTGAATTGATTGAACTGAGCTTAGCACTTGTAGTTAGTTGAGGGAATCAAAGTTCGCCCAACTTATTGAAGAAGGCCTGCAAACATTGTCGTAAGTTTTTCCATTTGTGTTTATTCTCTCTGATCTGGATTCTCTTTTTTACTACTGTTGAAAAAAAATTATGTTTCTCTTTTTTGACAATTATTTCATGTAGTAGGCAAAATTGTAGGCTGTATCTAGTTCTTGATGTATATAATCTGGTTATCTAAATAAATATTACATGCTTATGCGATATTTTCATAAATTGTATTCTCGATTTTTGTTATATGAACTGCACGATAGAGCCACAACTTTTTTGTAAGGTTTTCTCACTAAACTAATGGAGTCTACACAATGAGATCTGTGCTTATATGGAACATTTGACATTTGTGTTTAGCAATAGGCTCAGGCTGTTTAGAGGACAGCTACCATGATATCCAGTTGAAGCATGCTTGCATTTTAGCTTACCTGGTTAAACAACATGCAGATTTTCTTCTATCCATTTTAGCAGAAATTGTACATGATTTTAGATGGACTTGATTCTCATATGTTAAGGGGGGTATGGAGTTTTCTATATGGACGAGATCTGTCCTTATATGGCATATTGGATGTTTTCACAAAGGCATTTATAAACTTATCACCTCCCTCATGATTTTGAAAGAATTATATGTTTCTGCCTGTTTGAAAATGCCATTACAAAAACTGATTGGTGATATTATGCCAAAACTGGAGATGTGGAGCAGTAAATTTTTTAGTTTCTATTCCCCGTATTTTTACAAGCTAGAAGAAACTCATGGGAAACACCATCACTATTTTGCTGGTGGTTCTTTAACATTTTTTGGTGGACTGCATCACATGTGTTGACTAAAATAAATGTAAATACTGAGAATTCCGTGTTTCTCCCTCTCTTTTTCCAGATCTTTCTGAAGACTTCTGCTTGTGTCTTGGATGGCATACTGCTGTCTTCCTTGAAGAATACATTATAATGTTGCTCTTCAGATAAGATTCGTTTAAGAAGAAGATGTAAAGAGAGGGTTGAGCATCAATATCCACACTTTGTAGCAAAGAGAGTGGTGCGGGGGGGGGGGGGGGGGGGGGGGGGGGGGGGGGGGGGTTGTTCCCCAACTACCAAGAACCAGTCTCGTCAATCTAATTATGGGTGAAGGCTCATAGGTATGGATGCAAATAGCTCCATATTGTAGCAAAGAGCTGCGCTTCAGGGTTCTGGAAGCAAACATTTTTGCATGCTGCGGGAACCTCAGCTAAATTAGTGGCAAGTTGGTTGTAGACTTGTAGCCTACGTTGGTTGTGAAGATGTACATATGTGAATCCGTGTAGCTTCAAATTTTCACTGATAATATCCATTTAGCACTTTCAGGCTTTCAGCAGCTGTTTGCTCTGTAGTCCCTTGTTCCGTCTGCATCATTCTGTATACTGTTGCTGATAAAACCATCTGAAATTCGCGGAAAGTTTGGTTCCGTGTGCTACTGATTCAGAAAGTGGCTCGAGTTCCAGCACCTGCTGATAGTACATTTGATCAGAGAAGTAAATAATCAGTTATAGGGAGGAGGCATTGTCAGATTGTAAGAAGAATCGTGCAGGCTCTGCTTGTGCAAAAACCGGCCTTGCACAAAGCAATACTCGCTTGTGTTTTCTGTGTGTTCTTTCACAAGACTGAAGCCTTTTTTAAGATGGTTTGGGAGCTGAGGTTACATTGCTGATTAGCAACATAGGAGTTAAAAAAATGCTAACTGCGCAGGAAAAGAGCACTTAACCTTTGGCTACAGAATCAGATGAATGAACGGGCTATTGTTATAAAAAGTATTTATCATAATTTATTAGAGAGACCATAGGACTATCATTTTGTACAAGGCGCCAAAATATAGCATTACATGGCTATTATTATAGCCCCTCCACTTCAAGCATCAGGCGGAGTTGCTTGAGTGCTTCTTGAACACCCAGCCAGAGAAGCATCAATAAAACCTATGCAAAACACATGGCCAAAACCAACACGGCAAAATTTAAGCACATGAGCTTATGCTCCTCGAAGAGGCAGCGCGCGAGGCCCCTGGCGCCGGCGGTGACCCCCACTGGGCGGCGCCCGCCGTGCTTGGCGTCGCGGCATGGATACACGAACACGACGTCGGACTTGGACAGGCCCACCCGGAGGTCGGACCGGATCGCCTTGTTGATCTTGAGCTTGTGCTTCGGGCACCCCTCGTCGGACACGGCGACGCAGCGCCTCTCGCGGCGACGCTTGCTCTTGAGCAGGACGACGTCGCGGTCGGAGATGGAGAGGTTCTTCATGGTGTCCGGGTGCTTCGCGCAGACGTCGTCGTCGACGATGGTCGCCTCCGCCACCGCTTGCCGGTACGGGACCGGCTTCGGGCTGGGCGAGGAGGATGCGGCTGCAGCGTGGCAATTGGCAGTCATCGTCGTCTCGTCTTGGGTTTGTCTTTGGGGATTGCTAAAATCCACCCGGGCATTCTTTCTTCATCTGTCACCCGAATTTATGGTCGTCTGATGTGCTTTGCGATCCGTGTTGATGGCGTCAGCATTTGCATGTCAGACTCGGCTACGACTCCGCCGCCGCCATTTCGTCCGCCCATGTTCGTCTTCCTTCACTCATGCGACTGGATGCTTAGAGTTCGTCCTCCTCCCCTTCTTCCTCCTCTCGAGTTGATGCTGTTCCTTTTGATTCGTGTGACCCTAATTATCGATTTGGTGTTGCTGATGTGTTTGCTGCGATTTCCTCTGATTTGGTCCCTTCGATTTGAGTAGATTTCCAGTGTTCATTCGTGGTACGCTGCGGCAGTCTCTGGTCAGGTGTTTTGATGCAGTTCATCCCGCTAGGGTTCGTCCTCCTCTCAATTTTGAAGCTATTCCAGTGGCTTCGCTTGATTTTAGGTGTCGGTTCGATGTCACTGATGATGCATTCGCTTCAGTTTGGCTTGATTTGATTTGTTAGGTCGTTTGATTCTAGTGGATTTCCCACATTTCTTCGTAGGATATTTGCGGCGCTGCAGTAGGAATAGGCGGCCTCTTCCCTGCCTTTTTTATGCAGTTCATGTTCCTTGGTTTCATCACCATCTCCTTTAGCACCCTCGATCTGATGCTGTTCTGTTGGTTGATGTGGTTTGAGCTCTTCATTTGAGGTTGCTGATGTGTTTGCCGCATTTTAGTTGGATTTGGTGCAGGTCGTTTGGTTTGAATCTATTTCCCCAATTTGTTCGTCCAAAATGCGTGACAGTAGAAATAAGGGCCACTTCTCTTTGATTTGAGGCTATCGCTATTTTCACACAGCTAATGCTTTGTCTTTTAAGTAGCACGGTAGCTTGATTTGAGCATTATTCTGTCAAGCTTCAACTGTTGTTCAGTAGCTTGCCTGTTTTTTCTTTTAATCTCTACTTCAGTGAATCATCAACGCATATGATATTTACTCATTGCTTAAACCAAACTTGTTAATCTTTTGGAGCAGCCCGGCTACTGGCTTGACTGAATTGGATTTTATTGTCGTTTCAATCAATAATCTATAGTTCAAATGAGTTGTTGCTCTGACCAATACATCTCGGCTACTGGCTTGACTGAAGCAGTCTTGCAGCTTTCAAGTAAATCATCTTTATTTCTGTTGATCTCTTTCTCTTTACTGTAGCAGTTGTACTTCTATCTCAATTAGTGCCTAGTAAATGCATTGCTGCGCCTGTAGTTGTGTCCAGCTTGTCTGATTTTCTCAGTGCAACCGGAACAACAAGGTTGTATTCATTCCTTGCTTTCTAAATCTTACATATATTGTTATAGTTTATTTTACAAGTGTTTACACCTTGCCATTGTCATTTTACTATACTCAACCTGTAATTTTACTAGTAGCTGACTGTATTAATACTGTTTGTTTTAGATCTACACCAATGGCACAGAAAGAAATAGCCCCTTTTTTTGTTCTTGCATTTTCAACCTTTGAGAAATGAAAATTGAGTATATCCTTGATAATCGGATACAATGGAGTACATGTGTAACTTTTTGTCAAATTGGAAATTTGAGTATCAGTATATAGTATATGTTGACGGACTTCTTTTTTGGTAATGTAACTTTATATGTTATTAATCTTACAGGTGCCAAATAATAATCCTGAGAACGTTATGCTGAAGCTTTCCGAAACTTGTGAGTCATGTAGTTCTATTTTTGGCATGTCATTAATTGACAATGAACAGTTACATGATTTAATACAGCCTCTGATGTTCAACATTTTCTTTTGTTACTGTCATTTATCCTACTGTTCCTTTTTCTACTTGGTTTATTTTTTTAATAGATTCTACAGTTCACTGCTCCTAATGGTACAGTCAGGCTTATATGTAACTATAGTATTATTAGATCTTCACTTATGTGCCTCCATCTGTACATGTTTGATCATTATCTAAAAACGGCGCTTTCTTTAGACTATAGTAAATGTCTAAATTTGGCTCGATTGATTGTGACATAAAGAACTTTTCAATAATTAACCTTTTGGCCTATGATTTTAGTGTCAATAAGATTTCTTTGGATCAACAATTTCCTGACACTGTATTCTACTTGTTAATACGTTTATGTCATGATATACTTACACAAAAGGATGCATATATGTACACCAAATTTGGACCTGTATCTTACATATATTTTAAATGTAGCTTGATGTGTTTTCTTGAAAATTTGAAATTTTGACTTTGCCGGATTGGATTAGGCGACAAACCACTGTTATTTTGCTTCCCGTAATAAAATTTTGATATCTTGACTTTTGCAAGATTGGATTAGGTCCCAACCCTCTATTATTTTGATTTATTAGATTAGGCCCCAATCAATCTGATATTTTTCTTTCTATAATATTTTTTTTGAAACTGGGACTTTGTGGGAATGGACTAGGCTCCAAACCTCTTAATTTGGTCTCATGTAGATTTTGTTTCTTGAAATTCCGACTTTGTGGGATAGGCCCCAAACCTCTGTTAGTTTGCCTCCTATAGAAAATGTTTGAAATTCTGACTTTGCAGGATTGGATTAGGCTCCATACGTAGTTTGCTTCCTGTATAATTTCCTTTTGAAAATTTGACTTTGTGGGCTCGGTTTAGCTTCAAAGCTCTCCCATTTTGCATTTATATTTCTAATTGGCAATATATTCCTATTCTGCATATTTTCAATTTTTCAAGATTGACTCTGGTATATTTGTTATGATGCTCCTTGAGAATTGCTTGTCTCCACGTACTGTGATGTCGACTATCTTCATAGCTAAGGACATAGAATTAGAATCAAGATTGCAAATGAGCTCATGTTCCTGGCTTCCTGTAGCAAAGGGTTGAAGAGTCTGGTGTTATCTTGTGACAATCAGGGTTGAAGGTGCCCTAATATCTTCTTTGATCTGATCTTGTAGGATCTCTTTGAATCTTACTATTGCACATGTGGTGGCTTCTTCTTGATCAATCAGGTAAATTCTGTGATATTAATTGAACTCTCTGGTAAAGTCTTTTATACGCAGTTTTATATATTGTTTTGTGTAATTTTGTTCTTGTTATTCATGCTAGATGGAAAAAACATGTTTTCATACAAATTTCTAAATAGCTCTGCATGGTTAGCTATTTAGACATAAATTGCAGTGAGCCAATATGAGTATTAATACATTAGGTCCAAAAAGATTGCGTCCTTTTTAAGTATCATTTTAGGGTCAGGTAAAAATACAGTCCTGCTAGCCTATTTTACATGTAAAATTTAGGTGTAATCATGTGATATTGAACTGTACCTTGTTTTAATTTTGAAATTTTGACTTTGTGGGATTGAGTTTGGTTCCCAAATCCTTTGTAAATCTGATATCCGTAATAAATCTATGAAATATTTTATATTTTGCCTTTGTGTGATTGAGATGAGTTACCAGAATCTATCAATTTGTTTTTGATAAATAAATCTGCTATCAATTGTAAATCCTTCTGTATGGTGAACTGAATTTTAAAAAATCAGTTGTAACTTTGTGGTGCCTAAGATACATTTCCTCATTCAAATACTTTCTTTTATAATTTTTTTTCATGTCTTGCTTTGCTGGCGGATATCTGCACTACTTTCCCAGTGGTAATGTGAATGAACCTGTACCAAATGCTTTGTTACATGGTGGCATTACCTTTGTTACAATACATTGGTCTATGTAACTTCCTTATTTATGAGGTGTAATTATGGTTCAACTATATTGTAATTTATAATTTGGAATTATTTTAGGCATTTATGATTGTCGGTGGGATTTCTTGTTGGAATGGGTCCTGACCACCCTGAATTGTTCACAAAAGTTTTGTCTAGAATTTATTTCTCAAAGAAATTTTTCAATTTCACATAAATGTTTGTCACATTTTTATGCGCTAAATACCTGAAATAGTGCTTCATATATAAAGAACCTTTTAATTTGGACAATTTGTCATTTGAGGATTATCACAAAACTCATCGATGCTCTGTTAATCTGAAGTGATAGCAAATATTTAGAAATATGTTTTCTACCATTTGTTGATTTACATTGATCCCACTAATCTCTTTGTTACTTTGACTTTCATATCTAAATTTGATCATTTGAGGATACAAACTACGCCAACTAATCCATTGTCACTCAACTGAGGTCTCCTTTGGCTTTGACAATGGGTCTCCTGGATTCTCCCATCTTTGAATCTTTTTAATTTGGTTTGTGTGCCACTATTCTTTCAATCTGAGTAGAAGTTGGAAATTTTCTCCTTTTTTTCACCCTTCTGGTCTTTACTTGGGCTACTGGCCCTACCCTTGGGCATTTTCTGTTTGGGCATAGTATCTTCCTATTGGAATTTTCCATTCAGGGTAACGTATGTCGTCACTCTACTAAGCTTTTAATTTGGGATAGCGTTTGCCATTTGTATCATCTGCTATCATTTACTATTTTCCAAAGGTTGTTCGTCTTCGTCATTAAAATTCTGACAATGGACCTTCATGATTCTGAGCTCTCTACTACCAGCTGGATGAAGAGGCTTAGGATGTTGGAATCAGGATGTACATTAGGAGGGTTATTTATATGCTATCAAGGGTTGAATCACTGTAAATCTGGTTGAAGTACCTTAATTTGCAAGCAGTAGCAACAGGATAGAGCTTTATTTGGGTGTCCAGAAGGTTTTGAGTATCTTTTATATGTGGTCCTACTTTCAGCTCGGTGTTAGAAGTGGTAAAGGACCAATATGGTATTACAGGTTGTTTTATGAACCTATTATTTGAATGCTATTATGTATATTCAATCTTCTGTAGCCTTTTTTATTTTGCCATAGTTACCTTTTAGAATCGAAACTGACTAGGCCTCATGTGATCAGTGGGCTATTATGTCATTGCTTTGCTTGTACTGTCAGTGAGCAATGTCCTGTTACGAAAAATAGCTCTGGGTTTTTTCAAACTTGATGTCAATGAAGCCTAGTAGACAATCTGAGAGCCTGAAATGCTGTTGAAACCGTACTTTGAAGATTTGGTCTGCGTAATTTGTTACATGATTGTTGGGCTTGATTTACACAAAAATTTTAGGTGTATCATATGTGTTAGCGTACTGTAAGTGAATTAGTTTTTTGAAATGTTAAATTTGAAGGAGTGTGTTTTGTTCCCATAAACATTGTTAAATTCACTATCTCTAGATTAAGTGTATATGCAGCAGTGACTGTAGCTTTGATGGCAAATGGCTCATGTCAATAGGGTGCAGAGATTGATAAGCCAGTAGTTGATAACCAGCTAGAGCATGATGATCCTCCTGCAGATGCTTGAATTTGAGTTTGCTTGGTGGTGTTTCCTCTATGAACAATATTTAATTTGTACAGATTTCTGTAGCCCATGTTGTAGAAATTCTGGAAAAAAAACGTGGGCAGAATTAGGTCACTATCAGACCATATGAATTTTTGGTGCTAAATATCATTATTTGCTTTGGTTGCAAATAAAAATTGTGATTTTTCATAGTGTTTGTACTCAAACTATATTACAGCCATCTGTGTAGATCAAAGGGTTCAAAATTCGGGTGCCAAGGACACCTCAAATGCCTGAATTTGAAGTCCATATGAATCAGGTGTTGTATTGTTTTCAAATGCCCGGGTGTTGAGAACCTGCCAAACACCCGGGTACCAGCTAGACAGCCCCTTGTCTTTCGCTTGTCTCGATCTGGCGTGCTTTGCCTTTCGCTCGTCTCTGGCGTCGCTGCTGCTACGGAAAGCGGAGTTGGGGATTGGTTCCTTTTTATTGTGGCTCCCGCGTGGCCTCTCGTTGGCGGAGTCGGTATCCGAGTCCGAGAAGCGTTTTGTCGCAGCGACCTACTCGCGACACGGCTTTCCGAATCCGAAGAAGAGTCCGAGCAGAATAGGAGTCAGGCCGGAGGATGCAGCGAGTCAGCCACCTGCGCGAGGCGAGACGGCTTTCCTGGCTTGCGCGAGGCGAGGCGAGCCAGCCACGCATTCCTGGCTTGCGTGGCAACACAGGCCCGCTTAGTCTTCATGGTCCTTTTCGATCTCGGCCACGGAATGAAAGAGAAAATAATAAATTTTCTTGTGCTAATAAAATGGAAATGTAAAAGCCGACAACAATGTAAGCGAAAACAGTTTTAGATTCTGTTGATCGTCTTCGATTTTTTCTGTTTTATTAGGCCAGAGATTACCGATGGTAGTAATTTCTTTTCTGGAGCTCCAAATGTGCTATGGCTCAACTCCATACGTTTGCCATTCACCTCCTATCTTAGCTGCCTTGTCGTTTTACCAACTCACTAGTCTAAACACATCATGCCATTCATGCCCTGCACCTAGCTGGGCCATGAAGCCTCTTCCCTACTCATAAATCATAATGCATCGATCATCATTAACGTCACTTCTCTTAAGCCTGTCTTTGCAAGTACATCAGTAGCTGGATTGCGCCGTTCAATATTTTTGGCTTGAATTATCAATTCCCAATCAAATATCGACATGATCCAATCCAAAACTTTATTTCTGATTTCCACCCAAATGTTTCTAAACAACTTTGTTATCGAGTCCATTTCTAAAGAAAAATGAGAAAAAGTGAAAGTGGTTGAGATCTCTACCAATGATTCAAAACCTTTTCATCCCTACCGCGGCTAGAGACGGATCCAGCGAAGGGTGTAGGGGCTTAGGCCCCCACCCCCTGCTAACCGCGCTCTATGGAAGTAGAGAGGGAGAGAAGAAAGACATGAAGAGGAAGATAGATGAGTTCCTTTTGGCAACCAACTCGCTTGCTTCGATGATCGTGACCATATCTCACTAGGTGTTTCAAGTAGTAGGCCTAGTCTTACTCTTATATACATGAGAATGAGCCTATGGCTAACTAGTGCACGTGCTCGAATTAGCACCATCCAACTGGACGCAACAACACAATATTTTACATTAATATGCCGTGACTATGATAAATCGCCATATATAGGTATTCTATTTTACATATTACCACTATTTATATGTAGCCAGAATGGTAATTATTCTGGGATAAAGTGAAGAGGAAAGTACATAGTTGTAATAGTACGAACCTACGTTCATAGTTCCACTACCATAACATCCGTTTTTCATGATTAGATAAATTTGGCTCTGCTAACAGATACTATTGTAGTTCTTCGGAAAAAAAAAAACAGATACTACTGTGGTATTACAGCAATTCATAACGGATACTCCCTCTGTTTTATTTATATGAGGAAGTTGACTTTTTTCGTTACTTTGACGATGCATCTTATCTATAAATATTAATATTTGTGCAAACAACTAAATATATATGATATCGAATTCATGTTAAGTAACTAATTATATAATTATATATTGTTGGTCAAAGTTTAACGAAAAAATCAATTGCATCATATAAATAAAACGGAGGGAGTACACATTAGGGAAACGGGGTGCGAAATGCTTGCTTCTTGTAGACCACGACCGTTTTATGATTGCCTAGCGCCCTAGCCAACTAAATATATATTATATTTTAAATAGGCAATAAATGATGATGTCGCTACTTATATTTTTACATTTTAATTTGAACATCTCTTTTCAAATGTCTCGCGTCTTTTATGGTACATTTATAACTAGTTCAAGTACCAATAATATATTCACAGTTGATATTTTTATACATGACGTGGTACAGCTAATACACGACTGTGATTGTGTTACCGATAATTAATATCGATTCCCGATCGATACCGCATATTTCTGTTGTGATAATTCCATTTTCGATATTCTCATAATACCGACGCCGTATTTGTTTCCGCCAGTACCGCTACCGGTTTCGCTACCGAGGAAAAAAAAATGAAACTAAAAACGATATAGCTTTCTTCCGACCGTTTCCCGACCGCTTTCATCTCTACTTAGAAACAACTAAATAAAATCATCCATTGGGACTAGCCTAACACAGAAACCGTCCTCGCCTATGTTCCCTTAAGTGCAACGAGGAGTTTTCTCGCTTGTGTTTTCTATGTGTTCTCGCTTAAGTTAGTTTGGGAGCTGATATTACATTGCATTGCGATACCTCAGGTCAGCAACAATGGTGAGTACAAAAGGCCAACTGCGCAGGAAAGGGGTACTTGATTAAGCTGTCTCCAGAATCACATGAATGAATGAACCATTATACTTTAATTATTCGTGGGTGAAACAAATGAAGATTTTTTCTTCAAAAATAGAGATCATTTCTCAGATTTTACAAGCGAAACCATAGTACTATCATTTAATTAGTACAAGGCGCTGAAAAATAGCATCACATAGCTATCTTTATAGTCTCTTCACTTCAAGCATCTGGGCCGTGAGGCAGGTAACTGCAATAGGCTAGAGTTAATTTGCTCGAGTGCTTATCGAGTAAACCCCGAAAATGAAGCATATATAACCTATGCAAATCACAGCCAAACTCAAAACGTCAATAAATGAGCGCATGAGCCCACGCTCCTTGAGGGCCTTGAGGCACGCCTTGAAGAGGCCGCGCGCGAGGCCCCCGCCGGTGACGCCCACTGGACTGCGCCCGCCGTGCTTGGCGACGTCGCGGCACGGGTACACGAACACGACGTCGGACTTGGACAGGCCCACCCGGAGGTCGGACCGGATCGCCTTGTTGATCTTGAGCCTGTGCTTCGGGCACTCTGCGTCGGACTCGGCGACGCAGAGCCTCTCGCGGCGGCGCTTGCTCTTGAGCAGGACGACGTCGCGGTCGGAGATGGAGAGGTTCTTCATGGTGCTCGGGTGCAGCGCGCAGACGTCGTCGTCGTCGATGGTAGCCTCCGCCACCGCCTGCCGGTACGGCTCCGGCTTCGGGTTGGGCGAGGAGGACGCGGCTGCCGCGTGGGTGGCAGTCATCGTGTCTCGTCTGGGATTTGTGTTAGCCCGCTGGCCGGTGTGCTTTCTTTTCGCTTGTCTCTGGTGTCGCTGCTGTTTACGTTGTGTTCTGATGATGGGGAAGGGCATTGTGGGCTGGTTCCCTTTTATTGCGGCGGCTTCCATGGTCATCTCGTTGGCGGAGTCGGTTAAAGAGTCTCGGACTCCGTTGCCGCGACCTGCTCGCGAGATGAGTTTCCTTCACATATCGGAGTAGTCCGAGGGAATAATAAGTATAGGAGGTTTTTTTTTTCCGAGAGGTTTTTTTTTTCCGACGGGAGAAAAAGTCAGGCAGGCCCATGCAACCAGCACTTCATAGTTTCATAACATCTATTTCCAGATCAGATAAACTTGCCTGTGCTGACAGATATATTACAACAATTCATAACGGATAGTACGAATTAGGGAAACGGAGTCCGAAATGCTCGCTTGTTGTAGACCACAATTTATACGGAGGTTCCGTTGATCTTGCCGCCGTTGACGATGTGGTGGTTGTCGTCGTCCATGTACCTCTTCCAGAACCAGTGCTGCTTCCACACCCGCTCCGTCATCTCCTCGATGGGCACGTTCTTGGTCTCCGGCAGGAAGAAGAGCACGAAGAGCGACATGACGACGACCCAGGCGGAGAAGAAGACGAAGATGGCGTACTTGAGGTGGCAGAGCATGGAGAGGAAGGCCTGCGCGATGACGAAGGTGAAGAGCAGGTTGACGCAGACGGTGACGCTCTGCCCCGCGGAGCGCGTCTCGAGCGGGAACGTCTCGCTGGGGATGAGCCACCCGAGCGGGCCCCAGGACCAGGCGAAGGAGGAGACGAAGGTGCAGACCATGACGACCACCATGATGGCCCAGCCGTGGCCGAGGTTGTCGGAGTGGTCGGTGACCTTGATGCCCAGCACCACGGCGATGGCCACCTGCGACAGGAACATCTGCACACCGGCCTCCAGCAGCAGCATGCGCCGGCCGACGCGGTCCACCGAGTAGACGGACACCAGCGTGGACAGCACGTTCACGGCGCCCGTAATCACCGCCGAGTAGAGCGACGCGTCGCTCTTGAACCCCAGCGTGTTGAACAGCACCGGCGCGTAGAACATGATCGCGTTGATGCCCGTGAACTGCTGGAAGATCTGCAATGCGTTCCACATTTTGTTTTGAGTTCGAGTCAAGAAAGTCCATTAATATATGGTACAGTGATCAACAACAATTATGGTCAATGGCAATGAACAGAACAAGCACTAGTTGGCAGGTACCTGGAGGAGGACGGCGATGACGAGCTGCGGGCGGTTGCGGCGTTTGAGGAGGTTGCGGAAGGGGTGCTTGACCTCGTGGGCGATGCGGCTGGCCTCCACAATCTCGTTGAACTCCGGCTCCACGTTGTCGGTGCCGCGGATCTTCTTGAGCACGGCCTTGCCCTCGTCAAGGCGGCCGCGCTCGATCAGGCTGTTGGGGGTGTCCGTCACGAACAGCGAGCCCAGGGTGAGCAGAACCGCCGGGATGCCGGCCAGGGACAGCGACAGACGCCAGCCCCACGGGTGGATCCTGCATTTTTTATGTACGAGGTTCAGTTCGGTCAGTAACGGTACGCACTCAAGTGATGACTAGCAAGTGAACGAGTTAATTTGTACTGGAGAGAATCGTAGTAGTATTACTTGGAGGTGCCGTAGTTGATGAGGTTGGCGAAGAGGATGCCGATGGTGACGTTGAGCTGGAACAGGATGTTGAGCCCGCCGCGGATCCTCGTCGGCGCGATCTCAGACAAAAACAGAGGAACGGCCTGCACAAATCGAACAGAGCCTCAGTTTACCATGCAGAACATGATCACAGTAAAAATGTTAATCAGCTAATTAAATACAGGTTTGGAAAAGCAAACGTTCATCTCATTCAAACTAGTTCGCTTGTTTCAGCATCCCACACATTTTGCACACTACGCGTATCCAACGGAAATGAGTCAATGACCAAATGCTCATTTCTGAATTTCCTGTCTGTCTCCTAGTCCCAGAAAATTGTGGCCACCCCACCATCCACTGAACATCTCCAAAAGACTGAAAAGAGTGTCACAGCGGTTGGTGCACCCGTGCTGCATGCATCCTGCGTTTAACTGCTACCATGGCAGTTGAAGTGTTGAACCTAAGCGTAATATATAATCTGTAGTACAGTACGTCACTACAATCTACACCTAGTACATCTGAACAGAGGAGCATTGGTCAGCCAGAGCTAGGATATACGCTCGCTCTGCTTTCAAATATAAGGCGTTAGGACAACTTTTCTTAGTATATCCTTCTGATTTATTTGCTTGCTGGTCTTAGGTCTCCATCGAAGTCCTATTTTTCCCCGATGAACGGCGCTGAATAAACTAACCACATGGCCTCTGCCCTAGTCTTGCCTGCCCATATAATTGCGCTTTGGATGTCCTATCTGTTGGCTTGGAACATGCATGATTTGCAGTGCATTGGTTAGGTGTAATCCCCAGCTAGTACCGTGCAAGCTCGATCGCTTCTCTTCTCGGCTTCTCGCACACATCAATTTGATTACGAATTTGTTTCAAGAGGGGCCAAGCTCGCTTCTCTTCTCGCACACATCAATTTCATTACGAATTTGTTTCAAGAGGGGCCAGAAAACCGTCAGTATCTGCTTATTCTGACTGCAGAGACAGCCACAACTTATTCAGTGCAGTGAACACTGACAATAACAAGAGCTGTACAGTCCAAACGAACTGCTCGTCCAAATCAGCTAGTCAAGCATCAGTGAAGCAACCGGGCAATTTCCTCTAGGGCTATAGTACAGGTTAAAACTGGGTCTCTCGAGTCTCTCGTCCAAACACCGCGACACGCGACCCGTGTGGCCTACGCGCGTAGCATGACGGCGCCTGCTGCTGCAACTTAAGTCAGCGGTTACGACAAATAATGAAGGTTCCTGTGGCGATCACAACTGGGACTGCTAAAGAGCAGGTAAGTCCGATGAAAATTTGCAAGCAAACTACAGGTTCAGTGCACGCCTGTCTCCTGTTCATTGGTTGAAGTTGCTTCGGTACTTCTAAATTTTGCAAGCCGTGGAATCTTGAAACTTAAAAAGGTTATCACTCTATGCAGTCAACGAAAGTTGCCAAGGTAACACAAGTCCTGCACGAGACTCGGCACCGTCACCGATGCCCAGGTGTCTGTCTGGAATAGGAGTATGCATACATGATTTCTACGTGTTTGACTTGACCCTAGAATCCCGGAAAATCCGGAGGGTCCCATGTCGGCACGTTATACCAGCTGATAGAAAGCGGTTCCTCATACGTATAAAAATTCAATTATACTATATGGGAGCAGGAGCGCCAAACTGGCGTGTGCAATTTTAAGACTCGAAGATGCTTAAGTGGCCAAGGACGGTGACTAAAATACGTTACACGAAACATGTCCATGTCATGGATGCTGAAAAACTGATGTCTCGTGCGTGCTAAAATTCCTGAAACCGCATGCTGGTTTGACTTGAAATATATTCCTACCTTTTGACTAAAGTGTTTCATCAATCACATCACACATTACTGCGACGAAAGTAATGGGAAAAAAATGTCCGGTGAAAATGCAGCTGGATGAGTTACCTGATTGGCGAAGCCGACGCCGCAACCGAGCAAGATCCTTCCGACGATGAGCATGGCGAGGTTCTGGGCGGCGCCGTTGAAGATGACCCCGACGATGAACAGGAAGCCGGCGATGAGCATGGTGAGGCGGCGGCCGAGGCGGCGCGTGGTGTAGGAGGCGAAGAAGGTGGCCGTGAGGCCGGCGAGGTAGAGCGACGACGTGAACAGCTGCAGGCCCTGGTTGTCGTACTTGCAATAGTTGCTCTCCTTATCCTGGTTCTTCTTCCGCAGCACCTCCGGGAAGAATTTGCCCAGGAAATCGTCCATGGACGTCACACCGCCTGCAAAATTCATGCCGTTTTAATTTTCTTCGCATTCTTACACATGGCAAGAGAGATTGTTTCGTTCCGTTCTTGTAATGCATTAGTTCGTTGCTGAATTGTACTTCTTGCTGGAGTTTGAAATTGCCATGCAAACTACTCTAACATTTTCACTCCAAAAGAAAAAAAAAAACACTGTGATGGCTGCTGGCACTTAATAGAATATTCGTTGGAGCCAATGAAAACGTGCTATGATAGCGTTGGTTCAAGTGGCTAACTAAGGTGGCGATAAGACATTTCTTTGGAATAGAAAACACGCAAGTTGAGTTACGAAAATGAAGCGTGCATATTTTCTGTGTTTTGTTCACTGAGGTGGGTGCGCGCTTTGCATGATATTCTAGTACAACCATTTGACCTTTCGCGACACAATCCTGTACTGTATTTTTTAGGATCATGGAAGGTAAATTATAATAATTCCCATGTGTTCTTGTGCGAGTCCATGTGCACACACCTTGGTGCATGTGTACTAGTACTATTGTTGTGTTTGTATATATATAAACGTTCCG
Organism: Eragrostis nindensis; assembly: GCA_012490785.1. Classification (NCBI taxonomy): domain Eukaryota; kingdom Viridiplantae; phylum Streptophyta; class Magnoliopsida; order Poales; family Poaceae; genus Eragrostis; species Eragrostis nindensis. The sequence continues at coordinate 34,417 of JAAXCT010000864.1, forward strand.
TTGCACCAAATAATCTGATCTGTTTTATACGTGAATAACAAATACTTCAAAATGAAAAGAAGACCTTAACGTTCCATTATGAAGAAAAATTTAGCTGGGAGTGTGTGATATTTTTCTTTAGTTTAACCCCTCGATTAAGATATACGATGTTTGTTACTAGTTTAAAACTTAACTAACCAATGTCAAGTACTCCAGTATAAAACCAGAGGAAGAAGTTCACTGTATCACACATGAGTAAACGGTGGATTGTTTCGGTAATTATCCTTAGCAACTATTTATTGGCAATGAAGAAACAAAACAGATGGCCACACAGCAATTGAAAAGAAAGCTGTGTCTCGCCTGGCGTGCTCCATAACTATTTCACACATGCGTTGACTTAACAGGCTGTCAAGCAGATGGCTAGCTCACAGTCACAGCTTGATATTTCTAAGACTACATAAAAAAATTATGATGGAGATACTATCAGATTTGTACTGTTAAATGTAAACAATAAAGGCTTAAAAGATAGTAATCAAATTTGGAGGTCGTACAAAACGGGAAGTTTTTCCAAAAATCTGCTGTTCTTGGACCGTATTAATCGACTGCCATGATAAAACTCCATTAATTCGTTTGAATATTTGTTCTTATCCGCTTGTGTTCACAAGAAGGCGAACAGGCATGAAAATAATGCTCCAGTTGTACCGTATCCATAGAAATAAGATCAAAATCGGGGGGCGCGGCATGGGTATGCATCACGAAGAGGACAGGTAGATCGATGGTTTCGCCATGGACGAGGAGCACAGGGGACTCTGTTGAGTTTTGGAGGTCGCCGTACCTGAGATACCGACGTCGTAGCCGAACATGAGCCCGCCGGTGGCCGCCATGATGCAGGAGATGATCACGATCGGCGTGATCTTCGCCTCGAACTCGACGCCGGACGGCGCCGACACCGAGAACCCTCCGGCCGGCATCTTGGCTCCCTGAACCCGACCTCAGGTGATGCTGTCTTCGTAAGGCAGGCAGCAATGGAATGGAAGAAGTAGCAGGTGTTTGTATCCACGGCACAACCACTGGTGTTGCCGGAGCGGAAGGAGATGGAGACAAGACTCCCAAGCCTCTCTCGCCCGGATTTTATAGAGCGCGATCCCGGTCCCACGGAGAAATTTCAAACTCATCCGACCGCCTGGATGTCGCCACGCCGCCGAGGGGAATCGTCTTGTGGGCCCCACGGGAGTCCGGCTTGCGGGCCGGCCTAGACCAGCTGCCTGGATAGGCTGGTCAACAACGGCTCCACGGCCCACGGGCCTGGCGAGCTTCGCAATCCAAAAGCGGGAACCCGGCGACAATCGGATACCTCTGCTGCGGCACAGCGGCCGTGCGGCATAAGCACAGCGACTTTTCGACCATTATTTTTGCATATCCATCCAAACTCTTTTGAGCTTTGAGTTCTCGGTTGCTTTTGGAAAACAGGAGGGCAGTAGTGGTTTGGAAAACTGGATAGGGCGCCGTCCTTTTTGACAATTCTCCATGGGCCCACTCACCAGCCCGTGAGACAAATCCTGGTCTCTGAAAATTTGGAGTGGCTCGTCAAGATTGCAACTGGACTAGTACTGTTGCTCGATCGATTCATGTGAATGGAGGACCTTGACTGAAGATTCAGCGGGGAAAATTATGCACCACGTGGGGATGGCTTCACTTATAGGACACGGTGGAAAAGCCAAGAACATAACAAAAAGAATTTGACTCCAGGTTAGCTCTCGATTTGCTTTAGCATGTCATAGTCTGCTTAGACGCCAGCGTTTTGCACATTTGAGTAGTCAGTGTACTTGTTTTCTGCAGGGTCAGGTAGCATCTTTCTTTGCGCAAGTGGTGCGGCTAATCAAGTTTTTATTTTTTTTTCTTGGTCTTTTTGTATTGTTTGTGGACTAAATCATGATTTCGATTTCGAGATGCATGAATATAGGATATGTTATATAAACTTTTCAGCCATCTTCTAAGCACATGCTAAAAAAAACATATATCCTCTTAGCTGAGATTATTAGGACATGCTTGGTGCGTGAGAAATATCACACGGCGATGCAGGCCTGTATGACCAAGACCGGTCAGACTGCAGTAAGAGCTTCGTTCTTTTCATCCAGCCAGGGCTCTGATTTTCATATATGCACACGTGCTTTCCGTGATGCTCCTGCACCATAGTATAACGATTATCCTCTGATTATCGAGTACAATCAATATATAAAGTTATCGCCTGAAAATTCAAAAAACATAAAACTGTGACCGAAAAGTGCCGTACTGTTATCGTTGCTATACGAAGGGACACGCCATGACAGATTGTACAGCGGATTGTTACTGTGAGATACATGATAATAATGAGCATGATACGGTTCGTTGCCCAACATTCAGGGGTGATAAGATAATTCCTCAGCCATGTGGATATGCGGTGGCAGGTCTTGGTTTTTACCACATTCCGTACACGGTTACTAATAAACAGAGGAATGAATCAAAGGGTGCTCTTATCAAAGTTACAAATGGTACTATGACTTCCGCTCAGGTGACTTCCGAACTTGAACGTTTGGTGTCTAATAGATGGAGGTGGAATGTACAGGACTTTGGTAACAATTCTTTCAAGGCAACTTTTCCATCTAATGATGAATTACAGCGTATGGTGGAGTGGGGTGTGGTACACACCAAATACAACGCCGACATGCAGATTAGTGATCGCATCATTGGAGGGGTGTCAAAGGCTCCTTTACCTAGGGTTTGGGTCCAATTCACGGGACTTCCAAAGGACCTACAGGTGTTCGAGATAATTTGGGCTGTTGGTTTCATCCTAGGTATCACAAAATGGGCTGATATGAGATTTCTCAGGAAATACGACATCTGTCGCATCCAAGTGCTTGTTCTTGATCCAAATCTCATCCCGCAATATGCTGATGTTGTTATTGGAGATGAGCTCTGCGGACTCGAATTCCGTGTAGAGGAGAACATGGATGAAGATAATCCAGCGCCTATGGACATGGACAATAATGATGACGAATATGATGATCTGGACGATCAGCATGATGGGACAAATAATGATCGGAAAGGGAATGTGGGAGGCAATGCTACCAAATCATCAAAAACAAGTGGCAAGTCTGATGGTTCGGGGTCGGGAATTTTGAGTGTTGCTGGAAAGGATACAGCGCACAAGGTAAATCATCTTACCGTTTTAAATACCGGTGATGTGCATAAAAAAGAAAATAGTATTCCCGATGCTAGCAATGTCTCCAATAATTTTTCACAAATTCCGCAGATGGCTGCACCTCTCTTCTTGGACATTTCTCAGGTTGCTGCGCCGAGGCCTGCTGCACAGGGAGCGAGAGCCGGCTTGAATAGCGCCGCGGCGCCACGCGTGCACTTGACTGCACTGCTGGCCGCAGCAGCAGGGACGCCCCCCGGACATGCTGCACCAGGGGAGCTTGCTCCGGCTTCTGTTGCGGCGCAAGTGGGACCGAAGGGTGGCGCACTGCCTGCTGAGGATGTTCAGATGGAGAAGCTGGCCAAACAAACGGACAATGCTGCGACGATGACCACGATGCCTGTGGACGACACCGACATGCCTGTGCGCGCGCCGGACAGTCCTGATTATGAATCGGTGCTGTCACCAAATGCTTTAGCTGAACTCAAGGATTTCGAGGAGCGGGTTCTTGGACCTCCAGCTCGAAAGAGTTTGGGAGAAATCCCTGAAGCTATCATGGGAGAATCTCTCCGCAGAAGCCGCAGACGTGCGTCAAGCTCGGATGACATAACAGGTGATCGTGCGGTGAAAATGAAAGCAGCACGCAATCTCGATTGCGAATTGTCTAAAGGTACAAAACAATCTTCCTTTCTCCATTTTTCGAATGATTTAATTTCTGAAAGTTTTAATTCTATTGGCATAGTATTAGGTGATGATAATGCTAGTGCTTTAGAGTCTATTAATCATATGAAATTGGTAGAAAGGGATAGATTAAATACGGAGGAAGCAAATGATGTGAAAATTCTGATTCTAGATAAGGAGGAAAAGGAATTCGCAGATGAAGAGGAACTAGATAAATTTATCCTTAATCATTTGTGTAGTGAGATCACAGATGAAGTTATGGACACGGGTAGTGAGCACATAGTTATGTCTCATACTACCTCGTCTCATAACAAAAATAAGGATAAAAAAGGAAAGAAGAAATGTAAGGGTACAGTATAAAGTTTTTCAATGAAAGGAATTTTTTGGAACTCGGATGGGTTTAAAGACCCGAAAAAACATAGGTTTGTATCTGACCTTACAAGAGAACATAATCTTAGCTTCATTGCGATATCAGAAACAGTCCGGAAAAATTTTACCGACCCTTTTCTCAAAAACTTGTGTGGTGGTCGTAATTTTCTCTGGCACTGCAAGGAACCTAGAGGCCGTTCGGGCGGTATCCTCTTAGGTGTTGACCTTGATGTTTTTGATATCGGAGCTATAGATGAAGGTGATTTTTATGTTAAATTCCATTTGTGTAATAAAAAAGATGACTTCAAATGGGCGCTGGTGGTGGTCTACGGACCAGCACAACAGGAGTTAAAAGAACAATTCTTAATTGAGTTGGTTCACATGTGTAGTAATGAGAGCCTTCCTATTTTAATTGGTGGCGACTACAATATTATGAGGAGCCCGAGAGAGAAGAACAAGGATAATTTTGATCATCGTTGGCCTTTTCTTTTTAACGCTGTAATCGATGGCTTAAATTTAAGAGAGATTGAACTGACAGGGAGACAGTATATTTGGGCAAACTCGATTCAGAACCCCACATATGAAAAATTGGATAGAGTGTTGGTAAGTACGGAATGGGAACATAAATTCCCATTATCGACTGTCACGGCTTTATCTAGAGATATTTCTGATCATACTCCATTGTTACTTAATTCGGGGGATGCATCGATGTATAACCAACAACCTCTATTCAAGTTTGAATTAGGTTGGTTATTACGCGATGGCTTCGCTGAAATGGTTAAGGACATTTGGACTAATGTTCAGGATGGCAGCACCTCTATGGAACGTTGGCAGGCTAAAATTCGAAGCTTGCGTCAACATCTGAGGGGGTGGGCGAAACATATAAGTGGGGTCAATAAAAAAGAAAAGAAGGAGATTCTAGATAAACTGGACATCTTAGATAAAAAAGCAGAATCAAGTCTGCTTTCTCAACATGAGCTGGATCTAAAACAATACTTAAAAGCTAGGTTGGCTCATATGTTGAGAGAAGAGGAGATTAAGTGGTACCAACGCGCTAAGGTTAAGGAGTTACTTGAAGGAGATTCAAACACCAAGTACTTCCAACTAGTCGCGAGTGGGAAACATAGGAAAACAAGAATTTTCCAGTTACGTGACGGAGACCGATTAATAAATGGAGATGATGAGCTCAAAAAATATATCACTTCCTATTATAAAGGTCTTTTTGGTCCCCCAGCTGGCAATAGCTTTAGTATGGATGAATCACGTATAGATGATATACCACAAGTCTCTGATCAAGAGAATGAAGATCTAATTCGCGAGTTTACAGAGGATGAGGTTCGAAAGGCTATTTTCCAAATGGAACATAACAAAGCACCGGGACCGGATGGTTTCCCAGCTGAATTCTATCAGGTCTTCTGGGGTACAATTAAAGACGACCTCTTAGCTTTGTTTAATGATTTCCATAAGGGCGTCTTACCTTTGTACAGTCTTAATTTTGGTACAATTATTTTGTTACCAAAGTGTAGGGATGCGGAGAAGATCCAGCAGTATAGGCCAATATGCCTGCTGAATGTGAGTTTTAAAATATTCACTAAGACGGCCACAAATAGAATTTCAACGGTTGCTCAGAAAGTAATAAGTCCTACACAGACGGCTTTCATTCCGGGTAGGAATATTATGGAGGGGGTGATTGTTTTACATGAAACAATTCATGAACTCCATAAAAAGAAGCAGAGTGGAGTAATTTTTAAGATAGACTTTGAAAAGGCATATGATAAAGTGAAATGGTCATTTGTGCAACAAACCTTGAGAATGAAAGGATTTTCTAGTAAGTGGATAGTCTGGATTAATGCTTTCACTCGAAGAGGCCATGTTGGAATTAAAATAAATGATCAGATTGGACAAAATTTCCAAACTTTTAAAGGTTTAAGACAAGGGGATCCCCTATCACCTATTTTGTTTAACATTGTGGTAGACATGTTGGCCATTATTATTAATAGAGCAAAAGAGGAGGGTCAAGTGGCTGGCCTAGTTCCTCATTTAATTGATGGTGGATTGTCTATCTTACAATATGCCGATGATACGATTATTTTTATGGATCACGATTTGGAAAAAGCAACTAATATGAAACTAATATTGTGTGCTTTTGAACAATTATCGGGTCTTAAAATAAATTTTCATAAAAGTGAGATATTTTGCTTTGGTGATGCCATAGACCATGAAGCTCAATACTCACAGTTATTCGGATGTCAGACGGGTTCTTATCCGTTTAAGTATCTGGGGATTCCAATGCATTACCGTAAATTAAGTAATGATGATTGGAAGGTCATTGAAGAGAAATTTGAGAGAAAGCTAAGTAGCTGGAAAGGAAAACTAATGTCAGTGGGTGGACGTTTGGTTTTAATCAATTCAGTCTTAACTAGTTTAGCTATGTTCATGTTATCTTTTTTTGAGGTCCCAAGAGGAGTCCTTGAAAAATTAGATTACTATAGATCAAGGTTCTTCTGGCAAGGAGAAGGACATAAAAAGAAGTATAGGCTTGCAAGATGGAGCATCCTATGTCAACCTAAGGATTTAGGGGGATTAGGAATTATGAATATTGATGTCCAAAATCAATGTTTATTAAGTAAATGGCTCTTTAAACTCATTAATGAAGATGGAGTATGGCAAGACATGCTTAGAAAAAAATACCTTCGAAACCAAACCATAACAGAAGTTGAGAGGAAAAATGGGGATTCACATTTTTGGTCGGGTTTGATGAAAGTCAAACATATCTTCCTTAATCTAGGTACTTTTGGTCTACAGAATGGTCATTCCATTAGATTTTGGGAGGATAGATGGTTAGGTAATTTTACCATCAGAGAACAATACCCTTCTCTCTTCAACATTGTTCGAAAGAAAAATGCAACGGTTGCCTCTGTTTTTAGTACAATCCCGCTCAATATTTCTTTTAGAAGAGCTTTGATTGGTCAAAACTTAATTCTTTGGCATAACCTTGTTTCTAGAATTGCACACATTCAGTTATCTGATAATAAAGATACTTTTAGGTGGAATCTTACACCAACAAGTCTTTTTAATGTGCAATCTATGTATAAATCCCTTTTGAACAATGGGAATGTTATTCATAACAAGACTATTTGGAAAATGAAAGCACCCCTTAAGATCAAAATTTTCATGTGGTATTTGCATAGAGGTGTTGTTTTAACAAAGGATAATCTAGTTAGAAGGAACTGGCATGGAAGTAAGAAATGTTGTTTTTGTTCTAGTAATGAAACTATTCATCATTTTTTCTTTGAATGCCACTATGCTAGATTTATTTGGAGATTAGTACACTTCTGTTTTCAGTTACGACCGCCCCATAGCATAGCTCATATGTTTGGGGACTGGCTGAACGGTATAGGTGCTAAACTAAAAATAAAGCTACTTGTTGGTGCAGCGGCATTATGCTGGGCTATCTGGTTAAGTAGGAATGATGTTGTTTTTAATAAAGCACCGATGAAAACGTATATGCAGGTACTCTTCAGGGGGACGCATTGGCTGCGGTTCTGGTCACAACTTCAAAGGAATGATGAAGATAAAGAGACCATGACGGATGCCTGCCGACGGATGGAAGTGTTGGCTATGGAGATTTATGCACACTATGGGTGGAGTTTTAGTAATAGACTTTGTTATTAATAACTCTTTTCGTCTAAATTGTTGGTGACCTATGTGTGTGTTTGTTTTAAATTCGGGCAGACGGAAGTGCTGCTAAGTTGTAATAAGACTGCTGTAACCTCCTAGTGAGGCCAAGGCTGGGATTCTTTTTCCCATTATCTAAAAAAAAATAAAACTGTGACCTGCCCCGTGAGGCGGCCGCCGCACATCACAATTCAAAACGTTCAGTTCACACAACAATAATTAAGCTCCTGTCAGTTGGGAACCGCGTGAAGTGATGAGACGCCACAAATTCGCCTTCTTAATTAGCTGACGCAGAGCCTGGAATTCCATCATCTGAACTCGCGCCCTGGAAATGTTTGGGACGTGTATACGAGTGCGTGCGAGAGCAAAGGATTCTGCGTAATTTCCGTCGCTGAACAGTGGCATCAACACCTTCGGATGCGTCAAGAATCGCCACGACCGAGTGCACCACAAGTAGAGTGCAGCGGAAAAACTCGTGTGCAGAGAAACACTTCCTGCAGAGTCCACGCATCAGCGTCGTTCACGTACGCATATATGACGTATGAGAGACACCCGTTTTGCGTGCAGAATCTCGTAAGATGTCCGTGTTTAATTTCCCCGCGCTCGCGTGCGAACGAACGGCCCTGTCGCGATCAGGCAGATCGCAGATTGCAACCCGCTAGCGCCCGGTCCGGGCCGGGGCTTGACTCCACACGATTTTTATAACCGAATAACGTAAACGCGCTATTTATCTCTCTCAGTTGATTGACACGTCCATTTGCAGCGCCACGGCTATACACGCCGGGGATGATTTTGAAATGTTTGTTGTTAGCAATCGGCCGGAATAGGAATACGGTTAAGCATGGACAATTACCAAGGTCATGTCGATTACGTAAGACAATTCACAGACGAATCGTATGTGACCATGTGAGCATCGCACCAGAACGGGAGCGTTGAATTCCGAGACCCGAAGGCCGAATCAAAGCGCGAGCGACAAAGCGAACTTGACTTCGAATCGCTCCTACATGTTCGGTTTTTCGTTGGTTCGGTTGTCAAAAAGGATATGCAACTGCTACCGCAGGCCGCAGCTACTACCATTGGCCATTGTAACGTCGAATGACCGCCGGAGGATAATGGAACGTAGCGTGCTGGCCACGTATGGATGCAATGGCAGTACGTCAATGTTTGTGCTTTGCGCATTGGAATATAAGAATGTTCGTAGAACACTGCAGCCAGATATGGGGACGGACAATTGCTGAGAGGGTTGCGGCATTCCGTAATCCGTAAGGCAAACACCGCGCGGCTTGGCTGGTTATCCCTCGGAGACTGACAAGGAACAGGGCACATTCGGACGGCTAGGATCTCCTGTAGCGTCCATCCAACGGGTGTAGTGGTGCAGGTGGAAACGGCAGAGCTAGGCCTTGAAGACACGAGACGGAAAGCCCGCGCAAGCGAACAAAGTTGGAAACTTGCCGTCGGGCTCATTTGGGCGCAGGGGCCGAGGTAAAACGGGCCACATCAAACTCACCATAAATTGACGGGCCGACCAGGTAAGCAACTGTCATAGCCCATGGGCCTTGAAGAACGCATATGGATCTGCGGACGGAAGCGCCGTGACCCCGTGACCGTGAGTGACAGACGTGGCAACTGGCAAGCTCGATGCGTGAATGACGCCTGAAGCGGCGCACGAGATGATCCTGTAGTTGTGCAAACCAGCAGAAATCACGCCATATTGGCCAGTACACACGTTTGACCGTGCCGAACGTGAAATGATCCAACGCAAACTTGCGTGGCGCAACCATCTCCATCTGCAGGGCAGGCGGAGCCGGCCCTGCACGCCCCGGCTTTTCCTTCCCACGCCTCGCAGTCCCGGGGAACCACCCCCACAAACCTCTGCTGAAACTGAACGCCGCGCGGTACGTGGAGCAGATGACGCGTCGCCCACGTCGCACCGCGACCAACGAAATAGCCTCTCTAAGAGCAACTCCAGCAGAGCATGTAAAAATAAGCCCCTACATGACCATGTAGGGGCTGGCCTTAGATTGAAGTCCCTACATTATGCTTTCAACTCCAGCAGGAGCCTCTATTTCCCAGCCCCTAGATTAGTGGGCCCTACTCGTCAGTCTCTCATCCCCTCTTCTCTTCTTCCACGCGCTGGGACAGGCGGGCGGCAGAGTAGCGAGGAATGGCGGCTCCGGGGGGCAGCAGGTGGCCTCCCGAGCTCGCCCTGCAGCGTGGCTGGTAGCGGGCCAGGCGCATGGGCGGCGCGACACCCAGGATGCATCGTTCCGCCGTGCCGCCCTGGCGCGAGGCGGCGCGACCCCTCGATGTGCGCTCCTCGGCACGAGGCCCTCGGCGTGGCGCCGCTCGAAGGGGCCGGGCGCGGCAGGAGGCGGCACGGGACGGCCTCGTCGAGCGGAGGCGGCGCGGGGCGGGCTTGTCGGGCGGAGGCGGCGTGGGGCGGCGACGGCGCAACAGCGTTGCCGTTGGTCGTAGGTGGTGCCGACGAGGCTCGTGGACGACGGGGGTGAGCTTGGCCTCCTCCATGGCGCGTGACGTAGGCGCAGCCTCGCCGGGGCCAGAGCAGCCAAGGGGCGCGGCGGCAGAGGTGACCGGACGCGGGATCTGGCTGAAGAAAGCGCGGCAGGCGCGGTCGACGACGGGAGTCGCCGGATCCGGGTGGGGAACGGCGATTTGACGCTGATGACGGCGGGATTCGTGGCCGGCGGGGTGGAGGAGGCGGGGAGGCGGCGTCCGGTGTCGAACGGGAGGAGGAAGATGGGGGAGAAAATGCTGCCCGCGCGTCGGTTGGTGGTGGGGTCCACATGTAGCGACCCCCTAGCGAGCCTCCAGATGTGAGGGCTTGGAGGGGAAATCTGAGGACCCAATAGCTGTAGGGGCTCATCTAAGGATTTTGCTGGAGTTGTGTTTTTGAGCCAAAGCCCCTAGATCCCATGTAGGGGCTCATCTAGGGGCTCTGCTGGAGTTGCTCTCACCCCCCCCTCGGACCGAAATCTAATTATCCAGCATCAACAGCTATCCTGAATGAAGCTTGATGTCCGATGGCTTACTACGGCACTCGGTGCATTTTGAGTGCATGAATGATGCCAGAAAATCCTTGGTCTCGAGAGCAAGCCTGCTCGAGAGAGAACCGCTTGAACTCGCCTTCCATGGCAAAACGTGCTCACGCGTTAAAATCGGCGACCAGCCGACCACCACCACCACGACGCAGGCTTGAGCCAAAGGTATTTGCAGTTACAAGCCGGACACCCTCGGTGGATTTTCAGTGCATGATGCCAGGCAACGCGGCACACGAGTAGTACGTGACATGATTCGCCTGCGCCCTGCGCCAACGTACCGCATCGGCGGACCGGACGGAAAAGTGAGAACCGAACCCCTGCACAAAGGCTGCGTAGCGAAACTGCCTGCTTGCCTCTGCGCCACGCCCCGGGTCTCGTGCTTGTGCTCCTCGCGCACGGCGGAGAACACCACCAGAGCGCGCCGCCTCGGCTTCTCCTCCGCTCCGCTGCTCCCCGTGCGCGAGCTCGCAGGCAAACCCAACCCACGCCCGACTCCGACGAGACGAAATGCCGGCCCCCGCCTCTCCGCCGCCGCGGTCGTGGGTCATCCTCGGCAGCGCCCCGCGCATCTGCGCCGCCGACTCCGACCTCCCGCCCCGCGCATCTGCGCCGCCGACTCCTCACCGTCCCGCCGCGCATCTTCCCGGAAGCCGTCACCGCCCGCAACCGCCCTTTCGTCCTCGCCGCCGACCCCTCCGGCCTCCTCCTACTCCACGCCAACCAGCGCCGCGCCACGGGGCCCTACCGCGTCCGCCGCTGCGGCTGCGAGCTGGGCGGCTGGCGCAAGTTCGAGCCCGGCTACTTCGTCCTCGACGCGGCTTCCGCGTCCGCGCTCGCCCTCCCCGACGTCGAGCTCCTCTCCGACAAGAACACCGTCGGGATCATGTTCGCCCCCGGCGGCGGCGGTCACTACGTCGTCGCCGAGCTCCAGCCCATCATCGGCCGCGGCGACAAGGCCGTCGTCCTCTGCTTCGCCTCCGACGTCGGCGAGTGGGTCATGAAGGACGTCCGCTACCCGGTCCCGTTCCGGCTGTGGTGGCACGCCGGCGTGCTCTCGTACTACGGGCGGCTCTGGTGGGTCGACCTCTCCTTCGGCCTCATCACCTGCGACCCCGCCGTCGACGCGCCGGTCCTGGCCTTCGTCCCGCTCCCGCCGGGCAAGGTGCTCCGGTACAGGGAGGGTGCGGGAGTGCTCGACAGGTACCGCCACGTGGGGGTCAGTGACGGCAAGCTGCGCTTCGTCGACATGTACAGGAACCGCGACGCCCGCGGCGCTTTCAAGGTCAGCGTGTGGTGCTCGATCCCGACTCCACGGAGTGGGGGCTGGAGCACGAGGCCGGATTTCGCGACATCTGGGCTTATCAGAGCTACAAGGCCGCGGGTCTGCCCGTGAATATCCCCGTGCTCGCGCTCATCCACCCCAAGAACCCCGCCGTCGTCTACTTCTTCCTCGACGAGTACCTCTTCGCCGTCGACTTGGTTGCCTGCAACGTCGTGGAGTGCAAGGTGTACGAGCTGGCCACACTGCCCGGGGACGTCGTTTCCACTCGCAGCCTTCACGCTTGGGAGCTTCCGCGTGCTCTTTCCTCAGGTAACGCAAAAGCCACTTGCATTGTGCTACTGTCTACTGGATTCACCCCAACTGCGTGGCTTCTGTTGTTGCTAGAACAGTACTAACTAATTGTTGTGCTTGTGGTATGACTGTGTTGAGCAACTATAGTGCACCGTGTGCCTGGTTAATTAGTTGTGCAATTTGCACATTCCATGTCATAGCAGAAAGTACAGGTGTCAGGTTTGGCCGTGTTGATGAAGCTAGTAGATGTGAAACGGCATGTTTTAGGAGTTCAATTAGAGTTCATGGGATTTCAGGGACAGCAGATGGACATCAGACGGTTTAACGTTTGAAGTGTCCATTGGTGGTAGAGAGCACTAATCATCCATTCTCAGTCATCCTTTCAGTGAGACCAAACAGTTCTGCATGTTGTTTCACAAAGGGGCCATTTTACACGGCCTGATCACCTAATGGTAGCCTTCGTTTGCTTCTGTTTTTTGGAATTAGCAGCCAAACATGAATGTCAGACATATTTGTTGTTGTAGGAACTAAAAGCTGAAGCATGCTCTCTTTTATTTTATTTTGTTTTTATTTCAATGGGGCTCAGACGACAGTATGTTCTTTTTTTCTTTTTACCTATACAAATTTCTTTCCAGTTGAGCCAGTTTCTTGTTGGTAGCGCTATGCATACAAAGTTAGTGCACCAAACATAACATGTATGTATAAAATTCAGGCATGAGGCTGGTTTGCAACTTGATGCTACTACTTACTGCAAACATAGCAAAGCTTAATATCTTGATTTCCCTTCCCGACTCTTGAATAAAATTCACTGTTTTTTGTATTGTAACAAGAAAGCAGTTGCCAAATTTAACATCCTTTATAGAAGTGTTGTCGAAGTTGAAGGACTTATTTAGTTTTTCTGGTGTGCCTAGTCTGTTTGTTGCATTTAAGAGTTCAAATGAGCATGCACAATGTGTCAGTTGATATATGTATTCATGAGCACAAGGTGTAGCTGGTATAGAACTTTATCATTCTGAAGTCATATAAAGTGTTCATGGCGTGGTTATCCGCAATGCATGCTTGATGCAGATCAGTGTGCTTAAGCCTGTTCTTTGCTCCGAAGGGCAAGCCTCTGAATTATTTGCTAGTTTAAGAGTCATTCAATAGAAGATTGGTGCACTTAAGCCCCTTCCTAAATAACTTGATTGAACTGCTATTTTTACGGTGTAATTGATCAGCCTTGCCAAAGGTCAGGCTGAATAATTTGATGACCACTCTGCATTTGAGACACCAAAAACAGGCAGCAATTGCTGTTTTCTTTGTTCTACTCTTGAATCGAGTCGTCCTAACTCCTAAGGGGCTTATACTATCCTTCCATAATATTCAGAAATACTCGCATTGCCTCCTATAATCCTATATATGCTTCTAATCCATTGTTATTCATGTTGAATATCTAGACTCGAATTGTGACTCCTCCAATCTCTACTTTCAACAGAACTCAAGGACCAGTATGAAGAAGATCTTTCAACAAGACTCCTGCGGTCCTGCCATCTCATATGAAGAACAAGGAATAGGAAGTAGGAACCATGTCCTACCTTAAAACCAGGTGACCTCAAAACTTCTTCACTTTCACGACGAACTATTGATATTTAACAGTTACTCTCCTGTGTATCTTGCAAAAAAGAATCTAATCTCCTGTGTGATTTCGTAATTTCGTAATTATTCAGGTGAAAGGACTGATTTACTGGGTGGCGTGTACAGGATGTTGGTTATCAGTTTGCAGTGATCGGGTGCTTGGCGGACCAAAATTATCAATTTTGTAACTACCTATGGTTGCGCTCATGGGAATGTTTTGACAGTTTATCCTTTTTCTGATGCTACATGAGAACTTGATTTGAACTCATGCAAACGATGGAAGTGTTAAGTTTACGGCCTAAAAGCTATGTGCTTCGCTCCCTCCTTGGTTGACTCTCTTGATTCGTCTACTTGGTGCTCCAATTATCTGTAATTTCTTTTAGGCAGTCGATTGTCAGTTACTGGCTTGGGTTGTTACTTGCCTTCTCCTCCTTCATTTTTTATCTGGGAAAATAGCAGTTATGTGGACATCTTCTGATTGTATGATCGATTCTATCGGAATGCATGACCTTACATTCTCGACATCTAGGGGCGAAGCTACGTTAGCTCTCCGGAGTGCACCGGCACCATGGAAAAAATGGAGATTTCAGTGATGACCTTATGATTTTCCTTTTTGAGGTGAAATGACCTTACGATTTTCACCTAATCTGCATCACCTAGGATCACCCCACTCGCTAGCTTGGCCACTGTCTGCATCTAATTCATAGCTTAAATTCAAAAGAAAATGATCAAAGCCTTGAGCCTGAAGGAAAGAAAATTGTGTGACCGATCACCAATCCTCGGATGCCATGGTTTTGCGCCAACGCAGCAACGGCAAATCCCAGGGGCATTTCCGTGCAGCGTGCTTGTCTTCACTTCCCGAGGAGAGCGCGGTGTTGTTGTTGAGCGGGCCACACACAAGCACGACCGCCTGCACGTACGATCCCTGTCCTGCTCGGTCGTTCAGACTCGAGTCGCAGCACCAGCAACAGACCGGCTGCTCCTGCGCTTTCTCTGCTCGCAACACGAGAGCTCACTGGCCCGGACGCCGGACCACCGACGAGACGACATGCCGTCCCCCTCCTCGCCGCCGTCGTGGGTCATCCTGGGCAGCGTCCTGCGCGTCTGCACTGCCGACGCGGACCTCCCGCCCGGCGCCGACCTCGCCCTCGAGCTCGCGCCGCCCCCGCGCGCCTCTCTCCTCAGCATCGCGCCGCGCATCTTTCCGGACGCCACCATAGCCACGAACCTCCGCCACGGCCCCTTCATCCTCGCCGCCGACTCCTCCGGCCTCCTCCTCCTCCAAGCAAACCAGGGCCGCACCCCGGGCCCCACCGTCATCGACCGCCCCGTCAGCAGGTACTTCGGCACGGACGAGTTCGTCCCCGGCTGCTTCGTCCTCGACGCCGCTTCCGCCTCCGCGCTCGCCCTCCCGGACCCCGTGTTCATCAACGACCAGTTCCACCTCGGTCTCCTCCTCGGCCCCCGGGGCGGCGGCCACTACATGGTCGCCGAGCTCCAGCCCATCGGCGGCGCCGACTTCGGCTTCCTCTTCTGCTTCTCCTCCGACGTCGGCGAGTGGGTGCGGAAGCCGGTTCACTTCCCGTATCCACGCCGGTGGTTCCCCCGCGGCGTGCTCTCGCACTACGGGAGGCTCTGGTGGGTCGACCTCTCCTTCGGCATCATCACCTGCGAGCTGCGACCCCTTCGCCGACGAGCCGGTCCTGGCCTTCGTCCGGCTCCCGCCAGGCTTGGTGCTCCATCACAAGGTGGATGAGTTCGTGCTCGACAAGTACCGCGACATGAGGGTCATCGCCGGCAAGCTGCGCTTCGTCGACATGTACCGGAACCGTGACCGCCGCGGCGCCATCAAGGTCAGCGTTTGGACCCTGTCTGATCCCGACTCCACGGAGTGGGCGCTGGAGCTCGAGGCCAGCTTTCCCGATATCTGGTCCGATCAGAGCTACAAGGCCACGGGTCTGCCCAAGATGATTCCCACGCTTGCGCTCATCCATCCCGAGAACCCGGCCGTGGTCTACTTCTTCGGTTCTTCCTGATGGATAACCTCTTCGGCGTCGACTTGCGTGCTCGCAAAGTCGTGGAATGTGAGGCCTACGAGCTGGTCGCGACGTCGCCCAAAGACGTCGTCTCCTCCTGCGTCGTTCACGCTTGGAAGCTGCCGCGCGCTCTTTCCTCAGGTATACGTATGCCATTGTCTTTACCCCGCTATGTTTGCTTGTTGTCCGAGCATGGAGCCATTCCCTTGATTTATCATACAAACTCGCTTCCGCTGAATAATCCTTGGTCTTTCAGTCTTAAACTGCTGATGATGCTGGTGGAGATGTGATACAGCGTATCTTTAGTAGCAGTTCAATTTTGTTTGTAGAATTTCTTCTGCCTAGTTTGTGCATCTTAAATGAGAAAAGGCTTTGTTACTTGGGCATTCTTTTGTTTCAATAATAATTTGACATGTATACGAATACAATATACTGAATTACAGCCAAGGTTTCTGTTTGTTTATGCAAAAGGATTGAGTTAACATTTGAATTGACGTTTACTCGAGGTAAATGGTCAAATGTCTGTCTGAAATATGCCTAAGATTCAGTCGGACGAAGCTAGTTTGCTACTTGGTATGTTACTTTTTCCTGCAAACATGGCAAACTTGAATATACTATTCCCCTTTGCCTCTATGTGTTCAGAATTCAGATTTGTTTATTGTCAGACAAAATGTCCATGTTTAAAATTCGTTGTTCTTTGTGCTGTATCACAATATAGTGTTACCTGGTTTAACAAACAAATGTACAGATATCTTAAATGAAGGACTAATTGAATTGTATGTTGGATGCCTGGTGCGCATATTAACATTTTCAGCTTGATATAACAAGTTCAATATAACGCGTGCACCCAATGCCAATAAATTTGTAAAAATGCACATACGGTGTAGCTAACAAATTTGACTAGCAGTGTCTCTGAGGCATGCATGGAATGTAAAGTATTTCTGATGTTTAGTATCTCTGAGGCATGCATGGAATGTACTTAAGCATTTCTGATGTTTAGTGTCTCTGAGGCATGCATGGAACTGATCAATGCACTTAAAACTGACTTTGGTAATTTAAGAGTGGCTGTAGACCACTTACATCTGTGCAACATTCAGCTGAACTAGTTTTTATTTTTGAATAATTAATCAGCCTTGATGTTTATTGAAGGTTCTCATTGAATAATTTCGTGATCGCATTGCTGGATTCAGATTTGAAACACCATCAATAGGTACCAGTTTCTATTTTCTGTGTCCTCCATGTTTATTTTGATTGGAAATTTATCTTTGAATTGCATTCAGCTTCTAGCGTGCTTATACTATCATAATACTAAGAAGTGCTTGCATTTTTGTTGCCCTGTTGGGAATTATTGTGTGTTTGTTGGTGTGTGTTTTGGGCCCAGCCCAGCCCATATGAACATGTATAAGTATATGTAAGTGAAGGAATGGAAGGTGCTAGAGTGAGATATTTTTCTCTCAAATCCTACATGGTATCACAGCCAGGTTAGGCGACGGTGAGTACTGTAGCCGCGATGCTACTGTAGCGGCGGAAGAGCAGCTGCGGCAAGGAGGTGTGCGTGCCTGGAGGAGCTACGAATCTGGGAGGAGGCGGCTGTTGTGTGGTAGCACAAGCTTGATTGGAGAGAAGGTAGCTCGGTAGTTAGCAGCGTGCTGAAGCGGCTGCAGAGGAGACGAGTTGAGAGGAAGAGCGGCAACAAGGGGAGAAGAAGCCGGAGAAGGCCAACGGAGTGGCTGAGGAGCACATTGCTGCTCGAATTGGAGGAGAGTGACCGAGGGAATCGGAACTGCGGCTGCTGGAAGGTAATCCCGTGAGGGATTTGGTCTCTCTGTTTTTTTGAGGAAGAGAAGCACATGCTGGTGCTGCCTGTACTGGGTTAGCAGTGAGGTGCCGAGCAGTGGAGAAGAACTATTGTAGCAGCCCAGGGTGATTAAAATCCAGTGCGATTTGCGCTGAAGTACAGGTGTGTGCGGCTGCTGTGATTGTGGATTTGGTGTTGGGAAGAGAATCTTGTGCTCTACTTGCTGCCAGCCGAAAGTGGTGGAGCGGTACAAGTAACAAGTGGGTGTGTGTGAGAGAGAGGCAGAGAATCAGACGATCTGCAGCAATAAGAGAGTAGCAGGTGTTGAGTTCCTGCGTGTGCTCTGGGGTGCAGCATCAGGTAGTGCAAGAAGGAAATCGAGATTGGTTGCTAGTTGTTTTTTTTTTTAGTA
The DNA here is from genome assembly GCA_012490785.1 of Eragrostis nindensis. Lineage (NCBI taxonomy): Eukaryota > Viridiplantae > Streptophyta > Magnoliopsida > Poales > Poaceae > Eragrostis > Eragrostis nindensis. The sequence goes on from JAAXCT010000864.1 coordinate 52,794, forward strand.
GTGTCTGGTGCTGGTACAATGGAATCGGAGGGCAACATAATTGAACAGGCAATTGAGAAGCTGGCTGAAATCCTTACGGCAAATCAACTTGAGAAGATGGCTCAACTGTTTTTGGCGAAAAATTCAGAACTCATGTCAAATACCGGAGAAGTGAAGGAGACGAAGACGGTTCTTGGCAATCTTGTCAACCTTGTTCATCCTAATAAAGGTACATTTTCTGCAAACTGGATACTAGATTCAGGTGCATCTAAGCATGTTACGGGTACATTAAGTGAATTTGCATCATATAATCCATTTGCTCCTATGCGAAAGGAAACTATCCAAACTGCGGATGGAACCGCACAACCTATTAAAGGTGTGAGAACAGTCCAATGCACTTCATCAATTACATTGTCCTCGGTTTTATACGTTCCCTCTTTTCCTGTTAATCTAGTATCCTTAAGTGCTTTGGTGGATCATATGGATTGCCGTGTTACTCTCGATCGAGAGAATTGTTTAATTGAAGACAGAAAGACTGGAAGAATGCTTGGTAGTGGCATAAGGCGTAATGGCCTATGGTTTCTAGACAGGAGAACATACAAATCGCAGTGTACTGCTTTGACAGTTGCTGCAAACAAAGAGACCGTTGATGTAATACTTCAACATTGTCGATTGGGTCATATGTCTTTTGACACTATGAGCAAAGTATTTCCTGATATCATGAGCAAGGTGGACAAGAACAAATTGGTATGTGATGCATGTGAGTTCGGGAAGCATATCAGGTCCTCCTATGTGAGTAGAGGACTTCGAAGCATATCACCTTTTGTATTAGTCCACTCTGATGTGTGGACATCTCCGGTCATCTCGGTGAGTGGAATGAAGTATTTTGTGACATTTATAGATTGCTACTCTCATATGACTTAGATATATCTTATGAGACATAAAACCGAGGTGCTTAAATGTTTCAAAGATTTCTATTCATGTGTGAAGAATCATTTTAATACACAAGTTAAATTTATCAGAACTGATAATGGGACAGAGTACGTGAACAATGAATTCAGCAGTTTCCTTTCAGCTGAAGGAATACTTCATCAGACCTCATGTCCTGATACGCCTCCACAAAATGGCGTAGCTGAGAGGAAAAATCGACATATATTAGAAGTGGCTCGGTCACTTATGTTTACTATGAATGTGCCAAAATTCTTATGGAGTGAGGCAGTTATGATTGCTACTTATCTTATTAATCGCATGCAATCAAGAGTGTTGGGGATGAAGACTCCATATGAAATGTTGTACGGAAAAAATGAGTTTAAGGTTCCTCCAAAGGTGTTTGGGTGTACTTGTTTTGTTAGAGATCACAGACCTTCAGTTGGAAAATTGGACCCTCGGGCCGTTAAGTGCATCTTTATCGGTTATAGTAATGGGCAAAAAGGGTATAAATGTTGGAGTCCTTCTGAACGACGCACTTTTGTAAGTATGGATATTACATTTAGAGAGTCTGAACCTTTCTATGGAGAGAAAACAGATTTGAGCTATTTATTTTCTGATCTTGACTCTCCCATCATGGGTGATGTTGGTCGAGAGGGGGAGAATGGTGACACAAGGAATGAGTCAACTGATCACCAACCAAGAAAGATGGAAGCAGTGATTGGTGGTTTGGTTCCTCAATCAAAGAGAGCGGAAGTGGTGACCGGCTCAACATCTTCTAATGAAGATTCGTCGGCATGTGAGGGATGGCAACACAAAAATATATCGCAAGTGTATAAAAGGAACAGGTTCAGATCTCAGACACAAGCTATAGAGGTGGCTCCAACATCAACCACAGAACAATGTTCTTCACCTTTAGTGTCTAATAATGGCTCACAAATTGTTGATGTCTCATCAGCATCTGAGATTGAGGTTGATGGCTCTTCTCCAGTTGATCTGCCCATTGCATTACGAAAAGATGCACGAGCCAATGCTGGAGTTCCTCCATCGAGGTATGGATATGAGAATGACATTAGTAATTATGTCTCTTATGCATCTTTATCTCCTGCATATAGAGCATTTGTTGCATCTCTACAATCTGTTGCTATTCCTAAAGATTGGAAGGAAGCAATACATGATCCAAAATGGAGAGATGCTATGTTGGAGGAGTTGAGGGCTCTTGAAAAAAATAAAACTTGGGATATTGTAAAACTACCACCAGGAAAGAAAGCCGTTAGCTGCAAATGGGTTTTCACAGTGAAGCAGAATCTCGAAGGGAAGGTAGAAAGGTACAAAGCTAGACTTGTTGCAAGAGGATATAGTCAAACATATGGCATTGATTATGATGAAACATTTGCACCAGTGGCAAAGATGAGTACAGTAAGAACCTTGATCTCTTGTGCGGCAAACTTTGGCTGGCCTTTGTATCAATTGGATGTCAAAAATGCTTTCTTGCATGGTGATCTTCAAGAAGAGGTGTATATGGAGATTCCACCTGGTTTTTCTAGGACTGGCACTGACATATCTGGAAAGGTTTGTCGATTGAAGAAATCTTTGTATGGTCTCAAGCAATCTCCTCGAGCATGGTTTGACAAATTTAAACGAGCACTTTGTGGTATGGGTTATAAACAATGCAATGGAGATCATACTGTATTCTATCGACATTTTGGACGTCGGATTACTGTTTTGGCTGTTTATGTGGATGACATCGTCATCACCGGTGATGATGAAGCAGAAATTGGTCGTCTAAAGGAGAATTTAAGTAAGCAATTTGAGGTCAAGGATCTTGGTCAACTCAGATATTTTCTTGGCATTGAAATTGCTCGATCTCCAAAAGGTATTGTTCTCTCACAGAGAAAATATGTTCTAGACTTACTCAATGAGACTGGTATGCTTGGGTGTCGACCTGCATTAACTCCTATTGATCCGAACCATAAGTTACGTGCTGAATCTGGTCATTCTATGAATAAAGAGAGGTACCAAAGACTTGTTGGTCGGCTCATTTATTTGTGTCATACAAGGCCTGATATCACTTATGCAGTGAGTGTGGTGAGCCGATATATGCATGATCCTAAAAGCGAACACCTAAATGCTGTTTATCGCATACTACGATACTTGAAGAGTAGTCCTGGAAAGGGAATCATTTTCAAGAGTCATGGTCATCTGAAGGTGGAGGGTTACTGTGATGCGGATTGGGCCAGTTGTCTTGATGATAGGAGATCAACTTCAGGCTATTGTATCTTTGTTGGAGGAAATTTGATTTCATGGAGAAGCAAGAAGCAATCCATTGTATCTCGTTCAACTGCCGAAGCAGAGTACAGAGCCATGTCACTTGCAGTGAGTGAAATGTTATGGGTAAGAAATCTCCTATCAGAACTGGATGTGATGCGAAAAGGCCCTCTAAAACTTTGGTGTGACAACAAGTCAGCCATAAATATCGCTAACAATCGGGTTCAACATGATCGGACGAAGCATGTGGAGATAGATCGTTTCTTTATCAAGGAGAAATTAGATAGTGGTGTTTTAGAGTTGAATTATGTAAGCACCTATGGTCAGTTAGCAGATTGTTTGACAAAAGGTTTAGGAGTAAAAGAATGTAGTCTAACATGTAGCAAGATGGGAATGATAGATATCTCTCATCCTCCATCTTGAGGGGGAGTGTTGGTGTGTGTTTTGGGCCCAGCCCAGCCCATATGAACATGTATAAGTATATGTAAGTGAAGGAACGGAAGGTGCTAGAGTGAGATATTTTTCTCTCAAATCCTACAGTGTTCTACTTTGAACTCCTATGCCCTTTATTCTCAGTACTGTCATAAATTAGGATGGATCTGCATTCGAAATAGAACCCTCCTCTAACGACAGCTTTGAACTCTCTAACAGGACCAAAGGACCAGACTGAAGGAACCGTTAACCAACTTCCCAGGCGAACTGAAACTTCTTTATGTTGATGATTCCCGGAATATTTTGTCTTGGAATACTATTGAGCAGTTCTCTCCTGTGTAATCCTGCATCTGTTCGGGTAATGAGGACAATTTTACGGACTGTGAGTGCATAATCTGATGTTGATGACCAGTTTGAAATTATGGGGACTTCAATTTTGGACCAAAATTCTCGATTTTATTTTTCCCCGTGTTATATGTTGCCCTGATGGTCATGTTTGACAGTTATCCTTTCCTTTAGATACTTCATGTCATGATATGATTGATGGTGATGCTATTTTTCCCGTTGCCCTTCTCCTCGCCGGACAATGACTTGCGCTTCATTTCGTGCGTTATTAGCTCTCTTGGATTGGACAACCTCTAGACCCTTGTTGTGCCTAGTTTCCTCTAGGCAACCGATTGCCAGTAAGTAGCCTGATAATTGTCATTTTCCTTGGCTTGTTCAGCTTTTGTTAGCATAATGCGGGCATCTTTTGAATTTGAACGAGCGATTTGAAAGGTATAGCAAAGAAGTGTGTGTGTGTGTGTGTCTGTGTGTGTGTGGTGTGTGTGACAAAGCTCGAAATGACGTGCCTGTTGCCCCTTTGTTCATATCCTCCACCACTTTGGATCATGTGATCCGGGCAGCGGTGCCGCGCCGCGCTGGTCTCCACTCCCGCGAGGAGGAGAGCGCGGTGCTGTTGGCGAGCGGGCCTTGGCGTGGCATGGCAAAGGGCAAAGGCTGCCGCAAACCAGGTGGCCGCAGATCAGCCTCTGCGCCGCGAAGACTGTCAGCCGAGGTCCCCTGCTCTGTTCAGCTCCGCGAACACCGAACCGGCAACGGTCCCGGTGGATGGCAAACCTGCGAGCTGCGACGCATTCTCCTCTCTTTTTCTCCTCTCTCTCGCGTACCAACAAACCCAACACACTCCATACCCGATCGGCACTCCATCCTGATCGCCAGCCACTACTCGCGTTGCGTGGCGAGGCAGTTCGGATAGCGCCGCCGTGGCCGTCCTGGGTCAATCCCTAGCGCCAGGTAGAACGCCTCGCCCGAACCGACCGCTTGCAGGTTGAGCCAAGTCGCAAAGGTTGTGGCATACTGGCACGCGCGGCGCAAACGGCAAACCAAGCAGCGTTGCAAGTGTACTGGAGTAACGTTTAGTACTACCACATGTCAAAGGTGCCGCGCGCCATGCTATGCATGACCGTGAATCCGTGATCCACCACAACTTCGTTGCCTGGCCATGCACCCACAGCATTGCCGGTCTCCACTTTGATCACTCGTCCACTTCCGTGACCGTGAGGGCGCGGGATTTTCGGCGTGCGGAGCGGAGCGGGGTGGAGGACGAGGAAGGCTGCTGCCACCACGCTGCTCTTGCCGTTTCCATGGAGTCTGCCAATCTGGCAAACCGAGTCCTCTGCTTTCAGCCCGCCTGCTCTGCTCCGTAGACCGCCAAAGCAAAAGGCGTGCAAAACCACGGCCGTGCGAACCACGCCTCGTCGTCCCGTGCTCTTCTCGCTGGCCTCCATCCCATTGACACCTGTAATCTGGTCTACACCCCGCGACAAAAACCAACAGATTCGACTCCACGCGAGATCGTACGAAAGAGGCGAGCTGGTCTTGGCCGAGCCAATCCCCATTCTCCTCGCCTCTCGCTCTCTCACCAACACCAAACACCTGATTAAACCCTAACCCCTAGTATGTACTTGAACCCACTCCATCCTGATCGCCAGTCACTTCACACGCAAAGCCCACCACCATCTCCTCTCCTCTCCTCTCCTCTCCTCTCCTCTGCCTGCGTTGCTTGGCTAGTCCGACCGAATGGCGTCCGCGTCGCCGTCGTGGGTCATCCTGGACGTGGTCCCGCTCGTCTCCGCCGCCGCCGCCGAGGGCCAGGCCGGCGACGACGACATCTCCCTCGAGGTCGCCGCGCCGCCGCGCGTCACCAAACTCACCGTCGGCCCGCGCGTGTTCCCCGCCGACCCGGACACGCAGGCCAGGGTGCCGTTCCCCTACGTCCTCGCCTCCGACCCCTCGGGCCTCCTCCTCGCCGTCGCCCCGCCGTCCATGTCCGAGCGCGCCCCCGAGGAGCCCCGCGTCTGGCGCGCCCCGGACGGCACCGAGCGCACCGTCTACATCGGCCACATCTCCGACCCGGCCTACCTCGTCCTCGACGTGCCCGCCGGCACCGCCTCCCGCGTCCCTGACCCCGACGTCCAAAACGCGTCCAGCCTCGGCGTCATCGCCGCGCCCGGCGGCGACAGCGGCGCGTACATGGTCGTCGAGTTCCAGAGCATGGTCGGCTCCCGCCAGGCCGAGCTCATCTGCTTCTCGTCCGAGACCGGCGAGTGGGTCGAGAAGGTGGTCGCCAACCCGCTGCCCCGGTGGATATGGACCTTCTACGACGTCGTCTCCCACGACGGCAAGCTCTGGTGGGTGGACCGCGCCGCGGGGCTCCTCGCCTGCGACCCCTTCGCCGACGAGCCGGACATGGCCTACGTCCCGCTCCCGGAAGGGGACGGCCACGACAAGCCCCACCGCGGCTGCAACTACTGCTCCGAGAGGATGGCCGCCACCCGCCGCGTCGTGAAGATCAGCGACGGCAAGTTCCGCTGCGTCGAGATGGGCTGCGCGCGCGACGGCGGGGCGCCCACGCTCACCATGCGCACGCTCGTCGATCCGGCGACGGCCCAGTGGACGCTCGAGTACAAGGTCAGCTTTGCCGAGATCTGGGCCGGCGAAAGCTACAAGGTGGCGGGGCTGCCGGAGAAGGCGCCCGTGGTCGCGCTCATCCACCCCAAGAACCCCGACGTCGTCTACTTCTTCTTGGAGGAGAACATCTTCGGCGTCGACATGCCTGCGAGGAAGGTGGTGGAGTGTGCGGCCCACGAGCTGGACGGGCAATCGTCGAAAGGCGGCGCCTCGTCTTCCTGCATTCTCGCGTGGGAGCTGCCGCACACCCTGACCGCAGGTACATTGCAACCTGCTTTCTCCCCTGTTCTGCTTCACTTTCTCGTGATTCTGTGTGCCTGCGATTTTACGGAGCCTGCTAATGCCATTCCATCGCATATGCATAATTATAATTATATCTTACACTCCAGCACGAGATCGAATTGCCCTTCATAGGTGTGTCCTTTGGTTCTGATTGCCAAACATCGAGCAACTATATAGGCATTCCCTCTTTACTAGTTTTGGGAATTTCGCATTTCATGAATCTATTTTAATCTACTCACATTTTTGCCTTCAATTTGCTGGAATGATAATATGTCATATAGAGTAGCTCTGTTGTGCATGTATGGACAGCAGAATTGTGGATGTGGAGCCGCTAGCCTGTTGTGTTTACTTGTGCTGATGATCTGCAGGTGTTATGTTTATAATTACTCTTGGGCATTTTGTCAGTTTTTCCATGTGTTCATAGTTGTGGCGAGTGGACGGTTACCACATTACCTGGTTTGATGGTTTCCGGTGTATCCGCTGTGGCTAGTTGCCTAGTTTTGGCCTGGACTCGGAAGCGTAATAGTAGTACTTAACGATGTACAGTAGTGATCAGGATCTCTGTTCTTTGAGATGAGTTCTTAGGTTAGTCATCTGTTCCCTAGTACTGGATGACTGTCTTTAAAACTGAATTTCAAGATAAACACATGGTTCACAATTCACAAGGTTACTAGCACGAAGATTGATTCTGGCACACATAGCTTGAGCCTGCAGAGATTCATTGGAAAGTAGTTTCCTGGAATATCATGTTTTCTATGGGCAGCATGTAGCAATCAAGCACAACAATCCTCACACTTTCTTATATGCAACTCATATAGATGTATGGTCATATGCCAATCGCAATTTAAGTTGTGCAGACAGGTGCTTATCATTTTGGTTATATCTAAGGCCCTGTTTGTTTCCCACCTAGATTATATAATCTGACTGATATAATCTATAAGCTGAAACAAACAGATATCAAATTATAGCCAGATTATAGCAATTCATAGGCCAGATTATCATAATCCCATAAGCTGCTCTCCCCCAGCTTATTATATAAGCTGGATTATATAATCTGAGGGGGAAACAAACAGGGCCTAAGTTATTGGATGTGTATGATAGTGACGGCACAAAAGTGATCTGAATTCTGAACCCTGGATCATGACTTCTACTCAAGTAGTACAGAAATGACTGTATATCTAGCGGTACTCGTACTAACCTTGCGTTTCCCTTCCCATTACACATTCTGGACGCCAAGTGTAATCATTGTTATGTAGACATGCACTAAACAGTTTGTCATATTTCTGAACCAAAGTGCACCAGCTTGACGCTCGTAAAAAGAATGCATTAGTTTTGCTTTTCAAAATACAATGGACTGCACATTCTGAATATTTTGATAATCTTGTGATACCTGTTTCTGATTAAAGGTTTATCCGAGGAGGTCCGTGACAATGGCGTGAAGGAAGAGCTGCAGGCTGAACAGTCAAGCTAGAAGTTTGCGTGGCATCTGAAGTTCTGTTCTCATGACTGGTTGATAACCCTGCCGTGTTCGTCTGCCTTCCACCTATCGACCATGGCGATGTTTTGTTTTTCTGTCAAGACTATCCTAAAATAATATGCGAGACATGCACGCTTTTAAGTTTACTAATAGGGCCATGATGCACCTTGAACTTTCAGCAGCTCTCAGGCTGATGTAGTTGGCTATTTCCCTGTGGTTAATTAGACTAACGATTTTGGTTCATGCTTAATACTGAAAAAACTGTTGTTATCGCATGCATGGAATGTACTTAAGTATTTCTGATGTTTAGTGTCTCTGAGGCATGCATGGAATGTAGTTAAGCATTTGATGTTTAGTGTCCCTGAGGCATGCATGGAACTGATCAATGCACTTAAAACCGACTTTGGTAATTTAAGAGTGGCTCTAGACCACTTACATCTGTGCAACATTCAGCTGAACTAGTTTTTAAAATCATCCTTGATGTTTATTGAAGGTTCTCATTGAATAATTTCGTGATCGCATTGCTTGATTCAGATTTAAAACAACATCAATAGGTACCAGTTTCTATTTTCTGTGTCCTCCATGTTTATGTTGATTGGAAATTTATCTTTGAATTGCATTCAGCTTCTAGCTTGCTTATACTATCATAATACTAAGAAGTGCTTGCATTTTTGTTGCCCTGTTGGGAATTATTGTGTGTTCTACTTTGAACTCCTATGCCCTTTATTTTCAATACTATCATAAATTAGGATGGATCTGCATTCGAAATAGAACCCTCCTCTGACGATAGCTTTGAACTCTAACAGGACCCAAGGACCAGACTGAAGAAACCGTAAGCTTGTTCGCCTTGCCTGCTGCAATTCAGCAGCTACAGTGTTCGCAGTTATTTCTTCAGCATCCACTACAGTGTTCGCAGTTATTTCTTTAGCGTCTGCTACGGTGTTGTGGTGCAGCCAAAAAGGTCCCGTAACCAACTTCCCTGCCATCTGATATGATGAACAAGGAATATGAAACAACCCCAGGCGAACTGACACTTCTTTATGTCGATGATTCCCGGAATATTTGTCTTGGAATAGTATTGAACAGTTCTCTCCTATGTAATCCTGCATCTGTTCTGGTAATGAGGACAATTTCACAGATGGTGAGTGAATAATCTGATGTTGATGACCAGTTTGCCGTGTGGGGACATCCCCCCCCCCCCCCCCCCCCCCCCAACACACATATACAGACACACCCCTGTTTTATGTTGCCCTGATGGACATGTTTGACATTTTATCCTTTCCTTTGGGTACTTCATGTCATTGATATGATGGTAATGCTATTTTTCCCATTGCCCTTCTCTTGCCGGACAATGACTTCGCTTCATTTCTTGCGTTATTAGCTCTCTTGGATTGGACAACCTCTGGACTCTTGTTGTGCCCAATTTCCTTTAGGCAACCGATTGCCAGTAAGTAGCCTGATAATTGTCATTTGCCTTGGCTTGTTCAGTTTTTGTTAGCATAATGCGGGCATCTTTTGAATTCGAACGAGCGATTTGAAAGTAGCAAAGAAGTGTGTGTGTGTGTGTGTGTGTGTGTGTGTGTGTGACAAAGCTCGAATGGCGTGGCTATTGACCCTTTGTGCATATCCTCCACCACTTTCGATCATGTGATCCGGGCAGCGCTGCCATGGCGCGCCGGTCTCCACTCCCGTGAGGAGGAGGAGATCGCGGTGCTGTTGGCGAGCGGGCCTTGGCGTGGCGTGGCAAAGGCTGCCGCAAACCAAGCGGCCGCAGCTCTGCCTCTGCGCCGCGAAGTGCACTTTTTCCGTTTCCATGAAGACTGTCAACCGGGGTCCCCTGCTCTGTCCAGCTCCACGAACACCGAACCGGCAAAGCAATCTGCAGAAGCAACGGCCACAGTAGACGGCAAAGCAACCGTCGCAAAAAAAAAAAAAAAGTAGACGGCAAAGCACGCCGTGCTTTCCCTTCTCTGGCGGGCTGGCCTTCTCCCCGCTGCTACTGCCACGGCCACAGAGCCCACGACTCCGGTAATACCCCGAGAATAAAAAAACCAACCGACTCAAACTACGAGCGACCGAAAGAAACGGAGGAGCCGGGAAGCCAATTCCCTCTCGCTCCCCACCAACAAACCCAACACACTCCGCGTGCGTGGCGAGGCAGCTGGAATGGTGCCGCCGTCGCCGTCGTGGGTCATTCCCTATAGCCAGGTAGAATCCCTCATCGGACTGACTGCTTGCGGGTTTATCGTGCCTCTGCTTAGCATTTTTAGGGGTGTATCTCAAACCGGCAAGAAAAATTTGCATTGTAGGAATAGTGATTGAACTAGATTACTGTTCATATTAGTTCAAAGGAGGACGAATGGTTCGGCTATCCCTAAGCATTTTGGTGCGTAAACCCATACTGATTTTGCCTTCCGACAGTAGTAAGTAAACAGGGTGGTTTATTCAGGTAATTACAAGAAGCCATGCATGAGCCAAATCGCAAGTTAGTATCTTGTGTGAACACTTCCAAACAGCCTCGGCAGTGTAGTGAATATCGAGTTGTGTAGGAGTAACTTGCTACATGACCGTGATCCACCACCACTTCGTTGCCATCCATGCACCCGCAGCATTGCCCATGGGCGGAGTCAGCGGTGTGGATAGGGTGGGCCGCGGCTCACCCTGAGATCTAGCCCAACGCTAAATTCTAGTTTTTTTAAAAAAAAATAGCATTTTCCTTTTTTTTGGCCTTTTGGCTCAACCAAAACCAGGCTAAGTACCATTCGGCCCACCCTATGCCTAGCTCCGCCAATGGCATTGCCGCCGCCGGCGCCAGTCTCCATGTCCACTTCCGTCACCGTGAGGAGAGCGCAGGTTTGTAGAGGAGCGGGGCGGGGCGGGGCGGGGCGGCTGCCGAGACTGCTGGCCTAGCCGAGGCTGCCGAGACTGCTGGCCTAGCCACAGCTCTGCACCACGAACTGCTCTTGCCGTTTCCATGGAGGAGTTTGGCAAACCGAGTCCTCTGCTTTCAGCCCGCCTGCTCTGCTCCGCAGACACCGAACGGCCAAAAGCAAAAGGCGAGCAAAACCACGGGTCCACGGCCCCGAACCACGCCTCGTCCCGTTCTCTTCTCGCTAGCCTCCACCTCGTCGGAGGACACCTGTAGTCCTAGTCCGGTCTACACCCCGCGACAAAAACCTGCAGATTCAAACTCCACGCGCGATCGTACGAAAGAGGCGAGCTGGCCCTGGCCAAGCCAATCCCCATTTCTCCTCGCCTCTCTCAGCAACTCCAAACACCAGATTAAACCCTAACCCCTGCATACTTGAACATACTCCGTCCTGATCGCCACTTCATACGCAAAGCCAACCACCCTCCCTCTCCTCTCATCTCCTCTCCTTGCGTTTGCTTGGCTAGTTCGACCGAATGGCGTCGCCGTCGTGGGTCATCCTGGACGTGGTCCCGCGCGTCTCCGCCGCCGCCGCCGAGGGCCAGGCCGGCGACGACGACATCTCCCTCGCGCTCGCCGCGCCGCCGCGCGTCACCAAACTCACCGTCGGCCCGCGCGTCCGGGTCCCGGACGCGCAGGCCGATGTGCCCTTCCCCTACGTCCTCGCCTCCGACCCCTCGGGCCTCCTCCTCGCCGTCGCCCCGCCGTCCATGTCCGAGCGCGCGCCCGAGGAGCCCCGCGTCTGGCGCGCGCCCGACGGCACCGAGCGCACCGTCTACATCGGCCACATCTCCGACCCCGCCTACCTCGTCCTCGACGTGCCCGCCGGTACCGCCTCCCGCGTCCCCGACCCCGACGTCCAAAACGCCTCCAGCCTCGGCGTCATCGCCGCGCCCGGCGGCGACCGCGGCAAGTACATGATCGTCGAGTTCCAGAGCATGGTCGGCTCCCGCCAGGCTGAGCTCATCTGCTTCTCGTCCGAGACCGGCGAGTGGGTCGAGAAGGAGGTCGCCAACCCGCTGCCCCGGTGGATATGGACCTTCTACGACGTCGTCTCCCACGACGGCAAGCTCTGGTGGGTGGACCGCGCCGCGGGGCTCCTCGCCTGCGACCCCTTCGCCGACGAGCCGGACATGGCCTACGTCCCGCTCCCGAAAGGGGATGACGACGACGACGACGAGCCCCACCGCGGCTGCAACTACTGCTCCGACAGGATGGCCGCCACCCGCCGCGTCGTGAAGCCCAGCAATGGCAAGTTCCGCTGCGTCGAGATGGGCTGTGCGCGCGACGGCGGGGCGCCCACGCTCACCATGCGCACGCTCGTCGACCCGGCGACGTCAGAGTGGACGCTCGAGTACAAGGTGAGCTTTGCCGAGATCTGGGCCAGCGAAAGCTACAAGGCGGCGGGGCTGCCGGAGAAGGCGCCCGTGGTCGCGCTCATCCACCCCAAGAACCCCGACGTCGTCTACTTCTTCTTGGAGGAGAACATCTTCGGCGTCGACATGCCTGCGAGGAAGGTGGTGGAGTGTGCGGCCCACGAGCTGGACGGGCAGTCGTCCAAAGGCCGCGCCTCGTCTTCCTGCATTCTCGCGTGGGAGCTGCGGCACACCCTGAACGCAGGTACATTGCAACCTGCTTTCTCCCCTGTCCTGCTTCACTCTCTCGTGATTCTGGGGTCTGCGATCGATATTAATGTGTCTGTTTTTACGGAGCATACTAATGCCAATCCATTTGCATATGCATAATCATATCTTACACTTCAGTACGAGATCGAATTGCCCTTGATAGGTGTGTCCTTTGGTTCTGATTGCCAAAACATCGAGCAACTATACGGTCATTCCCTCTTTGCTAGTTTGGGAATTTTCGAATATCGCATTTCATGAATCTATTTTAATCTTTATTCGTACATGTTGAGTTGTTTACTCACATTTTGCCTTCAATTGGGTGGAATGATAACATGTATACTAGTAGCTCTGTTTTGCATGTATGGACAGCAGAATTGTGGAGCCGCTAGCCTGTTGGGTGTTTACTTGTGCTGATGATCTGCAGGTGTTATGTTTATGATTACGCTTGGGCATTTTGTCAGTTTTTCCATGTGTTTCATAGTTGTGGCGAGTGGACGGTTACCTCATTACCTGGTTTGATGGTTTCTGGTGTATCTGCTGGGGCTAGTTGCCTAGTTTGCAAGCGTAATAGTAGTACTTAACAATGTACAGTAGGTGTTATCAGGCTCTCTCTATTCTTTGAGATGAGTTCTTAGGATTAGTCATCTGTTCCCTAGTACTGGATGACTATCTTTAAAACTGAAATTCAAGATAAACACATGGTTCACAATTCACAAGGGTACCAGCTCGAAGATTGATTTGGGCACACATAGCTTGAGCCTGCAGAAATTCATTGGAAAGTAATTTCCTGGATTAATATCATGTTTTCTATTGGGCACCAGGTAGCAATCAAGCACAACAATCCTTGCACCTTCTTATATGCAACTCATGTAGATGTATGGCCATATGCCAATCGCAATTTAAGTTGTGCAGACAGGTGTTTATCATTTTTGGTTCCATCTAAGTTATTGGATGTGTACGATAGTGACGGCACAAAAGTGATCTGAATTCTGACATTTGTGTACTGCTTGACTAGACAAGTGTTTATGATAGTTGTTGGATGTATATGATAGTTGTCATGTGTTTGTGGCAAGAATAAACTGGATTTCCTCCTAGTAATCTAAGGATATATTCGAACATAGTACAAGTTATATTTTGTATTGTGTCTTCACTTCTAGCTATGCTTCAGAAAATGATAATGGTCATCATGGAAATGATTGGTTCCCTACTGATTCTCCTTCAGCAAGAACTCCAGCAGTGGAAGTTATAAAGCCCAAGGCCAAGAGTCCTACAACAGCCAAACGAGATAGGTCATGGACTTTAAAGGCAGCAAAAATTGAGCAGGCAAAGCGAGCAAGGTGTATGATAGGCTCGCCAGCATCAAGGATGATTGGTCGAATGGCAATGTTAGCCTCACGGGTTGCTCGATCTCCATCAACCGTGCCGACTGCCGCTCGTCGAAATTCTCATGGTAAGATGACATTTTTTCTGCCTATATTCCTTGCAAGTGTCGGAAGTATTTGGTAGTTGCTGTTTGTATGACACAATTCATGCTATAAATGTTTGTATGACCTCCATGCTATCCAAGACTAGTTAGAGAGTTTAATACTCCTACATACCTTGGTCTGCTATTAGAGTTGTCATAATTTCCATGAGTCTTCTCTGTATATGCATGTTATGTAGGCATGTATGAAACAGTTTTTTTTATATTTCTGAACTACTAGTAAAGTGCACCAGCTTGACGCTTGTAAAAAGAATGTATTAGTTTTGTTTTTCAAAATACAATGGACTGCACATTCTGAATATTTTGTTTATCATGTGGTACCTGTTTCTGATTAAATGTATTTTTAAGGGTGATTAAAAGTTTATCCGAGGCCTGACAATGGCGTGAAGGAAGAGCTGCAGGCCGAGAAGTCAAGCTAGAAGTTTGCGTGTCATCTCAAGTTCTGTTCTCATGACTGGTTGATAACCCTGCTGTGTTCGTCTGCCTTCCGCCCATCAACCATGGAGATTTTTTTTTTCCTGTCAAGACCATCCTAAAATTTTATGCGAGACATGCACGCTTTTAAGTTTACTAATAGGGCCATGGTGCACCTTGAATTTTCAGCAGCTCTCACGGTTGATGTAGTTGGCTATTTCCCCGTGGTTAACTAGACTAACGATTATGTTTCATGCTTAATAATGAAAAAACTGTTGTTATCGCGCACTACCTGATTCTGCATGCTAGAGGCTTGCGGCTAGGGATGGCAACGGGTAGAAATTCATCGGGTTTCCCCTCCTCAGACCCTTACTTTTTAAAAAAATCTTCACCCGCTGGATAACCCAAGTAATGTCACGGGTAGAGTTTTCCACCTATACCCATACCCGACGGATAAAATATACCCATCGGGTACTCATACCCGCCAACCATCTCGAAATTTTAGCAGCATAACAGCAGTAAATATGTATATCCAAGATTAATTTTAAAAGTGACATAACAGAAAAACAGCACAAGCATATTTAGCAATTCAGCAGCATCACCATTCATCACTTAACATCAAGTACTATCACCAGTCTAGTATATGATCAGAAGTTTAAACTAAACCATCAAGTCATGGACCGGGTATCCACAGGTGGTGGGTTCGGGTTCTGCTGAACCGCATCCTTACCCGGTCTACCCGATGGGTAAGCCTTTTCACCCATTAGTATACCTACGGATACAATTTTTCAACTAAATCCTCACCCTAAGAGGAGAAAAATTCGTCGGGTCGCGGGTAATGGGTACCTATTGCCATTCCTACTTGCGGCTTGCCGGCTTGCCTGGGCGTTTGTACGTGTGTCGACCGGTGCTTAAATATTGGAACTGTTTATAGTTTGTTCGCCGCCATATGAATTTTGCCTTCCCAGTCTGTCAGTATCAATAGGACCAGTTGTTCAGGCGCAAGCGCAAATTTAGGGTGCATCTTAACGCCATTTCATCGTCGCCTTACTAGTTGTTGTACCCCACAACTGTGCGCAAGACAGTTTGTGAATCGTTTGATTCGAAGATTCACCAAGAGCGCTGACGAGTTGTCTCAGAGCAGCACAAGAACGAAAATTCTGAATTATTAGGCTGAAGCGAGCGCTGAGAGAGCAGGAACCTGACTTTCAATCCTCTGATATAGTTACAGGCAGGTGATTCACGCACCATAGAAAGAATCCTCAACGAAAGCAAACTGAAAAGTGACAGAACATACAGGTAAATATATACAACACGGTCTGAAAGACTGAAACGATGCAACATTCATTCATTCCACACTACGCATTATTGTACATTGATGACACCGAAAGTTTCCTTATATTAATCTAAGCACCACAACTGTGTGACTCATGACACGGAGTGAACACCTAAGCGAAGCAACCATGACATGGGCTGAACTTTGATTACATTAAGTTGAACAAGGAAGGATACGGGAAAGGATGCATGCTATGCTAAGCGTCTCATGGCTGCAGCTTCTTAGGATGAACAGCCAGGTCCAATCTGCTGCCATACATCTTTGCCAGAGCCTGCCCGCACCAGCCGTGCCCGTCATCTAGTGTTGGCATCCTCACCTCGATGAACGGTGGAACACCTTGCCCTTGAGGCTTGACAACTCCTGCAAACACCCTGAGGACATTGGAAGCATCGATGTCCATGCACACACTGATTTCAACGGTTCCCTTGGGTGCTGGTGGAATGCCGGTGATCTTGAAGTATCCTAACAGGTGGTTCTCTTCAGCACGTTCCCCTTCGCCTTCATACACAGAAATGAGAGCTTCAGTCTGATTGTCATGTGTTGTCATGAATAGCATCTCTCTTCTTGCTGGAACTGTTGTGTTCCTGGGAATAATTGCAGCAAAGCTGTCACCTTCGGCACGGATTCCCAGGTTCATCGGAGTGGCCTGAATTGTCAGAAGATCCAAGCTCCCTGCAGGATCCGACACCCCTGAAGCGATGGCTCCTTCCAACGCAGCACCTGAAACAGCAGCCTCAAGAGCATCCATGTTCTTGTAAGAGACTTCCGTCTTGCATAGGCCCAGGACAAGGCTTCTGATTCTGGGGATCCTGGAACACCCTCCAACTAAAATGACATCATTGATGTCCTCTGGTACCAACTTTGCATCAGCCAAGCACTGGTTGATTATCTTCTCAACCTTTTCAAAAATGACCCGATTAACTTGTTCAAACTCTGAATGGTCAAGAACTTCTGATACTTTCTGGCCACCCCCCAAATCTACATTAATCTCCACAGAATCCTGGCTAGCCAGTTTATGAATAGCATCTTGAGTTGCAATCCGCAGTAGACCAATCGTCCTGATTCTATCCATTGTCTGACCAGCATATAAACTATCAAAATTAGGAACAAGGTGGCGCATTATGTTCTGAAGGATATCCTCTCCACCAACAGAGCATCCAGATAACGCTCTTATTTGAGAGACCCCTCCAGCCGTTGCAGCCACAGCTGCATCACAGTACCCAGCACCCATGTTAAATATCAGCGCAATTTTCTCCATGCCGCTTCCCATATTGTCATGCATAAGCTGTTGCTGCCGTTGAGCATACAAAAGTGCAACAGCAGTAGGCTCTGGCATTAACCTCAACACATGCAGCCCCGCCATTGCACAGGCTCTCTCGATCCTTGTTTGTTGAAAACGACTGAATGCAACCGGAATGGTAAGCACAGCATTCCGCACTGGATGTTTAAGATGCATCTCTGCCAAAGCCTTCAATTCAAGCAGAAAGATGGCAAGAACTTCCTCTGGAGTAGTAGATCGCCACATATTGTTCACCAGCGCTGCAATAAACGGCCTCACACCAATTCCCAATGTTTGCACAAGAAAAGGGAGGTCCTTGCTAGCTTGAACCACTTCATCAGTGTCCATTCTTCCAATAAGGCGTTTCATGTTGAATATAGCACTTCCAGATAGAACATCCCTTTCCTCATGCACATTTTCCTTGGCTGCTCCTCCAGTAACTCCAGCTGAAAGAGTGTCATCTTTGAACATAACATATGACCTCATCCCTTTCTGGTTCCGTGTGTTTTTTAAGATCTCCACCTGGTGACCGTTCCAAACAGCAACGCTGCACTTGGAAGTTCCAATGTCGATGCCAATAGCAACATCAGGAAATGATGACTGTGATTTATCTTCCCCAGTGGTTTCACTGTCGGATGCCACGGTGTAGAATGGTTCAGTCGCCATCCTACGAAACAATATTGCATTAATCACACACTGTAACAGACAACTTGTTTAAACCAAAGGGGAAAAAAAGAGTTCAAGGTTCAAATGAAAATGTGCCAGGAATGGGATAGTAAGAAGCTAACAACAGCCAAACAGTCTTCCAACTTAACATTCTCAAAAAGGAAAGACAAAGTTGGAAATGACCATTTGCAGATATATCTGTAGCACCAACAAAATGCAACAAAGGAAACCCTCAGGCAGTAGGAGTTACAAGCTGGGTGCAACTAGGAATTTAAAGAAATTCAAGTTTAGTGGCATACAGTAAGACTTCAAAGAACTACCTACTGTCCAACTTCAACCTGATACAGTACGTTCAACATAGGGCAGCTTTAGTTGCATACTAATAAGACTGAAAATGATGCAAGCCTTGCAGAAGCGAGTCAGAATTAGTGGTCTTATCACTGTATCTTCAGAAGAGACATGGATTGATACAACATACTAAGCCTCGTTCCCCATTAGAGGCCTACACGACTGTTGAAACTGCTTAACATGCCTAACTAAGCTGAATTCCGGGCAACATGGAAACGAGAATCAGAGGCCAAGACCACCAATTTCATCAACATTGCAGCTTATTCAATATTCTTTGAACCCGAACACAAATGCAGTGCCGCTTATTCAATGTGGGCATGTAGCATTCGCTAACATGGAATCCAACAAATCAAAGCACGGATCAAAGTAACCAAATGTAGGGGAGTGCGGAGATTCCTTACTTGGCCAGGCGCGACGGGGACGGGAAGGTGGCTATTGCCTATTGGGGGGCGGCCCTTGCTGTTGCTGACGCTTTTTCCTCGTAGAGATCGACACAGGCAGCAGTTTTGACAGGCAGTGTTCGCGCGAGTAGAAGGTTGGGTGAAGTGGAGAGAGTGGGGTGGAAGGAGGTAGAAGAAGGGGGAAAGGCAAGTGGCGAGGTGCATCTTCTGGAGAGGACGCGAGAGCGCACGCAGCGTCCGGCACGCGGCGCGCACACGCCGACAGGCGGCGACTGCCGCCAACTCCGAGGTCGGGCTCTCCTGGAAGAGTCGGGAAGTGCAGTCTGATCGCCGCGTAGATGCGCTGGGCCCTGCCCCCACATCGCATTCCATCACCGGGCCGTCCAAAAACCTTGGTCCGTTGGGTTGCACAAATCTGTCTGCTACAGAAACAATGGGCCTCCAGCATGCCCCACATTGCAAAGTTGTTTATATGGGCTCGAGTTGGCTGAAGAGAAGAAAATGGGCTGGCATCTGTAATGCTGGCCTGCCATTAGCGAACTTGGTGATCTTAGCTTCTTTCTGCCGGTGTGCTGATTGATATTTTGGCGCCTGCAGCTGCAACTGAACAATCAGAGTGTATATACTAGAAAAATGTGAAAAGTCTGGGAAACGGAGAAACATGTCCAAATGTAGGGATTAGCACTGAGGCAGGACGATAAGCCTTTATCTCCGATGTAATTCAGTGAGACCCTTTTCTTTTCAGAAATGTACAGAGTTTAACAGTGCAGTTAACAAATAAAAAATTATTTGGCTCCAAATTGACGCTACGCTACTTAGTACGACAAAAATCAGTATAATACTCACTTTGGTCGCAGGTTTCTTTTCCCGGTAAAGTTTTAGTAGTATATGACATCTGCACCAGGAAGTTTGTTCGACCCGTTTGACCGCCAGAATGGCCAGACTAGAGAGATATCGATCCTCCATTCCCAAGCAAAAAAGATCAAACATGATCACAAATAAAGGAGGGACGCGCACCGTACCGAACGTATCGGCAGGATCAGATACCAAAATCCTGATCCCCTCCGCTCCGACCTTCAACTCCAGGCCGCACCAACAATTACCACCTCGAAGAAAACATCTCACGACGACCGGCTCGCCGGCCCGGCATCATCCAGGAAAAGCCGCATCATTGCGCAACCCACACGGACAAGAACCACATATTCCGGGGGTGCCGTCGACTCGACGTGCCGAGCAGCAGCAAGCGGCCCCGACCCGAGCGGCGGCCAGTCATCAGCCCGTCAGTCACTGCTCACCCAAACTCCCCCGCACGCACCCATCTTTTTTCGCCCCCCACACGTCCGTCAAATCCACCAAACTCTAGCTAGCCCCTATAGCTCAAAAGCCGCGGAAAACACAGGAACAAGTGGCAAGATTATTAGCAGGGTGATTGGGCTTGCCTGCTGGACTCGACGCAGTACGTGTATATCGATCCAGTAATCATGGTGCTGGGCTAGTGGGGGAGACCTTGTGTGAGAACCCAAGAAAACACACGGGATGACGGGAAAGAACTCGCTTGATGTCTAAGCCCTCTCAATTCGCGTGCATCAAACGCATGCTTTGAAATTCAAACGAGTGAAAACATTCGTCATCCGACCAGGTTAGATTCTTCGCTACAGACTGCCGCCACGGCTAATCGATGGATCCCCGTGGACTTTTATCCAGCACGAGTGGTACCAGCACGTACTTGCCCATCCGTGGTGCACGCATGCAGTTTTGTTTCAAATTTGAAACCGGAGAAAGATTCGCAGCCCAGGAAGGAACGCATATGATTATGCATGGGGGGCTCATATAAGTCGCTGCTGATGACCAATGGCTGGCCCTGCACTGCAATGCAGGGGATGATATATAAAAGGAACGAGACAGCAACGGATTCCACGCGCTCCACACTCCGATCAGTATGTTTGTCCTGCGCTCTGGCGCGGCATTGAGTTGATGAGTTTGCAGGTTCCCACACATGTGGGTCGATCACCGATGTCGTGATTTGGCAATTGAAAAAGGGGGAAACGATGATGAGCCAGGCATAATTGTCAATGATGCCCGAATCCTGCTGGCCCATCATGTACGTTCAGACAGTTTATTCAAACGCGGTTGACCCTGCCAACTATAACTAAACTCATGTAACAGTGTAATGCTATGCTTTGAATCATCACACACTCGAGCAGTAGCTAGGTTGGACTGTGAGGGAGTATTCTAATGCTTGCTACTAGTGGTGACCTTAGCTAACGAGATACTACTTGAATGGCGCTAAATCAAGGGTGTGTTCGTTTTCTCTCCTTTAAACTTAGACCTCTAAAATCAAAGAGAATCTTTACATTTAAACTTTTTTATTAGTTTAATGACAAAACCTATTTGACAGCTGGGTGTTAATTTGCGAGACGAATCTAATGAGTTTAATTAATCTACGTTTCGCTACAGTGATGCTATAGTAATCGTCTCATAATTACCCTCATTAGATTCGTCTCGCGAATTAGACGAGGGTTCTGAAGTTAGTTTTGTAATTTACTTTTGTTTAGTACATCTAAATAGTAAGATTCTTTTTTATGTGACCGTTCTAAAATGTAGACCTCGTAATCTGATTTCTAACAGTGGCAGACTAGCAGCTTCTGCACTGCACCGTAGTGCAAGTTTCGCATGTGAGGGTTTCGAACTGGAGAAGTAGGTAGGTGCGGTGGGGGCGCAGACATGTGGGCCTCGCACCCGACATTCCGCGTGATCCGCGGTGGTCCGCCCTGTAAATTATTGTCCCCCAGTGGTCTTTCAGAAAACGAACAAAAGCGCCTAGCAGGTCAGGAAACCTAATTTCGAGTCGTGGCGGGGACCTTGTTCGCAGCCCTCTGAAATCTGATCCCCCGGCATGGTTGGTAGCACTGCAGCTCTATCTAGGCTCTAGCACGAACTCACCCCTATCCAGTATCCGAATGTGACCCATCCCAAGTGCGTGCACAGTGCTTCTACTCGCATAGTTGGAATATTCATCCTAGCTAGAGAGAAACGGGTATGTATGCAGAATGCAGGCGTCTGAATGCATGGTGAGCAGTCTTTCGGTTTCCGCGTGAATTTGTCCACAAAATTTTCATTTGTTGGAGAAATGGTCCACTAACTTCCGAGAAAGACCACAGACAATGTGCGACGCAATTGTTGCTGATCCACGGTTTTCAAAAGTTTTTTTTTTGGAATACAATGCTTTAAATGGGGCTTCACTACTTGTCAATAAATCTCAGGTTCGTACGTGTGCAGCTCAATGTCTGCTGGTAAGGGGAATGCACGGTGCTTGTTTATCCGACAACTTTTACGCTACGGTTACTCGCCTCATGCCAGACGCCCATGCTGCCCGGCCAGCTCGCTCTTCCTTTACTGATCGCCCAGCTAGTGTCATTTGGACTGACCGAAACTTGCTGGTTATTCTTGCATCATCTTATTGCAGACCAAGGACTTGAGTACGCCCTCGTTCAGATCCAAGTTCATTGGGAGGCGGTAATAAGCTGGAAACTACGGTCAATCTGTCTGGCGCCCATGTGGCCATTGTACCACGAATATGGTAACCCTGAAATGGGAAATGCATGCTGGCTTGCTCGTTACGTACGAAATCAGAGCAAACTCCGAGTGCAGACAGGGAGAGCTGGATTGATGCTGTATACGCAGGCATCAGTTCTCATTCCCATGACAGCCATCTGGTATGGAAGCATGCAACACAATTTTTTTTTCTTACTGATAATCTGGTGCTACATCTAGAGGGGAAAAAAAAAAGAGCGGGACTAGTACTGTACTGGCTAGCACCATGCATCACTCACTGACAAAGCTCATGTGGCAATTCTGAGTGAACTGAACCTCGTGTGGTACCGCCTCTCTGCTTGGTTGCCAGCCTCAGCTGGCCACGCCACGCTCGCCGCCGCCACACTTTGTGGCGCAGGAATCGGCCGCCACACTCGCCACACTTTTTCTGCCTTGTTTCTGCTGTGGCGACCGTACTGTGGCGAGTAAACAAACGCTGCCGCACCTTCTGTGGCTGCCGAATGTTACGTGTGGCGAGTAGTGGCTGGCAACCAAGCAGGCCCAATTCTCTCTCTCTCTCTCTGAGAATGAAGATCCGAGAAGCAATCAGAGCCGCCAAGAAAGAAATGGCGCGCAGAGGGAGAAGCAGAACTGAACCCACCAAATCCATCAATCAACACGTCCACTCCGTTGCCTCCACCCGTGCCCATCCACCAATCGATCGATCGATCGGGCCACCGCACCATGGCGGCAGGGCTGGGCTCCACACAACAAAGCGCTGCCGCGCCACCATCCTATCCGGCCAAAGTGCTGCGGCGACGTGATCGATCGATCGACGCTGACGCGAACCGGCCGCCGGAAGGAGCCGAGCGGCGGCGCCTTCGTCCCCGAACAATCCAGGCAGCGCGGGCAAAACCATCGATCCCCAACCGGTGACGGCGTGACGCACCCCGTCTCGTCCGTCCCCGGCCGGACGCTGCGGCCCCCGGGTGGGATTCCAAGCGCAAGGCGACGCGGCGCTCGCGGCCAACCTCTCCGTCTCGCCTCGCCTCGCCTCGCCTCCGCGACGAGTCAACCGGCCCGCCCATGCTCGATTGCATGCATGCACGCACCGACGACGCACGCCGCTGAGTTTTCCTCTCGTTTCCCCGGCGCCTCGTGAGCCGTAAAAAAGGGTCGCGCTTTTCCGTCGGTCCCACGGCGCCGGTGTCTCGCGACGGGGCCCGGCCCGGACGGATGCCTCCGCGGCGCCCCCGCGGGGACACCGGCGGCGTGCTTCGCGATTTTGCGTGGCCATGCACGGGCCGGGGGCCGTGGACTCGCGTCGCGTCGGGACGAAAGCTGGAAAGGCTGGTTACGTAAGCAAGCAGCCGGCACTGTCCGCGCGGTCAGTTGTTTTTGCGGTTAAAGATCCGGAAGGTGCCGCTTTTGTTCAGTTCACGTCTCGCCGGCAGTGCTGTTGCATGTATACAGCGGCTGCCGGCTTGCCGGTGCCTCCTCCCTCCTGGCTTGGTCCCGCACCTCGTACGTAAGCTTTCGCGGTTCGAATTTTTCAACGGAACAAAGTCATACGAGTCGACGCCACGTCGTTCATCACCTCCCCGTCCCCCGACGGGGATCTGGGCCTGGCCACGACATGGATCGCGGGCTCCAGTCTCCAGCCTCAAGCCCAGCCCTACCCCCAATCGCCACTGCAGTTGGGTGCTGCTGCCTCTCCGCCTGCGAACAAATCTTGCACCTCTGCTTTTGCACACTTCTGCCGATTTCACGTCAATCGATCTCTGTACCCTCGTGGACACTCGATCGTGTAGTCTTTCGTTACCCACCGGGCAATGCCTATCATCCACCACACCGAGGCGCGCGATCGATCACGTCGCCTAGCTTTTTAAGCTTTAATAGCAGCAACGTACCGACAATCATTGCAACGTTAGATCGCAATCAACCAGCAATCATAGGCGACACTAGCTCAATATAATTTGAAGTTCAAACATGACTATCGGATACAGTTACGCTGTACTTGTTTCTTTTAACAGTACTACACAATTTTCTAGTGCGCTTTTGTACGTACTTCTAGATTAATTAACATGTGTGGCTATAATTTCAGGTTTGATTGGGGGCTACACCACAACAGATACTTGCTTGTCCAAATCGCCATGCATGGCTCCACACCATGCCCACGCCAGCCTAAGCAAGCAATTGTGGGATTCGTGATCCAACAGTACGTAGCGAATCGAATGGACCATCATGGTTTAGCATTGGGTTTCTTGCATGCAGCGAGAGGCCTGGGAGATGCATGCATGGGACCTCTGCTCTACGGTGTGCTGCTAGTGACATATGAGACGTACGGTTACGCTCAAAGCCAAATTGGCCTAAGACGGATGGATCGAAGTAGTAGAATAATAAACAGCCGCATGACGTACCTACGAGATCACAGAAACGCATCATTGCATCTTAACACGGACGTCTCCCGTCTCTATCAACAAGGCTCTCGCTGTCCCCGGCCGCGGCCCCCTCGAGATCACAAGCCGATGGAGACGGCAGCGGAAAGCCGGCCGAGGCGCGTGAGCTAGCGCTAGGCTAGGATGCAGCTAATTAATCCTGGACAAGACGCTAATGGACATCGCTGATCACAGGTTGGCTGTTGCGTGCCGCTTGGTGGTTAGTAGCGCTTAGTAGCGCAGCCATATATGGCATGGGGGAGAGCCCAACCCACACGTGGGAACAGAAAGCCGCTTACGTCTCGCGGCCAGGCGGCCTCGCGAGTTCGCGCGAGGTGAGGCCGGCGCCGCCGAGTGCTGCAAGAACAGGCGGGCTCGCTGCGCGGCCAGCGGGACGTCCGAACGAACGACGGAACTGTGCCGGTTCTGATGCGGGTGATGCCGGTGTGCGCCAGAGAATTGCGCTGGAGCTATAAGCATTGTGAACGATACTGTGGACTGAACTGACTATGATGTACTGTTCTAGGATAATACCTTTTTTTTCTAAAGAAAATGTTATGGGACGGGCAGGCTGATAAAAATTGTCGGCAGGTCTTCTTTGTGACTATTCTTTCGTATCATCAAAGTATCGCTAGAGAGAAAAAACATGATATACCACCTTTTCTTTTAACGAACAGACATAACACCTTTGATGTACTAGTAGTCTAGTAGTATGTCCTTAGCAATACTCCTATTGTGAATATTCCTTATATGAAACAGAGGAGCTCACATGTAATGTAATCAATCACATGGGACCGATGTAGCTGCAAAAAGAAGCAAACGACTCGTATGGCTTGGCTGCCAACATCTGGGAGACAAGGAGGATAGGTGTGGGAGGGTATAGTTGCGGCTACACCAGTCAAATCTGGGTGATGGATGTTGCATCCATCGGGCTTGAATTGTCTACAGCAAAAGGTTCATGATAATACCATAGAGGAAGAAGGCGTTGTCCACAAACCATTTTGATGATGGACATTGATCTTGGAACACAAACAAAAGTCATTCGACTTACCTGTATCAAGAGGTGAAAAAGCATATGCAAGGTGTAATCTATGTGAAATATTATTTTAGAAGACCCAATGTAAAATATATCAAAGACATAATGTGGTGTCGAATATTATTACATTCAACACATATTTTTACCGAAAATATTGTGGTAGATAAAATATACTGAGGTAAAACAAGAATTCATGATAAACTCAAAGATAACACACAAAAAATAATAGTCATTTTGATTGATTGCAGTGTAAATGCGCATCCACTACACTATCTGTATGGACGATCATAAATATGAACCACTTTTACTTTTAGCACAAACTATGGAAAACAGCTTGAAATGAGGTGCTGGAAGGCTTTAAAATATGCAAACAGCTGCATTATCTTTTTATATACAATCATAAGTATAAATATCATATTAATTTATATTTAGCACATACTATGTAGACGCGTCTTCACAACGGTCGAAAAATTAAGATTGCTTTGAAACGAGGCGCTAGAAGGCGTCAAATGCAAACCACTGCACTATCTTTTTATATACAATCATAAATATGAATCATTATATTATAATTTATTTTTAGCACATGCTATGGTAGATGCGTCGTCGCAACGGTCAAAAAATTAAGATTGCTTTGAAACGAGGCGCTAGAAGGCGTCAAATGCAAACCGCTGCACTATCTTTTTATATACAATCATAAATATGAATCATTATACTATAATTTATTTTTAGCACATGCTATGGTAGATGTGTCGCAACGGTCGAAAAATTAAGATTGCTTTGCAATGAGGCGTTGGAAGGCGTCAAATGCAAACTGCTTCATTATCTTTTTGTATACAAATAATAAATGTCAATATTATGTTTTTATCACATACAAATTAGACGCATCAACGGTCCGGAAAAAAAAAGTTGGTTTTGAAACGAGGCGGTGGACGGAGTCCAGACCGTGGGTGGGCTGCGGGGATAAGCTTCCGTTTCCATTTGCCGTCAGCGCCCAGCCCTGGCTGCCAGCAGCGCCTGACTTGAACGGCTACCCCGCCCGGCTTATAAACTTTCTCCACGCCCCTCCTACTCTCCCAGTTCTCTCAGACACTCACTACCCTCGCAGTTCACACCCTCCCGTCTCCATCCCCTATCCCCTGACCCCTCTTCACGAAGGTCGCTGTCATGGCCATGGACAAGGTGGACGCCAAGGAGAGGGAAAAGATCGAGGCCGTCCGCAAGTTGCTGCGCAAGCAGGCGCCGCTCTCCGCCAAGCAGGTGCGCGTCTTTCTTGCCGGGACATCATCTTGTTCAAGTCGTATGTCCATGGTGTACACACATCTCTTCTGTCCATGATGGTTTGGTTATGGCGACGAGCAGGCGCAATACTGCAACGACGCGTGCGTGGCGCGGTTCCTGCGGTCGCGTGGCGAGAGCGTGAAGAAGGCGGCGAAGCACCTGAGGACCGTCCTGTCATGGAGGGAGACCGTCGGAGCCGGTATGCTCAGCTTCCATTCCTCTCGCTTCTCATTTACTGAGATCTTCGTCAGGCTTTCCTTTTTCGGGTTTCGTTTTTTGAAATCCGTGGTGTGGTTGGGACGAGCAGAAGGAAGGGTATTCATTAATGCTGCTATCTTCTGCTCTGCTCTGATTTTGTGTTCTGTTTGTGTTTGTTCTCCGACGATACCTACGGCGCAGTGCATTTTTAGTCATGTTACTGTGCGCGCGTCGAATTTATTGCGCTGCGGATTTGGTTCGTATCCTAGGAGTATTTTCAAGCAAGTACAGTCCGCAACAGTGCAATCCTTGTTGGTACTATCATGTTCGAATGATCGATCTTCTGCGCCTCTCTCTGTGCTTCCAGATCACATCATGGCCGATGAGTTCTCCGCCGAGCTCGCCGACGGCGTAGCCTTCGTCGCCGGCCACGACGACGACGGCCGTCCAGTCGTGGTACAAGCACGAATCTGAACCTGGCTCTTACTGCCTCGATACGCGTTTGTGCAAGGGCGAAATGAGTTCTGACTCGATTTTGATTTGTTCCTCTCTCTGCAGGTGTTTCGAATCAAGCAGGACTACCCCAAGTTCCACTCCCAGAAATCGTAAGGACCGGCACTCATCATACACTGCCTAGTTCCTCCTCGTCTCTTTCTCCCAGCTTAATTCAGCAGCCTAACAATGCTTGAACTTATTGTCAGGTTCGTCCGGCTGATGGTGTTCACGCTGGAGGTGGCCGTCGCCTGCATGTCCCGTTTCGTGGACCAGTTCGTCCTCCTCTTCGATGCAAGTAAGCCATGGATCCTTCTCAGCCTCGGAAGAACGAATAATACGAAATACCGGCGTACGCAGCGCGCTACGGGCCATTTCTGTTTTTTGGTAGTATTTGTTCAGAAAAGAAGCAGCAGCTATTGCCGGAGCCAGCCATGCTCTCCTCAGTCAGTGCGCAGCCACCCAGTGCCGGTACCCGCCTCCGCCGGTCAGACGCGCACATGCGGCTGGCTCGGTGATGAAGCCAGCCTCGGTTCCGCGCCTGCGCTCGCTGTCCCCCGCGGTCGTCTCGGGCGCGGTCGGGTGGCGTCGCGTTGCCATGCCGCTGCCGCTGTCGTGCGCAAGGTGGTCCCTTGGCCTTTGACCAAGCGAACGCTTTAGGATAGCTTTGCCTTCCACGGTGCAAGCACAGTGGCAGGCACGGCTGCCGCTTTTGGGGAAGGCCTTCTTCCGTGCTCGGTGCTGCTTGCTCGCTTCCCGCCGGTGCGGTTTCAAACGAGAACAAATGATTGTTCTTGCTGCGGGAAAGTGCGGGCCGTAGAATCTGCAGGAATACAGGGGGGAAAAGAGAACGGAGCGATACAGTCATTGCTGACCAATTGACGCGATGAATGAACCGAATCTTTTTTTTTCCTCTTTCGCGGTGCAGGCTTTTTCCGGTCGGCGTCGGCTTTCCTCAACCTGCTCATGGGCACGCTCAAGATCGTCGCCGACTACTACCCCGGCCGCCTCCACCGCGCCTTCGTCATCGACCCGCCCTCACTCTTCTCCGTCCTCTGGAAGGTACGCATTCGTTGTTGTCGCGATCGGCGTTGATGGAAACCGAGGAACGGGGTGATGACTGACGATGTGCATGCTGCTGTGTGTGTGCAGGGAGTGCGGCCGTTCGTGGAGCTGGCGCCGGCGACGGTGGTGGTGTGCTCGCTGGACTTCGAGGACTCGCTGGAGGACGCGTCGTTCACGGCGTACCCGCGCACGGCGTCGCTGCGGTTCGAGCCGGCGTCGGCGGCGGCCGTCGTGGGCAAGGCCGGCGTGGGCTCGGCGTCGTCCCGCTTCTCCATCGTCCCCACCGACAACCCCATCAAGCCGTGGTACCTCTCCACCATCCCGGCGTCCGTCGGCTCGCGCTCCGTGGTGCCCACATCCAGCAGCCCATCCCTCGTCGGCGCGTCGCCGCTCTCCGCGCGCTCCTTCTCCTTCGCCTCGCCCGCCGCGCTGCGCTCGACGGCAGCGGCCACGCCGCCGTTCCAGCGCGGCGGCGGTGGCGGTGGCGGCGGTGGCGCGCCGCTGACGCCGTCCTCGGTCAGCAAGGGACAGAAGACCCCGCCGCCGCCGCAGCAGCAGCAGTTCCCGCGGACGCCGCGCCCGTCGTTCCTGCAGTCGCCGTCGATGCTGTTCGCGTTCCGGAAGGACGGGCAGGCCAGCCGGGGCGAGCGCGAGCGCGAGTCGTTCCTCCCGTTCCTGCGCTTCTACCGCCGGCCGTACGATGAGATATCGTACCGCGCCAAGATGCGGCCCCCGCTCGGCGGCCTCATCTCCATCGTCGGCGAGAAGTTCAAGCAGAAGCCAATGCAGCAGCCGGTTCGCCGACACGCCGGACTCCACCACCACCATCACCAGCAGCACCAGCACCAGCACCATTACCACCACCATCAGCCACAGAGGTTCTGATATGGTGCTGCAGCATGGATCAAAGAGAATTTTCTCTATACAGCATAGTCTCATGCTATATTATGCTAAGTTAATCTTTTGCCAACCTTTTTCCTTAGTACTTAGCGCCTATGATATTCCTTAAACCGTGTACAATAACAGCCCCGAAATGTGATTAAAATCAACCCCTTTCTGCACAGGCCCCTTGCCCGGTCTCTCTGTGATTGATTGTTGTTTAATTAACTTTCCGTCTCACCTCGAGCGATTCAGCATGTGCTTGGCTCCAACTGAGAGAGTATATAATACAAAAGCTTTTGACAATGTCATACGACGACAGCAAGGGCTTGTTGGAGCCGTGAACTCGTTTCAAAATCCTACGCCGCGATGTCATACGACAGCAGGAGTCCACGGCCTACGTACCACACAGTTCGAGGGAGAAACCGGCAAGGCTCCATGGATGGTGATGCACGAGCAGTTAGGCCTCTGATGTCACATACGTACGTGCCCTCGAAAATTTTCAAACGCAGGACATAGGCCTGCTAATGGGGCGGGTTGAAACGGGTTCTACGGGTTGGGTTTTTATATAGGTTTGTTTTGGACGGGTTTAAATGGGTTTTATTAGCTAGTGGTTCGGGGTGGGTTGGGTTTATCACAAATGCGGGTTGGAATGGGTTAGGATGGGTTGAAAATGGTTCTACCTTTATATGAGACTCATGTCAAAAGTTGGACTCTAAAATTTAAAACTTCGCGTTCACACCTTAATTTTTCGTCGAAATCGACTGAAATTTGTTTAAACTAATTCACTATGACTGTCATCTACTTCATGCAAATCGGTGTAGCAATATCTTTACGTGGGACCCACGTCATGAGCCGTACCTTAAACTAAAACTTCGCGTTCACACCTAAAAATTTCATCAAAATCGACCGAAATTTTTAGAGATGGTTCAGTACGACGGTTAGCTGCTCTGAACAAATCAGTACGGTTATATCTATATGTGAGACCCACGTCCAGAGTCGGACCCTAAAACTAAAACTTCGCGTTCACACCTCAATTTTTTACCGAAATCGACTGAAATTTTTAGAGATAACTCAGTATCATGGCCATCTGCTTTGTGCAAATTTATAACCTAGATCAAATTATAGGTCTCACATATAAGTGTATAAACCTGGACTCAGAGTCAGAGGCAACATCCAACATATGTGCAACCACTCATAAAGCCATGGCATGAACCCATGGCAAACCCGTGGGTTAAACCTATTTAAACCCATTTTGTGGGTTGAATGGGTATATTTGTATGATGGGGCGGGGTGGGTTGGGTTGAGGAATTAGAAGTTTGGGTTGGGTTGGGTTAAGAAAATAAGTCAAATAACTTTGGGTTGGGTTGAGTATGGGGTGGGTTTCAACCCATTAGCAGGCCTAGCAGGACAGGAGGAAGAAGAAGAGACTTGGTGAGTCACGATGGTTTTTTCCTTTTTCATGTTTTGCCGTAACGCTGTCGGCCACTACGTAAAACGCCCAAAGCATGGATTAGCATGAGGAGCAGGTGGTGCTAGTATGACACATACGGTTCCGACAGCTTTTGATTTTCTTCTTGATTTTTCCGTGTAAGTTGGATTTGCTTTGAGTTGATCAGGGTTGACGCTTTGTGCTTTCATACGAGAGCTTACAAAAAGCAAAGTCAAGCTATGATGACGTAGTTGAACGAAACGCATCATTTCTGGACTTTGAATCCGATTTTAAGTTTAAACTAGCATACGAATGGCGACTTACTGGTAGCCGTAGCCGGCGTGAACAGCCCCCTCTTTTCCTCGAGTTCTGGTAAAGCAAAGCAAAGCACAATACAGGGTGCATGCGATGCAATACTCTTTCGCGACACGAGCTGCTAAAACAATTGATCGCCTGCAACAGTGATGCAGTTGCTTTCATTGATCCAGATGCAGTATCTGCTTCGTGTGGGCCTGGATCCGTCTTTGGTTTCGTCCGAGAAGGATCGCTGCTCCATTTGCTCTCGCTCTCTAAAATAATTGGCTCAGCAATCCCATCTTTTCACATGAATCGCAGCTTCTTTAAAATGTTTTTGAGGACAGCGTGCAGGAAGTCCGAAGTATTGTACGTAGGCCTGATCTAAAATTTTGTTGGATATCGTGTTTGCATGTTTAGCCAGACAGATATACTACTGCCCATCAGAGTGTACAGTACCAATGTGGCGTGCAATATCTACATAGACCAGTGTGTGGAACTCATCTTTCCATACACGTGAGCGACCCCCCACTGCATTCCTGCCGTTGGATGTGTTAACAACCCCAAATATTTACCTTGATTACTTCTAAAGCCTCTCAAAAGATGAAAAAAAGAGAATTAACTTGAACTGTGGTTGAACTCAAATCTTGGTAACTACACATGTAAAACCTAAATTAAACCCGAAATGATTGCAATCTTGACTATACTTGCTCTTCCTTCCAAGCATGAAACATGCCCGCCCAATACGTGTACACGGATGCGTCAATGCATTGCATCACCTGTTTCGTAGGTACTGCTAGCCCCATGTACGTACGTACGTACGTTTGTACGAGGCGTGCGTGTACATTTGGCTCCATCTCTGGTCTGGTGGATCGGATCGGAGCCGTGTGCGGAAATGCCGGGAAGGAGGACAATGCAGGCCGGCTAGATAGATACGCGAAGTCACGGGCCAAGCAGTCCCTTTCGTACCTCTGACATGACGCTACGATCAGGTCGTCGTACGTACCGGGCTGGCTACGGACCACAGGCACGCAGGCGGAAACGGCCGGTCGCGTGCTCGCTCGGCGCATCGGAGGGAGGACGCCCTGTAACAGCGGTGTCGCCACGGCAAAGCGCACGCACGCACGGACGCTTGTGGCGATCGAGAGAGGACAGGACACGCCCATAATAATATCGCCCCCTGCCCAGTCGCCCACGGATGCTGCCGGCCGGGCTCGCCGTGGCCCGCACGCAGTCGACCGCGGCCACGGACGTTGCCGGAACAGCCGTCGGTCTTCCAGGCATCCCGGGCGCGGCCACGTACGTACGTACGCCCGCGACTCGGGCCGCGTTTCTTTACTCGTGCCTCAACTCTCAAAGCCAGGCGCCAGCCAGCCAGAACGCGTCAGTTCTTCGTGGCTTCGTTCGCTCACTCGCCCGCGCGCGTCGCGGTGGTTTTCTCGATCTCGCAAAGTCCACCAGCCGCTTCTGCGTGGCGGCATCGGCTGGGCGCGCGCGTCGCGGGGGTGCCGGTGTCCGTAGCCGCCGTCGCGGCCCGGCCGGCGGCATTCCGCGGTACCCGCCCGGCGCCAAGCGGGAAGGCTCCAGTCCAGCGCGTTCCTCCGATCGTCTCGGCCGGGCTCCCGTTGCTCGTGCGCAGTTTGAGGCCGACGGGCGCGCCCGTCCCGTGCATCGTTGTTTGGGCGAACTGGCGCCTTCCCGCGCGTCCGGTTCCCGTCGAGGCATTTTTCTTGCTACTAGGGCTGACCTTGGTATCAGTAACCCAGCAGCATCAAACGGGCGCCCAAACTAAACTACACACGAGTAACGTGGAAGACGGGTTGATGTTGCCTGGTCTCTTGCTCTTGTTTGCTTCTCTGCTGCTAAGTAGAAGTGTCCGAAGTGCCTTGGGACCCCTAACGAGTGACCTCAATGCTCGCAAGGATCACCGGCCGGCTGCTCTGCTTGCGACGTCATATGCCGTCAGGCGTTTGATCCTTGTGCGTGCGGCAAGGAGGTTCATCGTAAAGATGGTAGACGACATTTTCTAACTTACCCGGCACCGGGTTCAAGTTTGAAGTATGGGAAAATAGAACCAGCTTAATGCACACGGTTGAAGACTTGCAGTACGAGAATATTTCCCATCATAGGTAGAATGTTCTCTTTGGCCACCCTGACGAAGCAGACTCTGTAGTGAGTAGCAAAACAATTTTTGAGGACTGGAGAAGTCCATGCAAAATTTTACCAGCGTTTTCCTCTTATTCAGATTGTAAGATTATTGTATACATAACTGAATACTAAGGACACTAACACGTTCGGTCTTGAAATGGTCTAGAACAAACAGTATCATTTCCACGTCTCCACACAAGCTATTTGAATATATCACAACAAAATACTGGACCAACTTTTTTCTTTTTCCCCTGGTGGACCTCGCCTGGCTTTTGTTATACCGCGGACCGAAGTCCAATGATACCTGCAAAATATCGACAAATTAGAATGAGGCTTTGTTTTGGACCATCTGTGCATATTACACTTCTACTTGAAACTTCCTGTTAGGCTCGATTGAAAGAGAGACAAAAAAGGGGAAAACTACTATGCTCTTTCCTACTGTTCAAACAAAAGAAAATAACAAAAAGGTTGGCATTTACCACATCCAATTCTTGCGCCTGCGTTTCCTGTTGATTTACTAAGCTCATGGCCACCTTCAAAATAATTAAGAAACAGAGTCAGAAGGAGTTAAAAAGTGAGAATGTCTCACACTAGAAAAATCGTCACAGAAATCGGAAGGGAAACAAGAAATAAATACTTTAATCTGCAGCCAGGAAATAGGCAGTATGACAGAATAGGACGGAATACATTAATCTCCATTAAAATGACTGAAAAATTGGTTTCAAGTAACATGCAAAGTTTTCAACGCAACCTAAGCAATCCACATGCTACATATCAATTTTAGTAGTGGCTCATCACAAATTTTGCCACCAAGAATGCTTTTCTTCAGCA
The DNA here is from genome assembly GCA_012490785.1 of Eragrostis nindensis. Lineage (NCBI taxonomy): Eukaryota > Viridiplantae > Streptophyta > Magnoliopsida > Poales > Poaceae > Eragrostis > Eragrostis nindensis. Next base: position 87,238 of record JAAXCT010000864.1, read on the forward strand.
CGTGCCGTCATTTGAGTCCTGCTGCTAACGAGTCATCAATGAAAGGCAGAATATCATGGAGCAACTATTATGTACCAAAAAAAGAGATCTTAAAAAAAATATTGAACAATAGTTCAAGCTTTCCAGGCGTTGCAAGGCATGTCACATGGTAAGGTAGTGCTGTAACATAGCCCTACCCTTGCATAGCAAATTACGCTCTACTGAGCTATAGCAGAAACGAAATGAACAAAGTGATCTTTTTTTTTAAAAAAAAAACTCTTAATGCATCCACATTCCACATAATATCTGCAGCAATTAAACCAGTACAAGTAAATGTAACTGTTCCAGATCCAATATAACAAATTTAGCAACGGTTCATCACAAATTGCACCACCATGAATGCTTTCCTTCAGCAGACCATGTTTGACTGCTACTGAAACGAGCTATCAATGGAGGAAAGGATATCAATGGAGCCAATATTGTGTACAAAGCAGAGAAAAAAACAGTTCATGGTTTCCAAGTGTCGTAAAGCACGGTAGTGCTGTAATGTCGCGCTAAATTCGCTAATTACGCTCTACTGCAGCCATAAAAGCCAATAAATGAATGAGATAATATGCTCAAGGAACATATTTGGTATCAACTGGCAGTAACATATCAGTACATCGAATAAAATATTTCCGATAAGACTAGACCCCATCGTCATCAGATGAACATATAAGGTACAAAGGTGGACAAATCTTCAAATCCGTAGGGCTATAATAAAATAGCAGCGGTGATAAAAGCATACTTACCCCTCCCTAGGTCATCAGGATCAGCGTGAACAACAACTGCCCTTCCCAATATGGAATGAGGCCCACTAAGTGAAATCTTCAGGGAGGGCAAAGATAGATTAGTAGCTGATAAAAATTTCAAGGTCATATTTGCATCGTCCAAGACAACCAGACCTGTAAGTCCTTTATGTACACTTCTGCCACTCCTGAAACAAGTATGCGGAGCTTTATTAGGAGATATATTTCATAAAGGAACATCTCCCTTAGCGACTGAAGGATCTTAGAGTGGGTATAGTACTAACCATCTTTGTTGGCTAGTATGTTTCCCAGGTCACCCACATGCCGTTCGTCATCAAATGGTGCTCCATGGGGCTTATTATGAGGATTAAAATGGGGTCCTACAAACAAAAAATATCTGTCAGATGACCAACACCAGAATGTTGGATACCCAGTCCATAAATATAATAGCATCAGCATGTATCAGTGTAAGGCTCTAAGAATTCAAGGGAACTATCGGAAGCTACCTTTTCTTCCTGAAAAGATTAAGCCATAGTTCAAAGTTAACACTAATCATTGGATTTCAGCAATTCTCTGTTAGCACACTACTGGACTGTGAAGTTATTGCTGCTCATTTCATCAACAGTTGCTGAAGTAGTTTCATTCGCTAGCAAGATGAAAGCATCATAAGACCTCTTGAGTAACATCTAAATATGGCCACTCCTTCACTGCACAACTGATTTTCTTTTTTAAGATAATGGGTGTAACTGCTCAACTGAATTGGGTCACGAAATTCTAATTTCTAATGGAATCCCCAATCAGCCATCTTGATAGATTACTCATGTCACTTAGAAATTTCACCAAAGTCGCGGTTCATCGTCGTATCTAACACAACCCCCGACCCCAATTCAACAGCACGAGTCCCAAACCAAATCAATCACAATAGCTTATGACGGCGACGCACCGGTAGAGTTGCAGCCATTGGTGGTGTCCCCGAAGGCGTGGATGTGGAATCCGTGCAAGCCCGGAGCAAGGCCCGTGACCTTCCCCCTCACCTCGGTGCATCCTAGCAAACAACGCGAGAGCAAAGTAATCATCAGCGTGAAGAGGCAAGCCAGACCTCCCAACGGCCGCACAGACCACGGAGTTTGAGACGGGTACCGGAGGCAGGGTCCTGGAAGAAGTGGAGGGCTCCGGCGACAGTGCTGTTGGCGCCGCCGCCGATGAGGGCGACGCCCTTGAGTCCGCCGGCTTTCGCTGCCATTTCTTGCGCGTCTCCGTCCGCCGTGCCGGCACTGGTGCTTCGGCTTCGTCTGCTCTGTTTGTCTGACACGATCCGATTAGGCCCACTTAGAAAAGTAGTATTTGCGACCCAGAAGTCCAGAACGGCCATATAAGATAGAGAGCGACCAACTGATTTTCTTTACCGTGCTCAGCCCATAAAGAAAATGCTCGCGAATACCACCATTTTCTGATCCAGACCATCAGGAAAAGGGATCACGGTAACTAATCGTGGGCTCGTGGCCGGACCTTCTCCCCGCCGCCAAACTCCGGAGTTTCCGGCCGGCCACCGGCCAGGCGGTCTTCCTCCGCCTTCCTCCACACCTGCCAACTCCCTTCCTCTCGTTTCCCAGATGGGGGAAAGCCGAGGAGTGCGAGTACGCCTACGCCGTCAGAGGATGGAATGGTCCGCGCCGCATCGGCAGTTCGGCGTGGTCTTCGCCCGCGTTGTAGTCGTTCACTCGCAGGTCTGCACGGTATCCCTACCTTCTTACATGGAGTTGATAGAGTAGCGTGTTTCCCCTTGTTTAGTTGCTATCACCTATTAACTGGCAAATACTACCCCAACAAGTGGATCCGCCAATTCAAACATTTCAGGCGTTTACAATGAATATTCTAGTTCTCTTTGATATCTCATTCAGTGATCCTAATCCCTGAACAAAAATGTCAGTGCATATGATCCAGGGAGTGGATTAGTGTATAATTTTTTTTAAAAAAAGATCTGCCAGTGCCTCAGGAAGAACCGCACAAACCCATTGATCCAACCGAGGTTCAGTGAACTACAAACCCACCATTCGTTGTGCATTTCTGATAAATTTTTTAGAAGTTTCATTGTATGATGTTTTGAGGTCCATCTTATGTACACATGCCATTGCATCGTTCTCTTTGTGAATAACCCAGTATATTTACTGAACCGAGCTTTCACTTTCGCTTTGTATATAGACCTGAAATGTAGCATGTGCCATGGTGACTGTGTTCTTTCTTCATTTGTCATTTAGGATATGAACACTATCTACATTAAGGTATTTGACTACTGATTGTTGTTACCATCGAGGAAAATTTATTGAGGGTATGATGATACTTTGAATGTCAAATGTACTGATATAAACTTATTTTTATTGAACGCAACCATCATTCCAGTTCAACAATCTTTACACTTGTACTCTGCCAGCCATGAACAGGTTAAATGCAGTGACAAACTGGGAAAGAAACAACAGATACCACAAATCCATGCACGCCTTGTTGACTGAAACCAAAGAGCAATAACTATGCATCCAGATCAGATAACTTAATACTCAGCTTCCTCATCGTCGTCTTCGACCTCAGCTCCGACTTCCTCATAGTCCTTCTCCAATGCAGCCAGATCCTCCCTCGCTTCTGAGAACTCCCCTTCTTCCATCCCTTCACCAACATACCAATGGACGAAAGCACGCTTTGCATACATCAGATCAAACTTGCGGTCGATGCGGGAGAAGACCTCAGCCACAGCTGTGTTGTTGCTGATCATGCAGACTGCTCGTTGCACCTTCGCTAGGTCCCCACCAGGAACTACAGTTGGTGGCTGGTAGTTTATCCCACACTTGAACCCAGTAGGGCACCTGTCATAAAGAAACACGGAAAAGGGTCATGCTGCTAAATCATATTCTCAGAAGAACACAATCTACTTCAATCTGATGTAAATTGGCAAGATCTGTGAGCATGTACCAATCAACAAACTGCACTGTCCTCTTGGTCTTGATTGAATGAACGGCAGCATTCACATCCTTCGGCACGACATCGCCACGGTACATCAAACAGCATGCCATGTACTTACCATGCCTGGGGTCACATTTTGCCATCACACTTGATGGCTCAAACACAGAATTTGTTATCTCAGGTACAGAGTGCTGTTCATGGTAGGCCTTCTCCACTGAGATAATTGGAGCATATGAAGAGAGCATGAAGTGTATCCGAGGGTAAGGGACAAGGTTGGTCTGGAACTCAGTTATGTCAACATTGATAGCTCCGTCAAATCTCAGTGAGGTGGTCAGAGATGATATGACTTGAGATATAAGCCTGTTCAGATTGGTGTATGTTGGGCGCTCAATGTCCAGGGAGCGCTTGCATATATCGTAGATAGCTTCATTATCAAGAAGCACAACAACATCGGTATGTTCAATCAGGGAATGTGTGGAGAGCACGCTGTTATAAGGCTCGACAACAGCAGTTGAAATCTGCAACAGGAAATGATTTCAGACTTTCAATGCAGAACACTTGTTCTGTACAATCACCGGTAAATGTTCTTTGCAAGCCTTTTCTTATCAGATTAATTAAGGATGTCAATGTTTATAGCTAGGTAGGTAATTAATAATCTCTTTCACTCACTCTATTTAAAGCATAGCATAATTTAGAGACCTTATCGTTCTTTTGTGTATTCACTCACATATCTGTTCTTTTTAGAAATATATGGCTTGACATGATATCTAATGCTTATACTTAACATTGTAGTCCCAAGGATATACTACTTTGAAGAAATTGTTATCTAGGATGGATGTAGGCCCTGCAACTATGTCTTGCAAGAACAAATAAAGACTCAAGAGGTTCTCTCACTGACAGAGGTAGCTCAAATGTGATGGTCATTAAATTAAAATTTATCTTCAAATTAGCTCTTCCAGAAACTTGACCAAGGCACCATACTAGTTGGGAAAAGAAGCTAAAGATGAAGAACTACTAGACAAATAGGACGCATTAAGTTTGTAGACTTTTCTTATGAAGTTAGAATCAGATATTCTGCATTTGATTAATCATTTGGTCCTATTTAGTTGTTCTGGCATAACAGAACTCGTAACATGTTAGAATATTTTCGGCTACTGGAACGGTAATATATATTGAACATCGACGAATCAACACTTAAAATTATCATTGGAGTGATAACCACATAAATGTTTCACACTCAATACTAGAAGTTTACCTTGATGATAATGGATTGTAATTTATTTTCAAAAAAGAAGATTAATTGGTGACTGCATATGAACAAATATGCTGACAAATGATGCAAACAGGCTTGGCCTCAGACTATCATAATAATACCTGTGGTGAAGGATAGATGGTGAAACCAAGCTTTGACTTCCTACCATAATCTACTGATAGACGCTCTAACAGTAGTGAACCAAGTCCAGAGCCAGTTCCACCACCAACTGCATTAAAAACCAAAAATCCTTGGAGACCTGTGCAGTTGTCTGCCAATTTTCTTATCCGATCAATGCAAACATCAACAATTTCTCTTCCAACTGCAGCACAAAAACATACACAGTTCCCAAACAGGATTGGTGTTAATATGAGCATCAGAGCATGGGACCCCAAGTGTATGACAATTATTCCAAGTAAGCTGCCCCGAGTAAAATATAAAGAATTCATATTGCTTGCATGGACAGTATCCTCTGCTTTGAATGATAAAATATTAAAACTGTGGATCCTGACATGACCTCTAAAATATAGAAGGATTTGTGGATTAGCTCCACCTCTCACTTGCTAGAAGTTTTCAAATAGATAAATACGTTGTTTTCAGAATTAGCAAATGCACCTTGCGTATGCCAAAATCAAAGAAAGCTCTTCCAAACTCCAATAGTCACAATACATTGATCAGTGTTACTTTTTAATTGTTGCAGATATTTTCTATGCTTCAGGAAATGGCTTAGGGCAAGGAAAGGCTTATGTTACCTGTGTAATGTCCGCGGGCAAAGTTGTTAGCAGCATCTTCCTTGTGTGAGATGAGCTGCTCTGGATGGAAGAGCTGGCGGTATGGCCCCGTCTTCACCTCGTCAATTACAGTGGGCTCCAAATCGACGAACAAGGCCCTTGGAACGTGCTTCCCTGCACTTGTTTCACTAAAGAATGTGTTGAATGCATCCCTCGCAACTCCGGGAGAGGTGTCACTGCAAGCCAGCGAGCAAAGATTGAGAGAACTGGACGCTGTAACATAGGAGAGTTAGGCACTCAAATCGATGGTAAGTCACGTGCTATCCTCCCTGATGCTTGTTTCACAAACCAGGAGCCCCCTTTCAGATTTTGAAGCTAGTGGTTTCAACGCAGGGGTGTCATCAAGAACAGAACTGATGTTGCAAACTGAAGCAGATTATCAAAGCATCCAACAAAATTATCACATGAGTACTTTTGGCTGTCATCAACTGTCAAATATTGTCCCTAGAATTATCTCCAAAGTCAATTACCCCTTTTTTTAGGCAACTACCACCAAAAACAAGAGAGCAGCGGTATCTCTCTGATATATCGTCCTCTGTGCGGGAATCATCGTGAAGCAACGATGAAAGAAACAAAAAAAATTTCAGAATTGAGAATTAGAACAGGAAGGGACTTCACCTGGGCATGAGGCCATCCGGCTGGATGCCGTGCTCAAGGCAGTACAGCTCCCAGCAAGAATTCCCCACCTGGATGCCCGCTTGCCCGATATGGATGCTTATGATCTCCCTCATCTCTCCTCTGCTTCAACTGCCTTGGGAGTTCAGAAGCAGCACGAGGAAGAAGAGGCCTGAGAACTGAAAAGGCCTGCAAGCACACTGCACACGGAAAAGGGGCGTGCAGCAGATTAGATGGAAAGAAAGAGCGATAAGGCAGCCGTAGCGGCGTCAACCGGCTCGTTCTTCAGAAAGCAGAAAGCGACCGGTGGATGCACACACGTCGGACGGAATGCTACCCGAATGGACAAAATTACTTGGATGGACCGGCTAACAAGTAACAACTAATGATACTGCAAGATAGAGCCCTTATTCAGGTGACTCGAGATGATGATCGTCTGCTCCGATCTGTCTGCTAACTGCTCGCTGGAGTTGGTAACTATTACGGTAATTCCAGGCAAATTTGTTTCTAACAGGTGGTTCGGTCCAAGGATTTAATTCTTCCGTTGCATCTTTGTTTAAATTTTCTGGTTTCGTGTGCTGGTCCGAAGCTGTGTGTCAACGTGCAAACTGAATTGCTGATCTATCTAAGTTTGTTTCTTTCCACTGAACCCACATCGTCCGGTAATAAAAAATGACCACTTTGGTTTATGCCACCGACTCCAAACCGAGTGCCGCCATGAAAAGAACAGGACGCTGCCGTCATGGTGAAAAAGAAATAAACCATTACAAGACGCTTGATCGATGGTGCCAGCCACGACGATGGCACCGATGAGCACAAGCACAGGGCATGTTGGATGAGCTCAACAGGGCCCGACTGGATGTGTGCCATGCTGGCGGTATTGATGAAGCACTATTTTGTTGTCAATCATGATGATCACCCCGTGCCGCTAACGCCACTGACGCCGTGGCGGCGATCTAATGATTCAGGGCTATGCCATACTCCAAATCTTCAGATACGTATCTCATAAGACAACAAAGAGTATCATGCACTCTTGAGTGCTGTCCTGTTGGCATTATGGCAACACGGTAAGGTATGAACTGGCAAGTACAAAACCAGTGTTATTTGCACCACAAAATTGAGACACGTCGTGTTCTGGAACTCTAGTTTCTCCACTTTATTCCCACTCCGTCAGTACATACAGATGACTTTGTTCTTTGTTGCAGTCACTGATACTATTTGTTCGTCAGCATCGAACAACAATACTACATGCGTACTACTCGTGTTATTATTGATCTAAGGAAAATCTAGCAACCATCATGAACATTACAGCAGCGAATCAGCGATGCAAAGACAAACACTTTCTCATCTTATGAATGAGTTTCTTTTTTTTTTTAAGTACAGTCGAAACTTAACCTTTTGGTGCAAAACTTGTGCACCTGTTACTTCTTGACAGCCAGGCTCGCTTCAGAAGATGACGATGGAAGTAGAGATGAATTGAGAAGCTTTTGGCTTATTACATTCTTCATTCGTCCAGTAACCACAACCTCGATCGATCGATGCTAATCGGCTGATCCTTGCAGGTCCCAAATTTGTCACTCCGTGCGACTTCGTGACGTGATTTCCCAATCCATCGGCTTCAGGCTGCTACTGCGCCAGGTTGCACATGCGCGGGTGCAGCGGGCACCACAGCGGCTGGATCGGCTCGGCTCGGATGCCGCGCCCCACCATTCGATACCTCCATTCGTTGAGCCGGCCCGTGGCATTAGCGTACCGCTTCCGGCCGTTGGCGCCCTTGTTCCCGGACCAGAGCGTCTCCGCCGCCGCGGCGGCCCTGGGCCAGAGCCTGGCGTCGAGCACCGTGGCGTCCGACTGCTCCGACCACAGCGCCACCTCGCCGCCCAGCACCAGCGTGGCCTCCTCCTCCGTGAGGCCGTGCAGGATGTCGTAGTCGTAGACGCGCTGCCACGTCTTGAATGGCGCGCACCACGACCCGCCCGTGCCGCCGGGGTCGTTGAACAGCGGCGTGCCCTCCTGCTCCTTCTCCTGCTTGTCGTAGCGGCTGTCGTTGCCCACCCACCCGCCGTGGCCGCAGTCGAGGTAGTAGTAGGACGCGGAGGAGACGATGGCGCGGTACCCCGCCGCGACGATGCGCTTGGTGTTCTCCGGCCCGTTGTTCCACGTCTGCAGCACGGTGGTGTCCCGGGGCAGCACCTCCTGCCGGACCGACACCTTGGGCCCCAGGAGCACGTCCTCCCAGTACACCGACGTCCGGTTCAGCTCGTGCACCAGGAACGGCCGCGTCGCGTTCACGAACAGCTCCAGCAGCCGGCCGTGCGTGCCGCCGTCCTTGAGGAACCGCCGCACCACGGGGTCGTCCTCCCAGCACGCCGTGTTCACCTCGTCGGCGCCCGCGTGGAGGTACGGGTCCGGGAACGCGGCCGCCAGGTCGCGGAGCACGTCCTGCACCACACGGTACGTCTTGGGGTTCAGCGGGTTCAGCTGCCCCGTGCAGGGCTCCGACGCCAGCGCGGGCTTCCCCGCCGGAGCCCAGAACTTGTTCGCGCAGGTCACGATCTCCGGGTACGCTCCCGCCCACGACCCCGTGTGCCCTGCGGTGTTTGCATTGATTCTTCAATATTGCAATCGTGTACAGATAGAGAGGATCGAGGCAGCAGAGGATGCTCACTCACCGGGCATGTCGATCTCGGGGATGACGCGGATGCCGAACGCCTCGGCGTAGCGGACGATGCGACGGACGTCGTCCCCGGTGTAGCGCATGGCGGGGGAGTAGGCGCCGGAATTGGCGAGGTTGGGAACGGTGGGGAGGACGATGGGGAAGGACTGGGAGTCCGTGATGTGCCAGTGGAAGACGTTGAGCTTGTTGAAGGCCATGGCGCGGATGGTGTGCAGGATGTCGGGGACGGGGTAGTAGTTCCGCGCCGTGTCGAGGAGGATGCCGCGGTGGGTGAAGAGCGGGTGATCCGAAATCTCGATGTCGCTGGGCACCATCGGCTGGCCGCCCTCGGCGGGCCCGCCGCCGGCCCACGCGAGCTGGGAGAATGTCTCGAGGCCGCGGATGGCGCCCCATGACGTGGCGGCGGAGATGTCGGCGGAGGCGGAGTTGGGCGGCACGGAGAGCGTGTACGACTCGTCGACGCCGGGGCCGAGCGGGACGCCGGGGTCGGAGACGGAGAGCTCGAGGAGGCGGACGGGGACGAGGCCGAGGGTGTAGTTGCCGGGGGGCACCAGCGGCACGTGGCGCTCGGCCTTGATGAGGCGGGTGTAGTAGGCGATCGCGTGCCGGAGCGACGGGTGCGACGGCGACGCGCGGATGCTGAACGACGGGGCGAGCGGCGCGTACACAGCGGAGGACCACGAGATGGAGGACGGATTGGGCCACACCAGCACTTTCTGTGGCGGCGGCGGCGGGGGCTGCGGCGGCTGGGGGATCGGCTCCGAAGGCGGGGGCGCGCGGCCGGTGAGTGCAGCCGCTGGACCGAAGAGGAGTAGTAGGAGGAGGAGATGGGGCGCCGCCGCCATTGCCGACGTTCGGAGTGGATGAGGAATTGTTGGGAGCAGTGTAGATCCAGTGGGTTTGACTTTTCTTGGATTTGTTCCACAACAAACTCGGTCAGAGAGTTTCCCGCTATCGGCAACACGTGGATAAGTGGCACCGTACTCGTGTGTCAAAAGAATGTTTCTTTGAATTTTAATTTGCATATAAGAGTGAATACATGTAGAGTGAAAATACAAGCACGTTAAAATGTACTTCTTGCAAGTGAAAACACATTTCTCAAATCCAAACAGCATCTCATTCATCCACATGTAAATTTATGAGTTAATCTTACAAAAGCATAACTATTTGGTCTCTCGTTTGCAAGAAACTACAACTTTTAAAACCAGTATCACGAAACCACAAATATTTCTGTAATCTATTGCACAAAACCATATTGTTTTAGGTTCGGTTCCACATGTCATCCATACAAGAAGTGCATAGGGCCAACAGGATGACGAGCGGACCTAAGGCCAAAACTTATGATTTTGTGCGACAAATGACACAAATAGTTGCAGTTTTGTGAAGCTGGTTTTAAAAGTTGTGATTCTTTGCATCAAAGAACCAAACAGTTATGGGTTTGTGAAATTAACTCTAAATTTATTTGTTTTCAACTTATCCTCAACCTATTTAATAATTTTATGCATTTGTTTTAGTGACGCTATAAATATGAACAAACTTCTAATTGCTTCTAATATGTGTGATTGCGCGGCAAACGGCTTGTAAATTTTCATCTCATCCCACCGTCTCAACATTATTTATCCTGGTTGCAAAAAATTGAACCTCCGAAAAGTGAAGTGATTTTTACATGAGAACATAAGGTGTGAGGTAGTCTTATTTTGTATTGATTTTTAAAAATTGTTATGATATATTTCATATCCTGATTGGATATAGACTCTTCATATAACCGAAAAAAGACATCGTATTACAGGTAAAGAGGATGGTAGACGCAAGAGAAATCGCAAAAAGCAATACATTTTAACATGATAAATAAAGCAATGCAAAAAATCACAACTACCTTTTTTTTTATCTCACTTGAGGAATAATCAGCTTTATTTTTCAATTATCTCATTGCTTAAGGTACAATGTTCAGGAGAGAGATACAGAGAGAGAGAGCAATGCCTGCATGGGTCATCTTAAGCAGAGATGGCATGAATTTAACACGAAAGACAATCCGATACCATTGAGATGTTCTATGTATTGATATGTCTATCTTTAAGACAGCGAAAGCAATAATGATCAATCTTTATAATATATGTATATATTTTTGTTAGTCGACAGACAATTTTTGACGAAAGTTAGGGTTAGAAGTTGTTAGGGTTTTAGGTCTTGAGAGCTCCATCATCGCTGGACCTAGAGAAAGAGCTCTAGAGAGGCAGTCGACGCGGCGAAAGAGGCAGGCGAGAGTGGTTAGCGCGGCTGGGGAAGAAGCCACGGACCCTAAGGCGGAGACGTCACTGGGGACCGCTAGAGGAGGGGGAGCATGCGAGCTTGGTGGAGAGAGAGAGAGAGAGAGAGGCGGGAGGTTGAAGACGATTCTTGAGCTATTGGATGTTGATGTGAGGGCGTCGAGTGAGAGGAAGTTAGATTTTAGTCGACTGAGATATAGTGGCCCTCTATGCTATATATGTTATATATTTTTTATGCATCGGAGCAATTTCAACTATAAGAGCTTCTTTAAAACGTAGGAATTTCACAGGAATCACATAGGAATTTCAGAGGAAATAGTTCAATTTTACAGGAAAAACGCAGAAAAAGAAAAAAATTTCTCCAATCCAAACGAGCCCTAAATAATTGTCATGCACGTGTGATAAACTACAAGGAACTCAAATGAGCAACAATCCAACACTGCATGGCCAAGCTTATTGCACTCATCAATTGAGTCGACATGTTTAATCCTGGTAAGATTTTTCGTTTTGCATCGAATTAAATTACTTGCTCCATCGTTTGTGCGGGCTTTATCGATTCCTTTGAGTCTCAAATAAAAATAAATAAAAATAGAGAAAATTAATTCGTCCGGACCCGATTCAAAGAGGATAGACCTGTTGCAAGCATAGCTTTTTTTTTTGACTGGTGCATAGCTTTTTTTTTTTTGGTTTGTCTAAAGATGCTAAAGCGAAACAATTTTGGAACCTGTCACAAAAGAAGTTAACGGTACTGATGAGTTCGTCGCAGGCTCGCAGCGGCAGCAGTCGCTCGATTAACGTCGCTACGGCACCCCCCTGCGGCCCTGCCAAATGGCCAAGCACATCCAAGAACCCCAAACCGGCTTTGTCTAAACCTCGCCCTTCGGCCGCATTGCACCACCGAATCCTCTCTTCCTGCGGGCGGTTTCGGCGGCGGGCTCCAGGGAGCCGCGGCACGCGACCTCGATCGCCCCTAGCGCGCATCGCTGTGGCGAAGCGGCGCCGTCGCCGCCGGCGGCATAAGCTGCTCCGCCGCGCCTACTGCCGAGGCCTGCTCGATTTCTGGTCCGTTCACTCCTTTCCGATGGCAATTTGAGATGAATAGATAGATCAATCACGGCCGCTGGTCTCTTCCCCCTGCCGCCGTCTAATTTTCTCGCTGATTTGAACAAAACAATGCGAGTGTTCTCCGATTTTGTTTTCAATTGCAGTGTTTTAGACCCCCTTTGTGTTTGCATTTCAATTCTGCAGCTAAACATTACCAGTTCCCCTGTCTCCGGCCATGGTTGTCTCGGATCCGAATGGGAGTGGTGGCGTGCCGGACATCCACCAGCTCTTCTGCGACTACAACGTCATCTACTTTGGCGCTTCCCTCGATGCGTGCGCCGTCTCCTGGGCCGAGGATCCACTACCGGATCGGTGAGGGACCCCCTCCTCATTCCTGAGTTATCGCATTGTTATTAGTTCTATTTCAGGGGACTACGCATATAGAGGGATCTGTTGCTTGATTGTTTCGTGGTTGCAAATATATTGTCGGTTTCATCTCTTTGATACATTGTTATGCAGTTTATTAGGCCATGTTTGGGTCTTGTAGTTTTTAAAGACCAAAGTATTATGAAACCACAGTTTTTTTCTCGAATACGTAGGAGGGCTGCACATCTTTGTATTAAGAAGAGGAGAAAAAGTTTGTTACAAACTACGCCATGTACGAACAGACTCGCACATGCGTGTCCACCGGACACCTAATATCATGTAGCGACTACTCACGAAACAGACTACCCATTTGGTTGGCACCGGCAAGACCCATGTTCGCGCCTCATCCCTGATTCTATCCGCTAGAACCGTCACGGTTCGTTCCTTGTTCTGAAACAGACGCACATTCCTCTCCTTTCACAATTCCCACACGGTTAGCATGAAGAGAGTGTTGATGCCCTTCCTCTTGGGTGCTGGCTGCAGACGCCGTAGTCGCTTCCAGAATGCCATGATCGTTGTGTTCGTTGCTGCGAACGTGCACTGACATCCAGCCATTTGGAGCACGCGCCACCATACCTCCTTGGCATATGAGCAGTTGATGAGGATGTGGCTCGACGTCTCGTCTTCCTGATCACAGAACCAGCACCGTTCGTGAGCATCCAAGCACCGTTCGTGAGCATCCAAGCCGCGCCTCAGCTTTCTGTCCGCCGTCCAAATTCGTCGGCGTATCGCCAACCAGATGAACATCTTGACTTTTAGCGGCGACCATGATTGCCAGATTAGGTTTGCGCCTCTGAATTTCACCGCTCCGTGGTGCATCACTTCATACGCAGACTTGGCCGTATATTTGCCATCAGCGGTCCAACGCCACCGATACTCGTCTTCCTCCGCCGTCAGCTGTACTGCATCCAGCCTTGCTCCCAAATGGACCAGCTCCATGATCGCTTGCACTGTCATGGCCCCTTCTGAATCCCAGAACCATTGCCCATCAGTGAGTGCTTGGGCAGCAGTTCTCGTCTTCTTGACTCTGCTCTGGACTCTCTGACACAAGAGTGGCGCAATTTGACTCACCGGTTTGCCGTCAATCCAGTTATCTGCCCAGAAGAGAAACCACAGTTTTAGATGCCATCGCCAAGCAAAATCATGGTTTAGAAAATAGAGATCCTTGGTACAGTTTTTAAACTCGACTACGTCTCTGTTTGGAAGTTGTTGCTTTTAAAGACCGTGATATTTGAAAACCACAGTTTTTGGCAACGTAGACACAAAATACCACAGTCTATGCATAACATAGTATTTCACAGTTTTAGAAAAAAACATACCCTATTTGGCACTTTTACAGTATTGTTGTTGTGTATCTTAAAGGCATAGCTAATGACAGGCTTACTACAAATGATACATGAATATGAATATTTTAGCAAACGTAATTAGTACAATTGAAGCTACTCAACTAGAATGTTCCTGTTGATTAATTATCCATACTTAGATCATAGATATCGCTCTGATAACATGATGCAAATCCGGACCAACCTATCACATCAGGTCTACATTAGTCCGATCAATCGTTGACAAAGCAGAAAATATACATATGTCATGCGTGCACAGCAGGACGTTACCGTGCGTGGCCAACAAACATAGCTCACGTAGCCCAATTTTTTGAGTTGATTTTTGGAAACTGCAAAATTACTGTGGTATTGAGGATACCATGGTTTGAAAACTATTGTGTTTCTTCCATCCAAACGTGTCAAAGTTTTTCATACCATGGTATTTTCAAGAAACCATGGTATTGTATCAAAATTTTCCTATTTGGATGTGTGCTAATTTTTGGAGTTTTTGATAGATACCATGGTTTTCCGAAAATACTGTGGTTTACAAAACTTTGAGGTGTTTGGATGTGATAAATATGGCAGTTTCAGAAACTGCAGTTTTCCTTAAACCTCGGTATTTTGGAGTATCCAAAAATCCACTCCCGACTTAATTTTTAAAAAACCGAGGAGACGAAGCAGCTGTGCCTTCCTCCCGATCTCTTTCGTTCTCTCCTAGTCTTTTGCAGCATCGCTGCTGCCATGGAGAAAAAAAGGTCGGGGCGTGCTGGAAGAAAGGGTTCGTCCCCAAAAAATAGTTTGTTGCCAAGGAAAGGTCTTTCCCCTTCCTCATGTCGCCTTGAGATGGCAGAGGTGATACGGAGGAGTCAGAGACGAGGGAGACGTGTCTTGGCCGTGGTAGGGCAAAGTCTTGTGCAGATTAGGCATAATCTGTGTGAAGTGCAGATGGCGGGACATGTAGAGTTAGGCGGTAGGTTTTGTGCATGTAAAATGATAGGATAAGATGGTCTGACAGCTCGATTGATGATTAGTAAATAGCACACGATTGCTTCCCTGTATTGTTCAGGCCAATTGTACTATTCTTAGCTTTACTTTTACCACTTGATCAGAAGCGCAAGGTTCTAATCATAGCAGCGTTAAGGACCTCTAATGGGCCTGATTTGAATATTTTAAAGTCTAGCTAGCACAACAGCTACTTTTGAATCAAATACTGTACCACAATCCGTGAAGTGCCAAACATGTCCTGGTTTTGTTGAAACCACAAAATACAACAGTTTTCATATACTCTGGTATTTCTTCCTACAACTAAAAAAAAACTCTGGTTTTCGAATGCTATGGTTTTTGAAAACCAACACATCCAAACAGGGCCTAAAAATTCATTGTATCCAAACAGGTTTGCAAACAGGTTTGGCAATACCATGGTTTTTGCAACTGCAAGTTTTGTTCCATCCAAACACCTCCCACTGCCCTAAAACCAAAGTATTTTGTAATACCATAGTATTTTCCTAAAACTCCAAAAATACTTTGTATCTTGTATATATTTTTTATTTGGTCATTCTGGAAGCGCTAGCCCTCCATTAATCCGCAAATCTTAGCTGCACTTCTGGAGAAGATAGTCTAATATTGTTCATTAGGGGACAATAACCTAAATATAGTGCCTCAAGAAATGCTTGATGTTGCGAACAACGTGCACCCTGAACATAAGCGGCCCTACTCCTTGGTCAATGACTGAGGTTCCATTGCTAGTTGAGAAATTCGGGAACGTAAGTTATTACTTGGAATGTCGATAAAGTAGAAGTTTTGATCGGTGACTTTGTCCTGTTATGGTGCACATTGACAGCTTTGCAATTGATCCTCAGTGCCAATTCAGACATTCATCTATCAGAAATGGATTGAAGACTCACTAAACATTATTTTGAAACGTGGAAATGCATTATTTCTGATGCTTAAATTACAGTGACTAGTGAGTTAACTACAGACTTGCGGTTAAGGGAGTAATTACTTACTATATTGATACTTGATTCATTAGTATTAAAAGATTGTTAATAGGATCATTATATAATGCACACTTTCTTTTCTTGCTCATTGCTTTATTGCCTTTTCTTGCATACTTTGGCAGTTATTACAAATAATGGATAGCATTAAACGTTTCCGACATTTCTTTCAAAATGATGTTGCTTGGCCTGCCTTTGGTCCATGCGTGGTGGCTGAAAGCTTTGCCTCCAGTAGATCTTAAAGTCACTACATAATGTGGAGCATTTATCCATAAGGATGACCAAATAAGGCTGAATTACACTGACCTCTGTGTAGTACCATTGTACCATGATACTTATTTTGTAACACAATTTTATGGATTTCTGAAGCTTGTGCTATTGCATGTAGTTTGCCTACATCAAAAGTATGTCATTAAAGTATTCATTAGTTGACGACCAGAATAATTCTTTTAGCTTTTTTTTTTCAATTATTTTCCTGCAGTGATGTAAGCACATGTGATTATTATCCTGGAGGAGGTGGCTGTGAGATACTTCTTTCAAAGTCCTTGTACGAATGTCACACTGACTCTGATCTGAAGAATGTTTTACTTCATGAGATGATTCACGCCTATATTTGCATCAAAGACAAAAACTATAATCATAGGTACTTGTTCAATATCAGTTTTATTTACTTCTGAGCTTCTAATTTGTTTCTGATTAAGTACAAAATTATTGACCAAACAGTGACCATGGTGCAAGATTCCGGAAACTGTTGACTACAATCAATTTGAGCTCAGTAGCTGATCCGCATGTAAGTTGAATTCTGGTATCAACTATATATTTACTCTGTACTTACAGATTCCCTGTTAACATCATTAGTTATATTCAGCGACCAGCTGATGGCTACAGCATAACGATGCACCATGAGATCAGAAAGAAATATTATGACTACAAAGTAAGAATCGTGGCTGCACTGAATCATTTTTAACTTAATGTTTCCACATTAAGATCTAGCAATATTTGCAGTGTGAAAGCTGCGGAGATTTTGTCAAGTCAATCAAGATGAGAGGACCTTCTCATGATGATTGCGTGGAGAAAATAGGAGCCAATGGCCTGTGTCAAAATGTGAAGTGTCACTGGCATAGGTATTTTCTATATTCTTCAGTTCTTTAATGCAATGTTTTCATGGCGTGTTAGGATGGGTGTTATATGAATGCACTTAGGATCTTACTTCTGTTAGGATGGGTGTTATAACGAGTCAATAGTAAACAAGAAAAGAATTGTTAAGTTGCAGTCGTTCTGAATTTTCTTACTAAACATGAGCAACTTGAAGGTCTTGTTATGTACTGTGCGAAGTTATTGGCTTACGGTAAGTAATTCAACAACAACAACAACGAAGCCTTTTTTATCCCAAGCAAGTTGGGGTAGGCTAGAGATGAAACCTGCGGGAGCCAACAAGAGAGGCAAACCAAAAAGAAGAAAGAACAAGAAAAACAGGGTAAAAAGAGAAAGAAGAGGGTGAAAAAGGTAAAAGACCAAAGGGTTAAGGGGGAAAAAAGGGGGAAATCAAGGTTCCGGCACTGGATTGCTTACGGTAAGTAATTCGGGTGTAATAACTATTTTGTTTCCCATTTTGAATACACATAACACATTTATATTCAACAATTACAATTGAGTACTATTTTGATGGAAAATCTTACCAAGCATGGGTAGAATCAAACGTCATATATCTCAGATTATCAAGAGATCTGGATGTTTGGCTTTCTTATGTCTGTTGATATGTAGACACAAGAAGTTTTTTTTAAAGGAAATTACAGTAGGGGAAGCCTCTACTGTGGTAATTATATATTAAAAGACCAAAAGGTTAAAAAAAACAGAAAGAACAAGAAGAAACCTACCTACCTACCCTACGAAAGTAAAGCTTTACATGTGGTTGTCGAGCCAATCTGTAATCTGTTATCTAAGAGTACTATTAACTCTGTACAAGTGAATTTTGTAGACACAAGAAGTGTTGCTCAGGTAGCTATCATAGAGTTCAAGAATCAGCACCTGGAAGTTTGGAGCTTAAACGTTCCAAAGGTAACTTAGCTTCACACCTACCAGTCCAAATTATAACATCATATTATATTATAAATTATTTCATTTCCCTCCTGAAAATTCCTGGAGACAACTATTCAGCGCAGAAAAAAAAATCAGTTCTATGCTACATCAGACAATGTAATAAAATTGCTAGCTGTTCTTTTTTTTTTTTTTCAGCTGAAGCACTTGATGATGTTAAGGCTGCAGAACCTGTCTGTAAAAGTTGGCTCCCCACATCGAAGCAAAGTGGAAAAGGCAATAAAGATGGACAGGAAGATACCTCTGCTGAGTTTCTTCATCTTGCTGATGATGCAGTTGGCTATTCAGGACCGAATTCTTCTTCAAGAGACAAGTCTAATAAGAAAATCAGATTGTCGAAGGATGTTAGCTTTGACCTTCAGACCCCTGAAACTGTTAAGCAAATACCAAAGCGTCCAAGAACAGCTGTATTACAGAATCAAGAATGCAGCAGACGGCAGAAGAGGAAACTAGACAACTGGGATGGTACCTACTCGGTGATAATTGAATCGTTGAAGTACTATAGTGTCACTGACTCTGATGAAGACGAGGTACCTTTGATCAATAAACGAACAGAAAGAAGAAAGCGGCAAAAGTTAATTGAAACATCTCTAGCCAGGGAATTCAGCAACGGTTTCAAGCTTGCTACCTCAACTTCTCATTTAGTAAATGAAACAGTTGATGGTTCTTGCTCACAAAGCCCAGGGAACAATAGTAAGTTAGCAATTGTGCCGGCTCTTCCACCTGAAGAGAGATCATTGCCAGATCATGCTGTGGCCAGTCTCGGAGTTGCTGGAAATCAAGGTGGCCATGAATCTGTGTCGTCTCCGCTGGATTCACCAATTAGAGGTGATATTATCTACATTTCAGATGGTTGATTGTAGTCCGTTTCTTCTAACTGAAAAGCCTTCCTCTGTGAAGCATGAATCTTGGAACCTTTGTACATCAATTTTGCTTGTTTCTAAATGTCTATGTATATAGGTTATGTTGATCCTTTTGCTTCTCATCACTGTTTCTTGACATAGAGCGTCACTCCGGCTCCTGTTTTTTTGAAGTCATGCGACTTTGATTGTTCCTTTTCCCCGGTAGGATATCGTTATGAATCTGTCTGATGTTCTTGGACTTTCTGCTGGTAGGATATCGTTATGAACCTATCTGATGTTCTTGGACTTTCTGCTGGATAAGCAGTGAATCATGCCCTAACAACTTAGCTAACTGTTTAACACTCGTGCTCTCATACGGAGCTCTTTTTATGGGATTTATGAAGATATCATATTGTCCTACTACTTTTTTGAAGTTACGTGATACCTCTAAAATGGCATCGTACGCTGGATTTTTTTTTTGAGATGATCGTACGCTGGATAAAAGATGTTTTTTTTTGAAGGAAATACGCCCATAAAGGGCTAGAAGCTTTTGGATTACTGGAGAAACAGCCGTACAGGAGCATGAGCTTTTACAAAAGGGCCCATATAAAGTCTACCAATTACAGAGTGACCCTTGAACATTTGAGGAAGGACATAAAAGAAAAAAGAAATTACATTCATGTCCTCGAGCGGACGGCACCAACGATGAGGAAGAACAGTAAGCCATGCCCGCATAACATCTGCTCCACAAGTCTCCAGATCCGTCCATGGCGCTGCATCCCGAGCAGACGGCGACGACGAGAATGGAGTGCAGGAGCCATAGGGCCTCCGATGTTCATCAAGAACGGAGGTTTCAGAAATCCATCAGGGATCAGCAACAGCAAGAGACGCCGGTGATCTACCCAGCCTAGCTTGATGCCACCAGGTGTTCCATATGTTGAGAACCTCAAACCCGGTGTCACATATTGCAGCAACACTCCAGCACAGCAGATCGAGAAAATCCAAAGCATAGGAGAAGCAAAAGAAAGAGGAACGCCCGTCGGGGAGGATTCCAACGGGGAAGGTTAAAGGCATCTCGCCTACATCCACATGGGAAAGCTTCTTCAAAGGTAGGAGCTCACCGTAATAGTTGAAACCTGCACCGAGAAGGAACAGGGCCGTCGATAGAACGGCAGCCGGCGTCAGCGACATGAGGCCGGGACCGGGAGCTCAAGAGCTAAACTAAAAAGCTAGTAATCTACAAGCTACAAATTCTACAGGGTGGGACCCCCTCCCTCGTAGCACCGGCGAGCTCACCGGAGAAGAGAGGAAGGGGGGCCGATCAGGACGAAGCAGGAGCGACTATGCACAGCGATTGTGGAAGTTCAGGTAGGCAGCGGCGGTTCAGTTTCTAGGCAAATGTGTGTGTGTCGTGATAAAAGATGTTTAAACAGGAAGTACAAAATAGAGTGAAACAGAGGCCCATCGGCCCATCATCCTCTCTCCACCTTATCTCCCCTCCGAAACGGCAAATTATCCCCTTCTATCCACTCTCGCAAGCCGCGCACGCGCGCTCAGCTCAACGCCAGCCATGGCTTCCATCACCCTCCTCTCCGTCGCGCCCACCGCCACCTTCCTCCACATCCCGGCCACCACCTCTTCCTCCTTCGCGTCCGTCTCTGTCCCCCTCACCAGCCGCCGGGCTGCGCCACGTCCCCTAACGCTCCGCGCGCGTCCGCCCCGCCGCGTTACCGTCGTTTGCAGCGGCGCCGCGGCGCCAGCCCAGGCTTCGGATGCCGCGCCCGCAGAGAAGTTCCGGCTCGACAACCTGGGCCCGCAGAAGGGGTCGCGGCGGCGTCCCAAGCGGAAGGGTCGCGGTATCGCGGCGGGCCAGGGCGCGAGCTGCGGTTTCGGGATGAGAGGGCAGAAGTCCCGCTCGGGGCCGGGTGTACGGCGCGGGTTCGAGGGAGGGCAGATGCCTCTTTACCGCCGTATCCCGAAGCTCCGCGGTATTGCCGGCGGTGAGTCGCTTCTCCTCAGTTGAAGCATCGCACACTAGGTTATATCATTGGTAAATGCATGTCACATTCGACATTGCCCATACTTGATTGAATTCTACCATTGGTAAATGCATGTCTCAATTCGACATTGCCCAAACTTGATTGACTTCTAGCATTGGTAAATGCATGTCTCAGTTCTACATTGCCCAAACTTGATTGAATTATAGGCATATAATCCAGCAAACTATTCCAGTTTGTTGTTAGCACACATCGATGCTGTGAGATGTTACCTGAGGAGAGTCTCACCATGCCTTACCAGGAATGCACATTGGGTTGCCGAAGTACGTGCCATTCAATTTGAAAGACATAGTGCGTGGTGGGTTCAAGGATGGTGACGAGCTATCATTGGAATCCTTGAAATCGAAAGGTTTGATCAATCCATCAGGCCGGGAGAGGAAGTTGCCACTGAAGGTATAACCTATAATTACTACCCCTTTATTGCTTTTTTTATTTAATCTGTTTATGGAATTCTATTTGTGTGAGATATGAGTTCATGCCTGAGATAACCAAAATATGTGTGCCCTTACGTCCACTTGGACAGTGGGAATAACATGCCGTGTTTGACCCTGTTGTTAAAGATAGCTTTCTTGTAGCTCAGATTTCAATGAATCCAAGTGCGGTAGAGTTTCAGTTGCATTTGTTGTTGGATTGAGTGATCAGTCTGCTTCTTTGTTTGTACTTCTTAAAATATTGCTCAATCAGAATATGAAATTCTGCTTTTGTTAGATGAGTACCACTTGGAGTCTTGAGTGGTTCTGTTGGTATGGTTTAGTAGTGCTCCCAGCCACTACGCATAGGACCTAAAATATGTTCTGGAGAAACCATAAGCTTCCATATTTGTTATTTAGCGTAAATGTGGTGCAATATCCAACTTCCAGCACATCCATTTGTTATCACAATACCGAGTACACCTGTAACATCAATGAAATCTTGTTTTACCTGCATGTTCACCTTTTGTTCACCTGTCTGTAGATTTTAGGAGATGGTGATGTATCAGTCAAGTTGAACATCAAGGCTGGAGCATTCTCAGCTTCGGCTAAGGAAAAGCTTGAGGCAGCTGGTTGCACTCTGACTCTGGTGCCTAAACGGAAGAAATGGCTACCAGAAGCTTATCTGAAGAACCAAGCCCGTGCAGAAGAGTATTTTGCTAAGAAAAAGGGTAGCACTGGAGAATCCGATGGCACATCTGCATAGAATTTGTATGTGCTGTAATTCTCTTCTACCTTTTCGTTACTTTATGCTTATTCCTTTTCTTTTTTTCTTTCCTGATTCTCCTTGTACAACGAATTTTGTATCTACTGTTATATGCAATTTTTTTATGTCTTTTTTTCTTTATAAAAGGTGAACTAAATGGCATATTTGCTATGCACTGGTGCCTTTAGGAGATATTGCTATAAAGAAAGCATGGGATCTTATATATGAAGAAAAACCCAGAATTAATGATGGATATATCTGTTCTACAAAAGATCAATTTGTAAGATCAAACCATTTCCGCAGATTTAAAGGCCTGTAGCTTGTAGCTTTAACTGAACAGGTCTGCATAACAGGCAATGCTACTTGTCATGTACTGGTCTATTGTTTTAGTATTGTCTGACTCTACTGCAGTGCTATGTTTCAGTCAAAGCTTATTTTATTTAAGAGAAATATAATTCATTTATGTTTATAGATGTCTTTTAAATAAAAGTGAGTTATTTGACCTAAATCAAAACAACGTAGTTACAATCTATTCATATATTGCTGGATGTAAATCTATATGCTTCTTAATCTCCATGTGCACCTTTCTCATTTATGGACAAAAAAGGGCATGCATACCTATATGATGAGCTGTTCATCCTATGACAAGAACAGTCAGTTATTATACAGGCTGAACACACATCATTCTACCTGCATTTAACAATAGCGAAGATAATTTCAACGGAACACAGCCATGGAGAAGGGATGAAGATCCGTGTTTGAAGAAATTATGTTAGGACGGTGCTACTAGGAGTATTAACTTTTTTTGTACTCGAACATACTAGGAGTATTAACTGACAATGTGTCGCTAACATGTTCCATACATGAATTTTCTTGTGGCATCTTCTATATAATATGGTAGGGTCTATTGTTCTGACATTGGCTGGCACTTGGTAGTTGGTAGGTACTTACATCATATGAATTTTTTCATTGACTTAATGATATGGATAGCACATTCCCCCTGGAAATAAACTAAGCCTTTTATTTTCACCTCATGAGCGTTGTGTCATTCTTGAATTTGGATTAGTGTTTATGTACAACCTTTCTTAGTGTCAAATATTTATGAATACTCATTTATGGTTTCGTATATCTGTTTTATTTTGAAGTTGTTTCTGTAATCATTACTGTTATCTTTGATATGGCTGCCTTTTGCTGATAATCATCTTTATCTTGGCTCTCGCCACTTGTCTGAATTTGATGAACTTGTCTCTAACCTCTA
Source organism: Eragrostis nindensis (assembly GCA_012490785.1). NCBI lineage: Eukaryota > Viridiplantae > Streptophyta > Magnoliopsida > Poales > Poaceae > Eragrostis > Eragrostis nindensis. The sequence goes on from JAAXCT010000864.1 coordinate 110,778, forward strand.
TATTTCTCCCTGATGTGTTTGTACCATTTCTTTAAGATTTGTTTGGGCTGAGTATGATTGATCCAAAGACATTTTGTTGCTTAAGTCAAAACTGGAAAAGAGGGGACCATTTCAAAAAAATTTGCCTAGGCTTTTTTTATAGGAATACACAACCCACCATTGCGCCATCGCGTAGAACCATCTAACCAATCGGTGCTGCTGATTTCCTATCAATGTTGCATATGTTATAAGGTTTTGACTAGTAGTATTTGTACTATATTCAATCTCATTTAGTACCAGACTGACAAACTAATTTATCATCTTTCTAACTTATTCATTTATAAGCAGCTGAAGTCTAACATAACTGCATAGCAAAATGTTGACCAATATGCATTCATTGACCTCAGTGCAATTTGAAGTATTTCATAAACATCCCTGTATTGACTGATGGGTGAATGGAATGATACTGCAACTTCCTACGTTAGGAACTGTTTAAACAGTGGTGGTAGAAACTGCCGTATTGTTACAGGGGTATCATGATATCATATTAAACTTGGACTGATGTACACATGTGCTTACCAAGTAAAGGTTTCTTATGAATTTTTTCGACAATTTTTTCTTTCCTTGTCGATGGATCATACTATACTGTGTGTCAAAAGGAATGTGTTTCATGCTACTGATGAGAAAACTCACCATCCCAAGGGATCTTTCGTCCTCTCCTTTTCCTTCCCTTTTTTCTTTAATTAATGCCACAGCACAATCCTTTCTGGCTCATGGATTTTGTGTGAGAGATGAACTGAAACCACGCTGGGCCCATTCCTAGCAAATTTTGCGGCAGAAAGCAAGCTCATCTCCAAAAGAAGCCTAAAAACCTCCCCTAAATCAAAATTATTGGGAAAAGAGGAGATAATGGTCTCCAACAGCTCCCCTAAAGCACTCCCAAACTTTTCATACCCCCAAAACTGGCTTCAACTCTAGCTAAATCTGGCTCAGGTTTACGCAGCCCCAATTCTTGTTTTTGTGGGTCCACACTGGCCACGCTGTCGATTGCCTCCGCCGGTGATCGACATGTCGGAGCCCGGGTGCGGCGTGCGCATGCGGAGGCGGCGCAGGAGTGGGGGCTCTTCCACGTGGTCAACCACAGACGTGCCTTCGGCAGCGGTGGCGGAGCTGCAGCGCGTCGGGCGAGGCTTCTTTGCACTGCCGTAGGCGGAGAACGAGCGGTACGCCATGAACCCGGCCTCCGGGAGGATCGAGGGCTACGGCACCAAGCTGCAGAGGGACCTCGACGAGAAGAAGGCATGGAACGACTTCTTCTTCCATATGTTGTGGCGCTGCCGGCGATGGTCGACCATAGTGTCTGCCCCGTGTGCCCAGCCAGCTACAGGGAGGCGAACAAGGAGTACTACCGCCGCATGCGGCCGGCGGAGGCGGCTGACGCGCTCACGACAATTCAACAAACACCACCACCGGTACGCGCCTGGGTGTAGCATTCGAACGCTTGCCGCGCTATTACCAGCGCTGTCCATGCTGGTGTAGCATTCGAACGCTGGCCGCGCTATTGCCAGCGCAGCAGTGGCCATGCTCCTGTCGGCGTTCCCGGATGGCAGGCTGCCATTGCCGCTGCGGACGGTGATCATCTGCATTCGCTGCACCCGCTATAGACATTTATTGCCATCGCAACTTCTGGGATGTATTGGTCATCTGATGCTTGGAGCCTTGGACATGCTGCAGGCGTAAACTGCAGTCGAAAATCTGCGCTACATGTTGTCAAATCACCAATTCACCATCCGTTGCCTGCTGATGTGTCAAGTTTCAAAGGTTTTGGAAGCCAAAAATAGGGTAACTGTTGGAGGAGGAGTTATTTTTTGGACTCAAAATTTTTTAAGGTAGCCCCAAAAAGAGTTTTTTGGGAGTTATTTTTTAGGGTGCTTTTGGAGATGCTCTATAGTTGCAATGCATTTCAGTAATGAACTTCTCCGACATGTTTGGAGGTTATAGACTGCATAGGGGTTTATAATCTTTTGCTTATGATAAGTGCGAATGGTAAGAGTCTCTTCCCAGAAGAAGATAAAAAAAGTAGGTTTCACACTGTGTTTTGGGGCATCCAGATATGTCATTCTTTTTGGGACAGTGACTCACAGGATTGGTGACTCAGTGAGCATAACATCAGCAGTTCAGCATAAATCTGTTGCTTATGCTTGTCAGATATACCTAGCAATGCGTGTGATCACAGAACTGAATTTAGTGTTGATCACGATACCTCAAGGCTGAAGTTGTGGCTCTATGTTGTGGAGAAATTAATAATGGAATGATTTCCGTTTTGCATTATCATCTTTATCATCAATGGCGCGCACCAGTGCAAGCAAACTATGGCCTCGGTGGTCACGGGCGTTGCGCCGTCGAAAATGTACGCTCGCCGCTGTCACGAACGCCTGTACTGCAGTGCGCCGTACTCAGGTGAGAAATGCCTGAAACATGAATGAGATGGCAAGAGAAACGTCGCCAGTGTTGAGCAAGCAATGTGTTTGTCCACCACCGCTAGCGCTATACACTTGGAAACCAGTTAGTACCAGTCAACAATCCAAACTATAAATGCTTGACAACGTTGTTTCGTTCATTTCGTAGTTCGCGAACGAAAAACCCAGCCTGGCTGGCCGGCTGGATGGCCCGACACTAGCAGTAATGGACACTAGCTCAACTCAATGAGACATGCACGCTCGATCCTGAACCGCTTATCATCGCCAGAGCACAATTGAATTGAATTCGTCCGCTGGCGTGGCGGCGGAGCAACCGTCGGTCAGTCGAGCCCGCCGAGCCGAACCCAGAGAGGAGGGAGAGCCGTAAAGGGCTCATCGCCCCGTCCGCCTGCCTCTTCTCTCCCACCTCCCTCCCGTCGTCCGGGCGAGCGAACAGCGACGTGATCGCTAACTCGTCCCGGCCGCCTCATAACTTCCGCTCCCTTTCGCGCCAACCGAACGGCCGCGGTGGCAGCAGGCGGAGGAGGAGGGTCCGGCTGGCGCTCTCGCTCATTTTTGCTCGGCGGCCAACCAACACCAACCCGGCGCCAGCCACAACGCATTTAACGCCTCCCAACCGCGACGGAAGCAAGCGACCGAGGCACGCACGCTGCCCCGCCGCGCGACGCCAAGGAAGCCCCCACCACCACACCCGATCCGTCGTCGATCACTTTTTATCAATTAAAACTCAGCTCGCGCACCGGCACAGGCAGCGGCTGGCGAGCGCGCCGTGACCACGCGATCGGCGGCCTCGCTCCCGTCCCATACCATGGCAACCAACCATTAACTGCGAGCCCTGCCCAACCACAACAAAAGAAACGAGCGCGGCCGCCTGACCTGACTCCCCCACCGGCCCAACCCAACCCTCGCGTTGTTCAGCGCCCGATCGCCCTGCTGTCAATGGCGGGGCGGTCGGTGCACGCGACGCGATATGGTACGGCACGGTGGCCGGTGATGTGAGACCCTGCGTGTTGCGTTTCAGGAAACGTGGGGCAGCCAAGCCGATCCGCCATCAATGAGAGAGGATAAGGGAGCAGAGCTGGAGCAGAGCAGGCTCCAAGATGTTGTGAAGCGGGCGGGGAAGAAACAGAGGAGCTTTCGCCAAGCCTTTCCCTCCCGTTCAAGGAAGAGCGCCGCCCTCTCCTCTGTTCGGGCAAGGTTGTCGCCATGCCAACCGCGTACTACTACTGGCGGCATGATTCACTTGCGCGCCAAAAATGAGCTTGGACTTTTCTTTTCTCGATAGAGCAACAGATTTTGACGCCCAAGGGTGAGGGGCTCCTAGAACAGCCACATGCGCAAAGCATATCCAAGGTAGGTGTCCGCGTTGATTTTAGGTTGTTACTAGTACAGTAGTATTTCTCGTGCGAAATAAAAGGAAGCATGTACGTATTCAAGTTGGAAGTGATCAAACAATGATGGAGAACTGTTCCTACGAGCAAGCTCTGATCTTTCAAACGAGTAAAGAAATGACGGGAATTGGTTCCAAAAGAAAAAATAAGATGGGAACTGTCTGCGTGCATGTGTTCCTAGTGAGCGCATTGCTTGTACGACTTTCAGTTAGCAAATTAACAATATAGATGGGGAACGAGGAGCTCGTGATTGTGCTAAAAGAAATTGCAAAGCACTGCCCACATTTTTGTTTTTAATTGATTGATGATATCATCAAATGGAATCAAACGGATTACTAATCAACGCTGTTGCCGGTGTCAACTCCAGTTATAATCTGAAACTCAGAACAGAATCGAACATCCAACGCATCAACTGATCCCGGTCAATCTCTCAGACAATAAACTAACCGGGCATGCAATTGGGAGGAAACCAGCAAGCAGAGATGATTGGCTCCAACACCTATCAACAGGAGAATGCAAGTGTATCCCTTTCTTCACCGGTTACAACTTACAACATGGATTACATACAATTTACAAACACTCGATTCCTTTCCCGTCCAACTCTGAACCGAATCAACCAATCCAGACACGGGACAGTTTAACATCCAATCCAACAATAAAACTAATCAAATCTTCCTGTGAATTGTCGTTCCTCCTCTGATCTGGCACAACCCGCAATCAAGTATTCATTTTTACGCTCTTCAATTTAAAAAGCGAAAAAAAAGGGGGAAGAAAATGAAGAGAGGAAGAAAGAAGAAGAAAGTTTATTCTAAAAAAGAAGAAGAAAGCTCCAATTCTCTGGTGTGACGTACAGGAGGCACACTACGGCCGGTCGATCAGAGCTTGACGACCTCCGGGATCTCGACGGGGTAGCGGTCGATGCAGTCGTCCCACGGCCCGTTGGTGGGCGTCTTGATGGTGCGGAGGCACTTCCAGACGGCGCTGTTGCACTTGAATCCGCTGCCGAATCCGATCTGCCAGACGCGGTCGCCGCGGCGCATGCGGCCCTTGGCCTCGATGTAGGCGAGCTCGTACCAGAGCGAGCTGCTGGAGGTGTTGCCGAAGCGGTGCAGCGTCATGCGCGACGCCTCCACGTGCCGCGCCGACAGCTGCAGGTTCTTCTGCAGCTCGTCGATGACGGCGCGGCCTCCGGCGTGGATGCAGAAGTGCTCGAACGCCAGCTTGAAGTCCGGGATGTACGGCTTCCAGCTCTTGTTGATGAGCTTGCGGCCGACGAGGCGGAAGAAGAAGAGCAGCTGCTCCGACATGGGCAGCACCAGGGGCCCCATGGTGGTGATGTTGGACTTGAGCGCGTCCCCGGCGATGGCCATGAGCTCCTTGGAGAGGGAGATGCCCGAGTAGCCCTGCTCGTCCTCCTCCTGGTACACGCACCGGTACGCGCGGTCGTCGGCGCCCTTGTGCGTGCGCACCACGTGCATCAGCCGGTACTTGGCGCGCCGGGCCTCGCGCCGGCGGTTGGACAGCAGGATCGCCGCCGCGCCCATCCGGAAGAGGCAGTTGGGCAGGAGCATGTCGCGCCGGGTGCCCTGGTAGAAGTTGGGCGTGATGATCTCCGTGGACACCACCAGCGCGTTCGAGTTCGGGTGCACCTGTATATTACCAGTATGCCGATGCGTCTTGTCATTGTTCTGGATCCAAGTCTCTCAATTGCAATGAATTACTACTAGTAACTAGTAAAACTAAAAGGTAGAGTACCTGGAGCATGTCTCGCGCGAGGTCGAGGGAGATGAGCCCCGCGCTGCACCCCATCCCGGAGAGGTTGAAGCTCCGGATGTTGCTCCTGAGCTTGTACTTGTTGATGATCATGGCGGAGAGAGAGGGCGTGGGCGAGAAGAGGCTGCAGTTGACGACGAGGATGTCGATGTCCTTGGGCTTGAGCCCGGTGCGTCGCACGAGGTCGTCGATGGCGGAGAAGATGACGAGCTGCGCCTCGGCGCGCGCGGCCTCCATGCTGGGGTTGGGCGGGATGTAGTGGTTGGCGGGCGGGAGGCAGGTGTCCTCGCCGAGGCCCGAGCGCTCGAGGATCCGCGTCTGGAACCGCACGCTCTTCTCGTCGTCGCTGATGAGGCGCGTGTGCTCCATGAAGGTGGCGAAGGGCACGCGGCAGCTGGCCGGCGGCTTGTAGCAGGCGTAGTCGACGAGGTACACGGGCCGTGGGCGCGACATGAAGTAGACCGTGGCGATGAAGACGACCAGGAACGCGGAGCAGAGGATGTGGATGAGGTCCAGGTCCAGCGACCGCCACAGCGAGAGCAGCTCGTCGGGCCCCATCCGCGCCAGCTCCAGCGCCGTCGCCGCCATCACCGGCACCAGCAGCAGCGTCAGGAAGTGGTTCACCAGGTACTGGTACCCCAGCTTCACGTACTTGAGGTTCACCGACCCCGAGTGAGGCATCTTGCTTGCTGCCGTGCCTGCCTGCCTCGCGGCTCTCGAGCTCCTCCTCTCAGTCCTCGCTCACCTCGCCCCGCGCTCGATCGGCGGGCGCAAGCCTTGCCCGCGCTCGCGCCTCTGCTCCCGACAGCGCGCGAACCCGCGCGCGCTCACACAACAGCAGAGCCGGGTCGGACTCGTGCGCGCGCCGGTGTTGCGTTGCGTTTGCTTTGGGAATGGGATCGGATGTTTGCGGAGGAGGTGGTGCCGTGGTGGGGTCTTAATATAGTGGGAGGGGAGATCGACGCGGGCTCCCGTAATTAAATTTGCGGGGCAGATGGGTAGTTTAAATGAGGGCCTGGCTACCGCCAACAACCAGAGGAGGAGTTAGAGGTTGGCTGGCCACTGGGCCTGCCGGACCGCTCTCCTATCGCGGATTGCTTGCTCGCTCGCGCACACGCACACGCACGCGCACGGGTTTTCTACTCGCGCCGCTCCGGCGTTGGTGAGCGATTTCGGAAAAACAGCGACGCCGGCGGTGAATGGTGCGTGCCGGATTTGACGTCGGCTGACGACGGTCACGCGGGATTCGATCGGATCTTTGCCGTGCAGCAGGGGTGGAGACTGGTGAGAATCGTGGCGAGGCTGGCAGGCTCGCTCGGTTTCTCCGGTTTGTTTACGGCAACTTGGACTGGCGATTAAGGACGATGGGCCGCGACAATTGAATGCCAACAGAAAATGTTATCCAGAGCTGCGGTGTTAACGACTTTGGGCGTTGGTACTCTAAACGAAGGTTTGATATTGAGTTATGTGAAACTGAGACGAGTATCTTGTGTTTACAGTGCCGCTTTTTTGCGTCTATTGCCAGACTAATTATTGGATGGCGTTCATGCCATTGCCATGTTAGTGCGAGCTGCTGAGACCTGTCGAGCTTCAGCAGTTTCGGAAAGAAGGGAGGACAAGATAAGTAGGGCTGGCAATAAAACTCGCGGCTCGTAAACTAGCTCAGCTCGGAGCAAACTCGACTAGACTTGACTCGATTTGTTTCAATTTTCAATGAGCTGAGCTAGGTTTTTAGCTCGTTAATTTTACGAGCCAACTCGAGCTAGCTCATGAATAGCTCACGAGCAAAAACAAGCTACGTGAGAATAAGAAACCTAGCCCACGGCCCAGGCCCTGGTCTCAATTCTTCTTTCCAAAGCCCAACCCATGTACAAGCCTTGAACATATGTGCCGTAATAGCATATATCATCACTTGTGCGGGGAGGGGAGGGAGGGAGAGAATGGCGCTGCTGTTTGTGCATGCGCTGCTGTTTTCTTCTTTTAAAAGCTATTCAAAAATGTGTTTTTCATCCTTAGCTCGTTGAGCCATAATGAGCTAGCTCGCGAGCATATAGAGCCGAGTCGAACTATAATTTTTGCTCGTTTATCTTAATGAGCCGAGTCGAGCTAGCTCGAATTCTAACGAGCTAGAGTGAGTTGAGCCGAGCTGAGCCGAGCCGGCTCGGCAGCCAGCCCTAAAGATAAGAGACGGAATACAGTGACCAATACTCGACTAATAGAGTACAGTACTGATCAGGTGCAGCAATGGATGCATGCCTCTGAATCTGACGCTGAAGGTCCCGATTAATCAAGCTCCGCGTGGATACATAAGCATCATCAATTCCCACCCGTTGATGCCAACCCGTGTAGGATCTGGACTGTTGTCTGAATCATTCCGTGTTACTACCACACAGCAAACGCCGGCTTATACCACCTCGTGTTACTGCACTGCACAGCAAATAATCCACCACCGTGTTGCACGGATCTACTGTGCTGTAACATTTCGCTTCTGGAGTGATCCAAGCTTGGAGCATTGAAGGAACTGGCAAGATTCCTGCACGTATGTGATTGTGGGCCTGTAATGGTTGGCCTGATTTGGCTACGGGCTACCGTGCTTCTGCACCCACCGAGTTATACACCGTGACAACAGCTTCAGAACTGCCACATGTGCAAATTACTACGAGCTGGTACCTTGATCTGTTTGCGCAATTAAAGCCTTGCTGGAGCAAACAAGGTACAGTACGGTCTATCATAAAACAAGAATACAGCATGAATGCTCCTACCCCATTTTCCGTAAAATGCCCTGGCAAGAAGCTAACAATTCCGACCGAAATTCACCCCGCATTTGGAGAGAGAGCGATGATAATCGGGAGATGCCGTTCACCTACCTTGGGAAACCTTTCTGATCACTCTGAACCCAAAAATAAAAACTAAAAAAAAAGTCCCTGATCTGGCTGGTTTCTGGAAGCAGCAATTCATTCCGACGAGGACGAGTACGAGTATACTGATAGGCTCAGTTCAGTGTGCCCAAATGTTTGTCGGGCATCACCGTGCACCTGCGACCTTAAATGTTCTCACTCGGGTTCGACCCGATCGACTGCAGCTGGACGCATGGCATGGTCCGTTTGGACAAACACTTCAATACCGGTAAGGTAATTAAGGTGCTCCAAGCTACAGTCATCTCTGGGATGGCAAGAATTACAAGTGCCTGAAGACGTGGTAATGGCACCCTGATAGAGAATACTCCTACCTTGTTTCAATATTCAGCAGTTTCGACTTCAGAAGGTGATGTTCCTAGGACTGAAGAGTTAATCAATTGTAAGCAGTACCAGAGCTCAAGAAACACTTACAAAAAGGTGTTAGTGTTACAATACAAGCCTTAGACAAAGTTGTTTCACATGTGCAATGCCAAAAGTCTTTTTTTTAGGGACAATGCCAAAAAGTGTTAGTGAAGGTCAAGTGCTTATCATCTATGGCAGCCACCCACCCTCCCGGTTTCTCGGAGCAAATACGCCTTGCGATGGTGGTCCGATGGTCCGATCCAGTCCAGCACATTAACGTCGTACTAGTAGCTTGCGATAACCCGATCAAATGCCCATCAGGACTAGAAAAAACACTTGTCCTGCTTGCGGTCCAAACGCACTGTGACAGTTTCATTAGCTACTCTCAGGCTGAATGAACAGCCAGTAGGCCATGGTTTGAACTTCAGAACAGACAAATCCAGCTGTATCTCTGGTGCTAATTAGGTGAGCCAAATTTGATAGCCTTGCCAACAGCTCAAGCATGATCATGATTATATATGATTTGCAATGACAAACAATAGTTCAATGTCTCAGTCTCGTATATATGGTATGAGTTTTTTTTCTTATGATAATTTTTGGTTCTCTTCTTTTGCAAGTTAGAACAAGCAGTTCCCCGCAAAAAAAAAAAAGGTTAGAACAAGCAGCATTTCGCCTTCTCCGCGTATACAGTGCAGGCACAGAGGCAGCTGGTCGGCTTGTTCTGGATGGCATGGGGTGTCTATGTTTGCAGTTGGGCGTTCGGAGGCGGCGTCCTGCGCTAAGGCTATCCGCACTCGTGTTCCTCTATATCCTTCCTTTAAAAAGAATATTCTATCCTAGTCATCAAGATTCTCTCCTCTATACCAATTTCACCCGCACCCATCATTCCTCTATATCCTTCCTCTATACCCCACTATCTTATATTTTATTCAATCATCCCAACTACCATCTCCTCTCTTTTTATTTTTTTTCTTTTTCTTTTTTCTATCTCCTCCCAAATCCGGCCGCATCTCCCCTCCTCCTCTTCCTCGCTGCCGCCGCCCCCTTCTCTCTCTCTTCACAGACGAACCTCCACTCCACCGCATCCCCCTCCTCGGCAAAATCGACGCGGCGCTCCCGGCGCTCGCGAGGCTGGACGGGCTCCGCGTGCTCAGCCTCAAGGGCAACGCCCTCTCCGGCGCCATCCCCGACCTCTCGCCGCTCGCGGGGCTCAAGCTGCTGTTCCTCGCGAGCAACGCGCTGTCCGGCCCCATCCCGCCGTCGCTCGGGGCGCTGTACCGGCTGTACCGCCTCGACCTCTCGTTCAACGTCTCCAACAATTCCATGTCCGGGGCAATTCCGGCGCCGTTGGCGAAGTTCCCGGCGGCGGCGTTCGACGGGAACGCTGCCCTGTGCGGCGCGCCGCTCCCGCCGTGCAAGGAAGAAGCGCAGCAGCCGAACGCGTCCGGGGCGGGGCAGTGCCCTCCGTCCACGGTGGCGTCCTCGCCGTACGCGAAGCCCGCGGGCGCGGAGACACTGGACAGCGGCAAGGGGAAGATGAGCCGCGCGGCCGTGGTGGCGATTGTGGCGGGGGATTTCGCCGTGGTGGGGCTGGTGGCCGGCCCCCGCCGACCCGTTCTCCTCCGCCGCCGCCGCGGCAGGGTACCGGCCGGCGCTCAGGTTCCCGTGCTGCCTCCTCTGGGTGGACGTCGACGCGGCCGTGCTCGACGGCTACCTCGACCGGCGCGTGGACGACCTGCGCGAGCGCGTTGCGCCGCCGGTGAAGACGCGCTCCCGTTCCAGGCGGGCGCGGGGAAGGGGGGTGGGTGGGGGGCGCGGGCCCGGCATGTGGTTTGGCGTAGACCCGGGATTCCTCTGAAAATAGTGTGAACGGAAGCTCTCCTCTCCTTTAGCGGACGGCTTGCGGAGACCGGTGCGGGATGCTGTTACGCTAAACTCTCCTTCAGTAGCGTTTACAGTTTTCCAGTGCGGGCAGCCTAAGCTACGGCGAACGCGTTGTTCCCCTCTCTCTTCTCTCTCCTGTGTATGAACACCATGGATCGTCAGTCATCAGATCTCTTTTAAGGCTGTACCCATACGGCGAACGCTGCCATCTTGTTTGGTAGACGTCTCTAGTCTAGTCTCTACAGCCTGATTTAACTGGACACTCTCAGTACCTCACCTAATTTCTGGTACTTATGACAAGAGAGCCCTGTGACAACAGTGTGTAAATTTCGTTATTCCAGCATGCAGCTATCAGCAAATTAAATGGTAACTGCTTATTAAAACGATTTGACATCCGTGCATTAGAGACGTTATCTGTTACCTGCAAGAAAATAACATGCCGCTGCCTCTGCCGATCTTCCCTTCCTTTCGAAATGGTTAATTATGAACGGAAAACGAAACTTAAATAACTCTGAAAAGCGCATATAACTGTTAGATGACCATACACGACACGTGGTTAGGACCTGGACACTTTCCTATCATCCTATGTAACACCTGGTGCAAGTTTTTCACGGAATATCAATGTCATCCAAGATCAGCACGGCTCAAGATTTTGGGTCTAATGCTGCTCTCGTGGTGTACTTCAAAACGAGACTGAGAGAGAAAGATCACATTAAGTAATGAATTTAAAAGCATTTTGGGGTATAGTCAAAGTTAAACATTCTCAATTTTGAAATGGAGAGAGCACATTTGAAGCGAACTTAAGACTGACTCCAACAATAGGAGGCAAATTGGAGAGCCAAAACTTCATTTGCCTGGTGTCTACAGTAGCATTCCCCTTGTCTATTTTCTTGTGTCTCCAACAAGAAGAGCCATACTGGAGAGGCAGGCACTCAGGCAGCTCGTCCCCCGCGCCGCCGCCGCTCCTTCTCCGCTGCTGCCCCAACGCCGCCGCGCCTGCTTGGCGCTGCTCCCCCCGCGCGGCGCCCCCTCCAAGTCCTGCAAGGCTCGGCACATCTCGAACAGACGGACTGCATCCTCACGAGCTTCCTCCTCTTCCACTCCGCCACCGCCGCGCCGGCTCTCCGCCTCTCCCTCCCAGCTCCGCCTCAGCCTCCCTCTCCGCCTCAGCCTCTCTCTCCGCCTCTCCCTCCCAGGCTCCGTCTCCGTTGCGCCTCCGCCTCTCCCTTCCTCTCTCCGCCGCCCGTCCACGACCTGGAGGTCGCTCGCGTGCCTCACCGGTGGAAGAGAAGAGGAGGTCGTCGAGGCTTGGACGCGCGGCTGCGCCAAATCGACTCGCTGCGCGGAGCGGGGAGGCGACGGGCCGCGGGCGGGGTCCTTCCTCCCCTCGCGTCGTGGCCGAGCTGCCTCGCGTCGCCATCGCCGCCATTCGCCGTCGCCGTGAGGTGCTCCAATTTCTTCCCTTCTTCTTCCGGTGTCAAAACTTCGCCATCAATTTCTCCCTGACCGGTGAGAATTTCTTCGATTCCCTGCCGCCGCCGCGCGCCCACGCCCGCCGCGAGCCCGCCCTCGCCGCGCGCCGCGCAGCGCGCCCGCGTCTGCCGCCGCCGTGAGCCCGCCGCCGCCGCGCGCGCCCGTGACCTCGTCGAAGGGATGGTGCCCGGCCGTGACAGCAAATGCATGGGAGGAGAGAGGGAAGCCAATTTTGGCTTCCCTCTCTCCTCCCATGCAAAATGCATTGCCTTTTGCATTGTCTTGTTGGAGAAAGATTTAGGGTGAACAGTGGCGACAGAGGAGGCAAAAATGGCTTTGCATGCCATTGTTGAAGTCAGCCTAACGCGTGCAGACTGAAGTAGTGGTCATATTTGCAAGGTGCCAAGTGACTCTGACCATTTAGTACACCAACTTCAACGGCCCGTTCGTTTGGCTGGGCTGGCCGGCTGGATTGGCTGTAATAGCTGGTAGCTACAGTAGACATGTGTCTAACGGCTACCAGCTCAGCCGCCAGCCCAGCCGCTTCCAGCCCAGCCGAACAGGGCGCAAGTTGATACTCTAGCATCAAATGAAGCATGAGTTGTTTCTAGAAAGAAATTGAATAGAAACGTTGACTACTTAACTCGTAATTGTTTATATAGTGGAAAATATAGGAAACAAAGTCCTAACATGGAGCGAATTTATTGGATACGACGAAGCTTTGCTTACACTCATGAGCAGTGAGGCTTATCCATGCGCTGTCATTTATACCACCTAATGGTTCGACGAACTCATGCTACGAGCACTCCAGTTAGTTTCTTGTGCGTGTGGCTTGTTAGATGCTATGGTAACCTAACTTGCATTCATGCATATTAGAAAAAAAGACAGGAACAAAGTTGAGTTAAACATCTGCCGGCCAATCCAAAGGCGTTTGTAGCGATAAATTATTGCAACATGGACCTTGTATGGTTGGTTGGGCGTTGGTGAGTTTGGTCACTGGTAAGGTGATCTGAAAAGCTTCGACGACGCCTAGATTCTTCAGTTTTCCTGATCAGATTTGAACAAGGCCGCGTCTGGCGGCAATTTTCGCTGCCTGATTAGTTTGGTCTTGACTGCACTAGCTGTCAGCCCAATCGGCTTACAGCTTGGTGAGATACGCGAACCGGCTGGGCGCGGATGCTGCAGTCTTAGCATATACGCGTGCATGGAGGACGCAGGAGTTCCTGAGTTGGTTCAGAAATGGGGAGTACGTTTGGTTGGTGGATCGGTGGATCCGTAAAAGCAGAAAGCTTACAAGTTTTGCTACAAATTTATATATATACAAGTGCGTAGGATGTAGTTTTGCTTTCATGTTGATGTAGGTGTTCTATATACTAGCTCTCGGTTGCTTGTACGATACATTTTATTTTTCATTAGTGTCTGGATAATTGAATAGTTTAGTCATTTAGCAGTCCGGTCCATCCAAACGAACTTGATTTCATTTCCACGGATGGAGACATGAGCAGCAAGATATACTCAGATTCACTTGATGCTAGATTCAGATATACTCTAGACATGTGACATAAGTTCCGCGAGAAATAAACTATGACCTCATCTACGTACTATTGAGATACTCTAATGATCCAACCAGAGCTTACAATTGAGCGATGCAATTTACCCAAAAAAAAATTTTGCGATGAATATACCACTATATAAAACAACAGATGTATAATTGATGATCATCGGGCGTACTCCTAACGGAATCTGAATCCTCAAAAGTAAAAAAGGAAATCTAAAAAACAAAAAGAGACAACACACATCTATTTTTTTCTATTTGATGTTGTGCCCTGATCATTAAGATTGAACTCTCTCCCGTCGCAAAAAAAAAAAAAAGAGCTTGAACTTCTCAACCATTACATATAAATAGACTAGGGCCACATGGCAAGTAAAATAAAACGATGCGACCAAAATGATGCCTTCCAACTAAATTTGACAGCCATTGCGCTCCCCAGCTGATGCATTCACCAGCTTATTGTAAAGGCAGAATCCACGGTTTTGGTCCTCACACACTGTGCCACTGACAAAACCAATTATCTGTCGCCGCTTATAATAGGTTTAACCAGTCTGTCACGGTGCCCCTTTTGTTTGATCAGAAAAATACATCAATCGTGCTATGACAACGCGTCAGCTGGGTGCAGTTGCCGCGGTTAGCCACAACTGTTGAACCAACCGTTTCCTAATCCGTCTTTAAGATCGTGTGCAGGTGACCCGACCTAGCCTGAAGTGCCTGACAGACCGATCTTGTTAGCGGAGAGACTTGCAGGTCGTAAGCGAGCCCACGCGCGTTTCGATTGTGAGAGGTCTCTCTGCATCAGCCATTTCCTTGTGCATGGCGCGCGCGTTTTGAATGTGAAAGGCTTGCAGTGCTTGGTTCTAAGGCACAGATTTGGAGGCTGGGCGGCCCATCCACGATTTCGACTCGACGTGGCCGGTCCACAAAGGATTTCCTTTCCCTGCTGGACATTGAAAGGCGTTGATGGTAGTAAATACTCTAAAAAAGAAAAAAAAAGGACGACACACACCGACACATGTACATTAGTAGTAGATGTAGAAGGAAGTACATATAGAGTCAGAGACAATATAGCACGAACAATGGTTTGACAAGCAAGTCAACGCGTCAAGTTCAGGCACACAGCATCCTGTCGCGGCCGTAGCATAGCATGCAGGAAAGGAGTACTCTTATATACTCTCTCCGTCCCAAAATAATTGATGCTTTTAAATTTATAAATAAGACAGATAGTTAAACGTGATGACTAAAAGTCAAAAGCGAATTATTTTGAGATGGATATAGTAGTTAGCAATTCGTCACACCGAGCGAAGAGGTCAACGAGAAAGTCCGAAACGACTCGTCGAGTCGATCGATGATGGAACGTGCGGTGCCGGGTCGCTGTTTCCGCGCGCGGTACGGTTGGCTGGTGAGTGTTGCGGCCTCTTCATTGCGAGACGCGACTGCGGCGCGGCCGGCGGTGCTGCACGCACGCGGCGGCCGCCTCACCGCGAGTCCGCAACAGTCAAACAGAAAGTTGGTACGTTAAGCAGCGGCTCATAGCTAGGCAGCTGTACGAACGACTGGCTGCCCGCGAAGAAACATCGAGCCGGGGCACGTCCGCCCATGCATGCATGTCCCGCCTGGTTTCCTCGAGTCTTCGTCGCTTCGCGGTTGGGCTCTCAGGTCACCTCCCAGTTCCTCGCGCTGTCGATCGAGTCGACGCCGCTGATTTCCAACCAACGGCTGCTCTGGGTTCTCGATCGGCGAGAGGCCAGGCAGATGGGATGGCGCCGACGACGCATTGCACGTACGCATGTGCGCAGCGCAACGCCTGGCCGATGAAACGGTTCGATCGACGTCAGGCCACCATGGTACGAAGCGAACTAGGACACGCGCGCGGTTCTCTTCTGCGGGATGGTCGGCGACGCGGTGCGCGGCAGAGACAGGAGACGACGGCGGTGGCCGTTTCAGCACGTTTTTTCATATGCGTGGTGTGTGTTGATTTTTTTTTTTTTTTGAGAGAAGTGGTGTGTGTTGATGACGGGAGACATGCAATCGCGTAGGCGCCCGGGTGGCTGTGGGAAATGCGGTCGGAATTGGATCGATGCCATTGGCTTTCGGTTCCTGCGACAGTGTCCTTCCTTCCTTGGTGGACGCACGCAGGGAGTCGTCGAGGAGGGAGGAGCAGGACGGGCCTCCGGATTTGAATGTGTGGAAACCTGTTTTGGGCTGAAACTGGGATCGATCCCGTTTTGTACTTATGGACTCCGGTTAGGTCCAGACAACAACATGTCCGACCCGCCATTGCCGGCCCAAGTAGCCCATTTACTATGCGGGTCTTTCGGAAGCCCAACTCGTTAGCGTTTTTCAACAGAAGGTACTCCCTCCGTCCCAGTTTACTTGGCATCATAGCCCCATTCAGTTTTCCCAAAATAATTGTCATTCTCACTTCCCGATACACCTTTCTCTCTTCCTAATACACCTCTATCTCTATCTCTCTCCTTCTCGTTTTCTGCGTACCTACCTTTACCAACTTTTCTTAATCTCCGTGCCGAGAGCTAAAACGACAATTATTTTAGGACGGAGGGAGTAGTTTGCATATAAAAAAAAAAAACAAAACACAAAAAAAAACAGAAGGTGGTTTGGAGGTCTTGGTCGAACCTGTACCAATCCAAACTTGAAGCATGAAAAAAGTCCCATGGAATACGAACCAAAGATGGTGAACTGAACTTAGGTAGTGTTTGGTTGGCCTCCGCAAACGCAAACGCAAACGGAATGCTAAAACAGTGGTAACGTAAACGGTACGAGCTGAATACCTGATTTGTTTGGATCAGCCCGTGGTAACGGTATCAGACTAAGACAGAGCTATCAACAGAGCCGTATAAGGCAAGCAAAAATCTTCAAAGAAAAGAACTCGATAATTCCCAACTGATTTGGCGCAAAGCACCAGGATTCAACAACAAGAGAGCAAAAAATCTCAACTCGGAATCCTGCGCACGATGAGGATTTCGAATCCGACTTCACATCATGTGAGTGCAAGCTTGGAGTGGCAGGAAAATCTCATCCCCACAACGGCAAAATAGGACGCTGCCGACTCTGCTAAAGCACTTGGCGACGGCGAGCGAGACAACGGACATCGGAGGGTGCCGGTGCCGAGGTCTCCTCTGCCTAGCTGTCGCCTCGCCTCCTTTCGCAGGGATGGATTAGATCCGCCCTAGCTGCCGCCGGCTGCGAGTGCAGGTGCAGCGCAAGCCGCAAGGTGCTGCTGCGGCGGGATAGGCCGGCGGCAGGGTCTGGATGGCGGAGCTCGAGGGGGAGAGGGAGGATCGCGAGGCGGCCGCCGGTGCACAGAGGAGAGCAAGAGGAATCACGAGCAGGTGGAAACGACGAGCGAGACGTAATCAATTTTGATTCCGGCCAGTTTCCTGCGGTATCGATTTTGTACACTGCCGTTTTCTGATTACGGGTGACCTGATTATAGCCCGCCTCAAACAAACACGATTTAACGTAATCTGTTTACGCCGTAATCGGAATACGATACAAATCGTCGAACCAAACACCTCCTTAGTTCAACGTTACCCGATTCGTAGTGCGAAACGAACCGTATTCTTCAATCTTGGGTGGTTGCACTTGGACCAACTCGCAGTGTGGCGGACTCTCAAACTTGCTCCTTGGTCGATGCGTCAAAGTCAATAGAGGGCGACATCCTCCTTGACAGGATTGGCCGCGCGGCACTTCCTTCGAAAATTGTCAAAACATGAGGTACCCCGTCCGTTGCTGCACGGTACCGCAAAGACTCAACAACACTGCTGGCGTAGCAAAAAGTCATGCATGTGAGCTGCTGCTACCTTCCGTACTGTAAATACAAGTCGCATATGCCATCTGGTACGTATATAAACAAGAAAATACTAGTAAAAGATTGAATGTCCATTAAGGCCTTAACGCCGAACTACTATATCTGTGCACGCATATCCCTTTCGCCGTTAATTATGCCAGCCAGTACAAACTCGACGAAACCAAACCATCCTGCACGCCAACTCATCTGTGCGAGTGCACCTACCCAAGGAACCGGTCCGCGTTCGTCCTCGTCCACCTCGCGCTTTCTTTGCTTCCCTTCCCCACAAAATCTAGTCGTCGTCCCTTTACCAACCGCCGCATCAATATATTCCCTATCCCGTTTCCCAGACGGGCACGTACCACATTCCCGGTTGCCCTGTCGCCTCGCCTCTCGTCTCGTTTCCTTGTGGGCTGCCGCGCGCTGCTGAGTTGCTGCAACAGAGGCCATGGCACCGGCGGCGGCAATAGGGGCGGTGGAGGAGCTCGTGGAGAAGGCCGGCGGGTGCGCGGTCATCGACGGCGGATTCGCCACGCAGCTGGAGGCGCTTGGCGCCGACATCAACGACCCGCTCTGGAGCGCCGCCTGCCTCATCTGCAAGCCGCATCTCGTCAAGGAGGTAATCCTCCTCCTCCTCCACTTCATTCAAAAAAATCATCCTCCTCCATTCGCCGCCCGCCCGCCCGCCCGTCGTGCCTGCATGTGTCTCGTTGTGTGCTTACCGTGCCAGCTGGCAAGCATGGATCCAGCCGCCACCCGCTCGGATTTTCTTGCACTGCATAGTACCTGCGATGCATGATCTTGTGCTCAACATGGAGATTATTTTATTGTTGCGCTATGTTTGATTGTGCATGCTATGAGTTGTCACGAAACATCTCGGTTCCTTCACCTGGTGTGCAATCTTGTTTTCCTCGAATAAAAAGGAAAATATCTTCTGTTGAATGGCTCTTCCATTTAAGAAATCGATCTAGCTGTGTAGTAGGTCAAATGAAACAATGAAATGCAAGGAAATTCTCGGACTCTCGGTCAGATGAACCGGAAACCCTTTGTTTTCCTCTCTTTTTTTTTTTAACTTCTCCTTTGTGGATATGAAACATTCTTCATGTGAAAGTTCAGTTTGGACTTCTGGGCACTCCTGTAAGTGTGACTGTGTGACCATGACTTGACACCATATATCATCAAAGTTCAAAGTGGTTGTCCGTACACGGATGAAATTTTGATGCAAACCTTTCCAAAAAAGAAAATATATCTAATGCAAACTTATGAATCACAAGCCAAAAAACAGGAAAAAAAAATGAATTCCACCTTTGTGTAACTGTATCCATACTAACTTTCAGTCAGTAAACTCTGTTTGGTACCTAAGTTTCTGTCAATCTTTTGCTTCTACTTTTGCAGGTTCATATGCAATACCTTGAAGCAGGTGCCGACGTAATCATTTCCTCATCCTACCAGGTACTGTTTGGTGGCTTCTATCTGTTATCGAATGGCTAGATTAGATGGGGATGGCAAGAGGAAACCGGCAAGTCGCCCTCCTTGCGGAGGCTCTGACTGTTTTCTTAGGTTTCTTCTTGCTTGACTCCTGAACGTGAACTGCCTGGCCTTATATAGCCGGCTGCCTAACAAACTAGCTAACAGATTAAACTAGATGATCTTATCTAACAAACTAACTAATACTAATACTTATCCTTACGTGCTTCCTTGCCATGGCTTGAACTGGCCCACGGCCCATGCCACAACACTACACCACCCCTCCAAGACAGCTCGTCCTCGAGCTGTTGTGCTTGCTCGGATGATCCCTTGATGTCCGGTGCAAGAGAAGGGTTTCCTGGAAGAATGCAGCAAACATTTGATCAAGCTGGCACGGATGTCGTGCTTCCGCATGATGTCCATCCGGATGTGGCTGTACTTATTGTTGCCGAACTTGCCGAGGACGATAGAAGATTCACCGAGCTTGAAGAAGATGCCAACAATGTTGGTGGCCGCGTCGCCGGGATCCTTGACAAAGCTGCTAGATTCAACCATCGAGATGCTGACAACTACCAACGTTAAGTCGTCGAGCATCTCGCTGAATGACACCACTATGTGCAGTAATACTGCCGCAGAGCAAACTTTGTCTCCGGGGTGTGCTATCTCGTGATGCTGCTGCTTGACGATGGTGGAAAGGCTGACAAGGGTACGAGCCGCACGGGCAGGGGGTAAATTGCTCGCATCGTGCATGTTGAAGACCTCTGCCACAGGAATCAAATCAGGGATGGCCACCGACGATCTGCTGATGGTGTTGGTGAACGAGCACGTCTCGAAGAAGAGGTGAAGTCTGCTGGTGTAGGCATCTTCGCACAGAACCGAGTGGACGGCACCGCCTCTGACGAGCCGCTGCACGCCGAAACAAGAGGAGCAGCGACGGCGATGCAGCTGCAGCAGCATGACGGCGGCGGCGCCCACCTGGCACCAGGTTTGACGATGGCGGCACCGGCATAGGAATCCCGCATCATGAGGTCGCCTTCGAGGATCCGCCTCATGCAGCTGCTGCAGCCATCCGCAGCGACGTCGCTTGATCCAGGCCGACGGTTGCAGAGTCCTATCTGGTGGCGGTGGAGGCGTCGAGGGTCCGCCGTGTCTGGGGCCGATGAGAAGGGCTCGGTGCATACGAGTCCTTGCGTGCCCACGGCTGCCTGGGCCCATGTGACCCCAGCAACGAGCCAAGCGCAGAACCCGCACATGATTCACGACGGACGACGCGCCTCGCCTGTTGTTGTAGTATGGCGGCGGCCTGTGAGGTTGCCGCGGCCCCTGCCACGCGCGCCGCCGAAGAAGCCGATGGTACTCGCTACGGCCTGAACGCAGCACGCGAGGCTGAGCTCTGATACCAACTGTTATGGAATGGCTAGATTAGATGGGGATGGCAAGAGGAAACCGGCAAGTCGCCCTCCTTGCGGAGGCTCTGACTGCTTTCTTAGGTTTCTTCTTGCTTGACTCCTGAACGTGAACTGCCTGGCCTTATATAGCCGGCTGCCTAACAAACTAGCTAACAGATTAAACTAGATGATCTTATCTAACAAACTAACTAATACTAATACTTATCCTTACGTGCTTCCTTGCCGTGGTTTGAACTGGCCCACGGCCCATGCCACAACACTATCTTTCAAAACTTTGTAAGACAAGACATAGGACATAATGAGGTTCACCATACTTTGTTATATGCTTTAATTCAATCGATATTTATATGTTGCTCTTATTTACATCTCTTTCTATGTTATTTTCTGCAGGCAACTATCCCAGGATTCTTAGCCAGAGGAATGTCTCTTGAGGAGGCAGAAGGTTTGCTGCGAACGAGCGTAAAACTTGCTCTGGAAGCGAGAGATGAGTTCTGGAAGTCTACATTGAGGCAGTCAAAGCCTATTTACAGCCGTGCTCTAGTGGCTGCATCCGTAGGAAGCTATGGTGCCTATCTTGCTGATGGTTCAGAGTACAGGTAACTTGAGCATGTTTTAGTTCAGAAGCAACATTGTGAATTTTGCATGTATCTTGTTTTTATGTCTGCTATACTGATGACATGTATTGGTTTTCGAAGTGGATCATACGGAGCTGACATCACAACCGAGAAACTGAAGGATTTCCACAGGCGCCGGCTGCAGGTCCTTGCAAGTGCCGGACCTGACCTGATTGCATTCGAGGCCATTCCTAACAAAATGGAGGCACAGGTTCGTTCAAGTTCAGAACTTTAAAATTGTTTCTTAATTCAAGAAACATGGTTGTGTTGAACATTTCCGTTCCTGTGCCATACTGACGCTGACGTGAACCCGTGCAGGCTTTAGTTGAGCTTCTTGAGGAAGAGAACATCCAGGTCCCTTCTTGGATCTGCTTCAGTTCCGTGGACGGCAAGCACCTGTGCTCAGGCGAGAGTTTCGCAGACTGCCTCCAGATCATCAACGCGAGCGACAAGGTCGCCGTGGTAGGGGTGAACTGTACACCACCTCAGTTCATTGAGGGCATCATAACCGAGTTCAAGAAGGTGATCTTGCTCTCTGCAAAGTAATCCCTTTCACGCCGTTATCTGAACATGCTGTGACCTGCTTCTTTTTCCAACAGCAAACGAAGAAGGCAATTGCCGTGTACCCAAACAGCGGCGAGGTGTGGGACGGGAGAGCCAAGAGGTGGCTGGTGAGTAGACATCACGTTATACTCCTGTATGGGACATGAAAAGAAGCACTCCCAGTGCAAATCTTCAATTCTGTTCGTCCCCAACTGATGATTCTGACGTTCTGTGATGCTTGGCAGCCAGCGGAGTGCTTCGGCCACATGAGCTTTGACGCACTTGCGAAGAGGTGGCTGGAGGCCGGGGCTACCCTCATCGGGGGATGCTGCCGGACGACGCCAACAACTATTAGGGCTGTTTCCAAGATATTAAAGGGCAAAGCGGGACATTGATCTCTTGAGAAACAAAAATGTTGAACTATGCTGTAGCGAGAATAACATTCAGAATATAAATTTTGCCGTTGAGGGTATCAATCTAAGCTGTCAGCTACTGGTTTCTTGAACAGTTGCACTGCATACTTGCGACTGCGACGTATGATTCAACTGTTTCGACAAGCGCATGTTCCTTTGAAAACAAATGGTTGTGCTATAGACTGTCGTCTGCACAGCAACGAGGATGTTGTTAACGCCAGAGCGAAACAATCCATTCTCCGTGTACTTCTCCAGGTTCTTCGATACGAATCCAGGTTAGCATGAGCTTTGTTGTGCGTGCTTCGAACAAAAACCTCAGCGCACATAACCCCGATAGAAGCTACTGATAGTGGAACACATATCCCTGATTCCGTGATTTCTGAACCAATTGCTTCAGTAAAGTTTGGTGATGGGTTACTGAAAGTTGAATCGACATTTATTTCATTGGTATGGTGACTTTACAAGAATTTAAACGATAGTGTTTCTTTTTATAAAGCTTTGGGCTGGTAGCATGTTGCTGTGTAAAACTTTGAAAAATGTGTACGGCTGACATGCGCCGGTAGAATTTGGAAACGAGTTGTTTTTATTCCCAAATTCAGATGAGTTGTTTTTAATCCCAAATTGGTTGTGGGTGATCACCAAATTCAGTTGTTCAGACTGTTGAAATTTCCCATCCAGTAAGATTGATCAGAACGCTCATTGTGCACAATGAATAACCCACGGCCAAATTTACTTTGCAACATCGAGAAGTTCTAATTCAATCTGATCAACACAATAGTAGTATTCACAAATGCATGTACTACAGAGCGCAGCTGTTTGCTCCAACTCAATATGAACCAAGTTTATTCGACCTTCCTAAGCTGACCTTGCAATACCCGTTACATCCCTGGATCACATATGTACACTGCACTGGCCTACTCCAGGTCAAACAATTAACTTAGGTGAATGTTACAACACTACTTTTCTACAACACAACACTAATCTGGATGCACTCGGCAATTCGGCATGACAGGACGAATAGTAACTCTGCAGGACTCCAAAGCACATATGTACAACAGATCTCTCAAAAAGGATCCTCCAACTTTACATCGATTTCAATATCCCCGGTATCTTCCAACAGGTCCCCTAATTTCTTTGGAAGATGAGTTGTGATCGTCTGTCCCTCCGAATATCCAGCCATTAGAAGCTTCCCAATCTTCGTCCTCCAATCAGTAACACATTTCTCAGTCCATCTGTCATGAACCACGCGATCCCTGTAGTTGAGCATGGTGCCAAGCCCACAGTTACGTATCCAGCCATATTCTTCCAAAACCCGTGCCTCTCCTTCTGTTAAATCTTCACCAACCTGAGAAACAAAATGGACGAACAATGAGGAAAAAAAAGGAGTCCCATTCCTCAAAATGTCAAGTTGTCGATGTACGTGCATACGTCTAGAACGATATACGCTTTTAAGACTTCAAGGATTGGTACACAGCAAATGAAATCTGGTTTCAGTCAGCTGGAACCCCCGCGGCAAAAAATTCAGAGGGTATGCATTCTTACTCCCCTTTTTTAAAAAAGTTGCACCCCCCCCCCACCAAAAAAAATTTTTGGGTGGGTGAGGCTGCTTTATTACAGTGTTAGTGGGACCAGGTGAACATAGTTCGGACGATTCTGGATTGCTGGATGAATGTACAAATTTAGTATATCTATATACACTGGAGGCTGTTGCAGCACAACACAGTACAAAAAAAAAACTGGAGAAAAACTATACTAAAACAAGAAGCCTTACCAGTAACTGCTTGTTTTCAATAAGAGCTGTCCTGCCACACCCACTAAGCTTCATTGCGATAACCAGCCTACGGACCTGCCATTCTATCGGCAACGATTGCACGACCTCAAAGAAGTATGTCGCGTAACCATATTCAGGTCGCTCAAGAACTATCCTGTGTAACAAAAAAAAAAAAAAGAAGAAAGAATACAGTTAAAACAAACCTTTCAATCATTTTGACAACAAATATCAAAGAGTACAGGATAGTGGATAAGAGGCACCTGTTGTGGCTTCTAAATACAAAAATAAAGGACTGCAGATCCCTGCTCCATCCCCATTCCACAGGACAATCACGAAATTGAAGGTAGCGGGACTACATCAGAAAATATAAATAAAAGATCATCAAGTTGCATGACGCGGAAAAATAAAAATAATGATTTCGAGTGTCTACAAGTGAAAAGAAAAGTACCTGCTCAATAAGGGAAAGTAAACAGGATAAGCAGTAAATGGCCTTTTCCCCCTTCTCATGTCTAGCAACCGACAACTTCAACAGGGATGTTCGCTGTGGAAATAACTGAACATTGAACAAATAACATTGTCAGTAAAGGGAAACGTTTGTAGTCCATACCACAAACATGCAATCGTCAACAGAGCAATTAGGTAAAAAATCCACATATATAAGAGCTGTGCATGTAATAACTTTACCAATTACTTAAAGAGCCACAAACAAATGTAACATAGATTTAACAATAACAGCATATATTTTCGGTTTAAAAAGAAGACATCATATGCCAATCTGGATTTGTCTAGGGCCGATAGAACACTCCTATCGGCAGCATCAATAATCTCTTTTCTAGGGTCCAACTATTGTATTTACTGCAATAAATCATGCTCGCTGTTTCAATCTTAGGACACTACACTACCTATTTCAATTCCTGAATCCAACTAGGTACTTCTTAGGACACTACACTAGTTATTTAAACTCCCAAGCCCAAATAGGTACTTACCAGATGGTAGGCAAGTAGCATCTGTCAAGTTCCTATTGTTAGCAGATACTAGATAACACAAAATATTGAATTTGACGCGCCGTTTTTCAAGTATACAAAAAGGTTCATAGCAGATAAAAAAGATGTAACCAACTAAATCAGCAATAGCATGAAACAATATCAAAATAGGATTCTAACTAGTTGACAGGCCTACAGCACATTTATTACAACCACTTAATCTGCTTCCAGTAACAAGTTGAAATTATGGTACACAATTATTCGAACTGTCTAAATTTTGTGATCTCCTACCATAACCCAGCATAACCACTTAACAGTTTGCAATTGTGTTTATAGGTTCCAACCCTAGTTTGTGGCACATCGTCAAATTGTGGTATTACAGATCTTTCACCAAATTAAAGCATCCATTTTCTTCAAAGATGGAAAGATAATTTCCATTGTACTAAGTACTACTGCAGAAATGTCAATTATCTTACTTTGGTGATGACATTTTCAAGGTCTTCAAAGTTATTTTCTGTAGAATCTGGAAGCGTTTCATCATCTTCTCCAGCACCATAAAGCTTAATCTCTCCAGCCGTTATTCCTTTATTCATAAGAATCTACAGGCAGAAAAGAAAATGAAGCACACTATCAAAGACTGAAGATTTTACCTAGAACTTTTGCATTAATATATATAATCATATAATCAGCAAGCTGTCACCTGTAGAAGCCCTGGAGCATCTTCGTCGAGTGCCTTTTCAATTGAATCCCTGCACATATCATTTCTGTAAACAAAGTCTCCGAGATAGTTGCAGATCTTAAAATTAGATAAGTTACACATGCAGCGTACGTTACAGTTTTCCGCCGCCTCCTTCGACGAGAAGAGTAAGCAACGCCCTCAACATTATTGTGGGCATCTTCTTCAAATGTTTTGTCAGATGAACAACTGCATACATGTTATTCATATAAGCATAGTGTGAAACAGAAAAACTGAAACAAGTTACTCATGTTGCGTACCTATCTGTTTTCCTTTTTTTCCGTTGATGAGAATGAAAAGCAATGCTACCACCATGGTCATGAATTTGTTTTTGAGTTGTTTCAACAACAGGATCCACAGTATTGATAGAGCTGTTCTCACATAAGGCAAGTAAGTCACCCTCGGTTAGTTCACATTTTACTCCTAAGGATGGTACTGCGCCTTCACAATGAGTATCCTGAGAACTAGCTTCGATACTTTTGCAGATATCTGCGGCGTTCTCTACAAAATCGCTGTGCTGATGCAACATTTCATTTTCGGAATTCTTTGACACACATCCTGGAATAGAACTACCACACTCCAGGCCAAAAATTTTCGAAGGGTGGAGAGGTATTCCTTGAGGAGATCCAGAAGAGTCAAGCTCGTAGCCTTCCAATGCAGGCTCCAATTTTACATCAACCAAAGCGGTCCCATGTTTTCTTACAACCAATTGATTGTCTTTGCTCGCACAAGTTGGTTCAGATGTTGGCAGCTCAGAATTACTGGAACTGCCCGGTATTTCATTCAAATTATTTCCAACAAAACATTCCGTAGATGACATTTGAGCATCTGAAAGATGTTCACCAAGCAACCTCCTGCCATTGTCATCATCCATACTCTCCACAATAGGAGGCGCAGAAGAAATTTCCTGTACAAAATTTAACAGGTTTAAGAGAACAGGTACAATAAAAGAAAAGAAAAATTGAGACACACACCTAATTATTGTAAGAAAACTCCATATAATATCACAGTCCTACAGAAATATTTTATTTAAATCAATTAACATGCATAAAATGTTTGGTATACTTCATTTCAAAAAGATGCATGTTTGCATGAACAAAACTTGGATGTTTGTCTGACAAAAATACAACATTCTCGTATAAGGTGTAAAAATTCAACAGTGGACATGTTATAATCTTATGAGTTGTAGAAAATTGGCACAGTAAAGTTATTGTTTACTGGAAATAGTACTCAAAAATCAGATGCATATCAATCATCATAGTGACCACACAAACATTATTCAATCCTATATTAATAAAGCAAGATACATTAGACAAGTTCAACGAACAAATTAATTCATTACGGTTTCATATAACTGAACTGGGAAACCTACCTTGCGACCACAAAACCAATTATAATCCCATTTATCAATAACCACTTAGCAAGTTTTAACACATGGGGGGAAAAATGAGAAGTACATGGCTTTGGTGCAGCAGAACAATACAAGTACATAGTAGCAAAGAGAATGTGATGTGCGTATGTTGTATACGAGCAGCATAGAGATGAGAGAAGTGCACTCATGACTAATGAGCACTTAAAAACATGGGAGTTTCCAAACGTAATGATAAAAATGCATAATAATAACAGTGAATATTATCACATAGATAACTGAGAAAAGCAGAGATACCTGCAACATGCGACCAATATCTTCCCTACACATTGCTCCCGCATGATTTCTGCAAGCAATTTTAAGAGAAAGATAGCTTTAGTCATATATCCAAATTATAGCCCTCATAATAGACCCATACATCTCCTCATTCTACCTTTTGGGAGCTGTTGCAGATTTTTCAGCTGATGTTGTAGCAGGGCACGAACTCTTGTCCGCTAGAAGGATTATGTGACGCTCTTTCAGAGACATATGGTCAAGGTCATCCGTCTCAGCATGGTTGAAGATATCTTTGCAAGGCTGTAACATATAGTAAAATGAGTAATTGGCTTCTATAGAGATAAGAAGAAAAATATGCATAAAGCAAAGATATTTGAAGGATTTGCTTTGGTCCGGTCCACAACTAATTGTCTGCTGACCACAATACCATAACTTCTTCGAAAATTATTGGCTGCAATTAAGATACAATGGAACTCAACGAATAAATGCAGCGACAAAAACCAGTAACAAACCACCACTTTTCTAAGCACAGATTATCCACGCATTTCATTATTCAGTAAGTCGGAGGGGAAGACTTGAATAACAGGAACATATAAGAAAAGTATTACAACAAACTATAATCATGATATAGCAACGGGCATATAATAAAGAAGGGAATACCAGTTCAGGCTCAGCAGGAAGTTTCGCAACCAATTCACACAGATTGTTTTGTGATTGATGGAATATCTTTGACACCACTAGTTCCCCATCATCCTTCACTTTGTCACTGATATGATATTGATGTAGTCTCCAATCAGTTTGCTGATGACTGTTATCACTCACGTTGTATGCATAGAGGACAAACTCCTCCTTGTAACCTTGCAGAGTATCATCCAGGATGATGGACTTAGGGGTTCCAACTTTTTGCCAGCTGATATTTTTACCATTCTTATCGTTGCAGAGCACATCAAATCTTTTATGGAAGAAGTAAGATGCGTGCCCATCCCGCCTAACACCTGTAAGATTGCAGTTAACAAGTGCTGACAGATAATAGATGATTAAAAACAGCAGCGGAACTTGGAAGTTACTTCAACAAGATTAAATACCTGGGATATCTTGAGGATGAGTACAGCTAAATCCTCTATCATCATTGACAGGCACAATGAACTCGCTGATAAATGGATGGCGATGAGCCAAATACTTCCCTATTTCCGCAGCTAAATGCCAGACAAGATCACTATCGCTGGGGTTAAACTCTACGCCTCTTGGTAGTCCAGGCCAAATCTGCAATACAGTAGGCACAATAGTAAAGTAAAGGCCTGTTGTTTGTCCTCAAATATAGAAAATAAATACAGTAAAGAAGCAATTCAACATGTTGATATGCGGACACTGTTTGGTGGACATTGTTTGGTAAAATGGTGCAGTGTTTGCAAGCCGAAGAAGCTAGATGGCCTTGGTGTTAAAAGGATCCCAGCAATTTCACCAGAGCCCTTTGGCTTTGGTGGCTGTAGTTCCAATGGTTAGGTCGTGACAAGCCATGGAATGGAATTGAAGTGCCTTGTGACGTGTCTAATAAGATGCTATTACACCTACGCTGTGATTACAATTGGCGATGAAAAAAAAACAGCATTGTTTTGGCTTTTACGCTCCAGATACTGCATATAATATCTTCAGCCTGGTATGCAGGTCGCAGGAACAACGAATGGTCAACTGGCTAGGATCTCATCAGCCCACCTTCATGAGCTGTCATCTCTTTGGACTGGGCATGTTTGGATTGCAACGAAGGTTACCACGCCTAAGCTTAGTCAGCCACAGTTTTTTAACTTGGTTAACTTCTTAGCTTTCTGGCCCACTTGTTATATAAACTGCCAAAGTTTTGCCTAAGGTTAGTACATCAATTCTGTTGCCACATTTTTGTGATAAGGCAAAACTTACGCAAAATCTTGTGGAAACGTTAGTACCAACCAAAAGGATCTCAAGATTAATCACACTATAAAAAATGTTGACTCAATCTATTGACGTGGGACGTCGAGCGGAGATTATTTGGCAAAGAGAGCTTAACAGTTCAAGAAATTAGAGTTCAGTACAACCTAAACTTGGTTTTGGATGGCAGCAGAAGAAAACAAATGGAAAGTTTTTCCTTGGTCTTTTGTTCAAGGAAAGGATTTTAACTGCAGACAAGCTGGCGCAGGGGCAAAGCTAGGACAATAATAATAGTGGTGAACATAAGGATTATGTGTTTTGAGTATGAATGAAGTTTGGGTTAAAAGGGCAAAAGTAAGGCCAAAACAGGAAGGCCACAGCTAAATGCTTGTTTTAGTGCGATGCATGTGAACCACCGTGGCCCTATGTAACATTGGCGCATCGCCCTTGAGATGGTTATGTAACATTGGCGCATCGCCCCTGAGATGGTGCCAAGGGGGTTGACCTCACAGCCTACTCTGCTTTTGTACCCATGCGGAAGATTTCAGACACGTGTTCCGCAGTTGCAAAGGTTTGGCTGGGCTTTGCAATCCTGTCATCGCTGCTAGCAGATAATTCTTCCAAGTTCCATAGGAGCTGCAACAGCTTAATGGCCACATTTCTTGGAATGTTTTCCTAAACGGAATTAAACTCCGTTTAAACAGCGTCTAAACGCTAGACGGGTGATCACCGTCTTTGCCTGAACGGTTGTTTATCCCGTTTAAACAGATTTAAACACTAAATGGTGGTTGACCGACTGTCTACCGTTTACCATCTAGGAAATCATACAGTACATGTCCTTGCTAAGATTCAAGAGGACGTGGCTCAAGAAAAACAGCAGTGGCCTTCCTAGCAGCAGTTCATCCTAGTTGTGGCTAAAACTGCTGGTCTTGAGTTGTTAGGGGCCGCTTGGTTGCAGGCCACCGATTACCACGCCAAATCATGGCTGCCCACACCGAATAGCGACAATGTTTGGTTGCATGCAACATATATGGCCGCCACAGTTTTTCTACCTGCTTTCCCGTGGCGAGTGTGGCGCAGACAATTGCCGCCACAACCTGTGGCGCGCCGCTGGTTGGCGTGGCTGGTTGCGGCTGCCAACCAAAGCACGCCCTTAATCTTTTTCATGTAAGAGGGTTTGTTTCTCAGGTTGTTGTTGGATCACAGGCTATTTATTCCTGTGGTTCTTGATACTTTTTTGCTCAATACCAGTATTCGAAGGCAATAGCTCCAGCCTCTAGTTAAAAAAACAGAACATGAGGTCAAGCGGATTAGTGGCACTGCTGTGCCACTAACTCCCTCCGTATTGGAATTGATATGGTTCCGACAGGCTACCGTAGTTGTTTTTTAAACTCATTCCACTGGTCTGAAACGTCAATAATTGACGAACGGAGGGAGTATATGATATTAAAGTAAAAATGAAAAACACAGGTGGATGAGCGGCAGTTTCAGCAAGACTATTCCTGGAGTAGAATAGATATAGCTTTGATCTGTCGGCAACGATTTTTGAGAAGTCAAACCCTCGCTGACCTCAAATGTTCACTGGTTCACCTTTCAGTCACTGAAATGTTCGGTTATTTTATTCTCATCATCCACGCCGCTTGTCACAAAAATGAAGACAGAGAACGCTAGAAGGAAAGTATCTTAAACCAACTCTCTCAGGCAAGGAACATGCACATCGTCTTGACTCAACTAATCACACAGAAAACTAATAAAAGATTACCTGTGGCCTCTGGGAAGCTTCAGCGGTCTCCCCGTCATCCGCTCGAGCCTCACACCTGCGCCGGAACCAAAGATCACAACTCCTGAAAACTTCGCCGCATTGGAACAGAGAGGGCGTACGAGATGAGCTCACCTGTCGAGGTCGGGACTTCCCTTGGCGCGCGGTACTGACGGGCCGACCGGTCGACGGCGGCGCCCGGCGAGGGGGAGATGGTCGGGGTCGCGGTCGGTGCCGAGGCGGGAAGGAGGCAAGCTGGTGCCCGCGGCCATTTTGACTGACTCCAACAGATGCTCCATATCCTCACTTACACCCAAAATAGGTGACAAAAGTGCTAAAACCAGCCTCCAACAGATCACCCAAACCCTCACCCCATTTTGCGCAACGAGCACGCCGTCACCCACAAATGAGGCGTCCGCGCGGCGACCCCATCTCTCGTCCGCCCTCTCCCTCCACCTTCCCTCCTCTCCCCGGCGAAACAGGCTGCCGGTGGCGCCGCGCCGCGCCCTCCCCTCCCTCCCCTCGCGACGACCAGAGGACCGAGCAGGCGACGCAGGCGACCCCCGCCGAGCTCGTCGAGGTGGCGAGCTCGCCTGCGCGGGCCACGGTGGCGCGGGCGAGGGCCACGGTGGCGCGGAAAGCCGCCGCTCAGCCGCGCCTCGCCCTCCTCTCCTCCTCCCGCTCTGCCTCGCTCTCCTCCTCGGGCGACGACGGCGAATCGAATCGGACAGCTCTGGCTGATTTATCAGTGGTCCAACAAATCGAATCGAATCGAATCAGGGAGCGCGGCGGGGCCGCGGCGGCGCGGCGGGACGACGGCGACGGAGCTCGACGGCGGAGCGGGTGGTGGCCATGGCTGCGCGGCGGAGCCGGAGATGGGGAAGGGTGGGGGCCATGGCGGCGGAGCGGGTGGGGGCCATGGCGGGCGGAGCCGGAGATGGGGAAGGGCGCGAGGGAGGGGACGCAGCGCGGCGGCGACGCGGGGACGGCGGCGCGGCGCCAAAGCCTGCTCCGGCGCGGGTGAGTCACCATTTGGGTTGGGAATGGGCATCCTGTTGGAGATGCAAGAAATTTAGAGTCCTGTTTTCACTCTTTTCAACACCTTATTTGGGTATAGGTGTGACTGACTGTTGGAGTCAGTCTTAGGGTTCGAGCGGTATGGGAGATGGTTTGGGCGAAGACAGTGAATGGTTACTTTTTTTTTTATTATTCAGATCGGGTGGGTTCGCAAAATCGCAAGTGCAAACGCGGAACAGCAATTTCAGGATCCAGTCGTGGCCAACGATATTCGGCTCGGCCCAACGCCCAAGTGCCCGCCTGGGCCTTGTAAGGAGATGGCCCCTGGTATGCAGGGACCAAAAGGAAAAATATTGGGGTGGTTGTTGGCTTGTTGCAACACCAACCCTCATGTCAAAACTTGCTTAGGCCGATGCCAGCCGATTTATCTCCAATGTTTCTTGACGGCAACAGGCTAACAGCCTATAGGATATACTAGATTCTAAAAAAAAGCCTATAGGAGATACTACCAAAAAAATAGCCTATGGGAGATAAGACCAAAAGATGAAAAAAAGAAACGAGGCAGCCTAAACTATGGCAATAAATCAAATATTTGTTGGAGTAAGCATGTCAGAAGTCAACCAAACAAGTTCTAAAGATCACTAACACAGGCATGCAATCCTGTGATAATTCATCATTAGAGGAGAGAGTGGTTTGTGAGATGGAAAAAAAATAATGGTGATATTTTGCGAAATGAAAATGAAATAAGATAGATTATGATGGCTATATATTGTCATGATTACCTACATTAATGTGTGTCGTGTATGACCTATGTTGCCATGGTATCACATTGTCTGGTTATGCTAACATCGAAAGGCTGGCCATAGTTATTCCTTGAACTTCGTCGTCATAGACATAGTCCTTTCTAGTCCATGACAAGCTTCGTGATGGCTAGGGGTGGCTATGCCCCCCTCTTCCTCGTGCCACGACTGAAACTCCTTTAATCAGCCAGCATATTAGATGCTTTATGCAGGTTTTAGAAATAAATTACTAAGGGCATGTTTTGCAGGGCTTCGGCTCATCTAAAAAATAGCTTTTCCATTGACTTATCTCTTAAAATAGTTTCTTCTGGCTCATTCTGGCTTATTCGGCATATCATGCCATACTGTTTGTAATCGCAAAAAAAGCTTA
Source organism: Eragrostis nindensis (assembly GCA_012490785.1). Classification (NCBI taxonomy): domain Eukaryota; kingdom Viridiplantae; phylum Streptophyta; class Magnoliopsida; order Poales; family Poaceae; genus Eragrostis; species Eragrostis nindensis. The sequence goes on from JAAXCT010000864.1 coordinate 143,810, forward strand.
TCATGTTTTTTCTAAAATGGATAAAAATGTAAAATATCCACATTGCCCCTGCACATAATAAATTCATTAAAAATAATTAGTGAGATCTAAAATGAATACCACGGCACCACCATTTATGGGCCCTACCACACAATTTTTCCTGGACTCATCTTCTCCTTGCTTCGTTGCGCTCTCTCTCTCTCTTTCTCTCTATCTTTCTCTCTCTCTCAGGTCATGCAAATCCAAGAAATTGACCGCCGGCGATGAGAACTATAACCAACGGTAACAATTTTGTGGATCCCCTCAATAAAATAAACCCGTTTGAGGCATCTTTGAAATTAGGAAACGGTGATTAGCCGCACCATGAGCACCACCTATGGACGAGCTAGCACGCACCGACCATCAACCATGTTGGCTTGTGCGCAAGGAGCACCAAACCGCGCGTTTGCCGAGGAAGTTCCCAGGTTGCTATGAGAGTACGCCCCGGCGCCCAGGGCGCCAGGAGCGGATCTAGACAGGAGAATGGAGGACAACTGCCCCATGCTGTCAAGGTAAAAATGATGACGTGATATTTTATATCTATGGTTTATTATCAAGGATCCAAACAGGCTACCTTTAAAAAATCAAGAAGCTAACTCAACCCAACCAAACAACCCTTCAGATGAAATAAAAAACAATTGTGTCCATAAAGAAATATATATTAGATTTGAAAAAGAGAGGGGCAACTGATTATTTAGCCACACAAATAATGGAATAAGCACTAGTAGTGCTAGGTTTAGAGAAGTCTAGTTCTGTACACTACTTGCTCAACCTCTTAGAGAAGTCTTAGGGTTCGAGCGGTATGGGAGATGGTTTGGGCGAAGACAGTGAATGGTTACTTTTTTTTTTTATTTCAGATCGGGTGGGTTCGCAAAATCGCAAGTGCAAACGCGGAACAGCAATTTCAGGATCCAGTCGTGGCCAACGATATTCGGCTCGGCCCAACGCCCAAGTGCCCGCCTGGGCCTTGTAAGGAGATGGCCCCTGGTATGCAGGGACCAAAAAGGAAAAATATTGGGGTGGTTGTTGGCTTGTTGCAACACCAACCCTCATGTCAAAACTTGCTTAGGCCGATGCCAGCCGATTTATCTCCAATGTTTCTTGACGGCAACAGGCTAACAGCCTATAGGATATACTAGATTCTAAAAAAAGCCTATAGGAGATACTACCAAAAAAATAGCCTATGGGAGATAAGACCAAAAGATGAAAAAAGAAACGAGGCAGCCTAAACTATGGCAATAAATCAAATATTTGTTGGAGTAAGCATGTCAGAAGTCAACCAAACAAGTTCTAAAAGATCACTAACACAGGCATGCAATCCTGTGATAATTCATCATTAGAGGAGAGAGTGGTTTGTGAGATGGAAAAAAAATAATGGTGATATTTTGCGAAATGAAAATGAAATAAGATAGATTATGATGGCTATATATTGTCATGATTACCTACATTAATGTGTGTCGTGTATGACCTATGTTGCCATGGTATCACATTGTCTGGTTATGCTAACATCGAAAGGCTGGCCATAGTTATTCCTTGAACTTCGTCGTCATAGACATAGTCCTTTCTAGTCCATGACAAGCTTCGTGATGGCTAGGGGTGGCTATGCCCCCCTCTTCCTCGTGCCACGACTGAAACTCCTTTAATCAGCCAGCATATTAGATGCTTTATGCAGGTTTTAGAAATAAATTACTAAGGGCATGTTTTGCAGGGCTTCGGCTCATCTAAAAAATAGCTTTTCCATTGACTTATCTCTTAAAATAGTTTCTTCTGGCTCATTCTGGCTTATTCGGCATATCATGCCATACTGTTTGTAATCGCAAAAAAAGCTTATCATGTTTTTTCTAAAATGGATAAAAATGTAAAATATCCACATTGCCCCTGCACATAATAAATTCATTAAAAAATAATTAGTGAGATCTAAAATGAATACCACGGCACCACCATTTATGGGCCCTACCACACAATTTTTCCTGGACTCATCTTCTCCTTGCTTCGTTGCTCTCTCTCTCTCTCTTCTCTCTCTCTCTCTCTCTCTCTCTCAGGTCATGCAAATCCAAGAAATTGACCGCCGGCGATGAGAACTATAACCAACGGTAACAATTTTGTGGATCCCCTCAATAAAATAAACCCGTTTGAGGCATCTTTGAAATTAGGAAACGGTGATTAGCCGCACCATGAGCACCACCTATGGACGAGCTAGCACGCACCGACCATCAACCATGTTGGCTTGTGCGCAAGGAGCACCAAACCGCGCGTTTGCCGAGGAAGTTCCCAGGTTGCTATGAGAGTACGCCCCGGCGCCCAGGGCGCCAGGAGCGGATCTAGACAGGAGAATGGAGGACAACTGCCCCATGCTGTCAAGGTAAAAATGATGACGTGATATTTTATATCTATGGTTTATTATCAAGGATCCAAACAGGCTACCTTTAAAAAATCAAGAAGCTAACTCAACCCAACCAAACAACCCTTCAGATGAAATAAAAAACAATTGTGTCCATAAAGAAATATATATTAGATTTGAAAAAGAGAGGGGCAACTGATTATTTAGCCACACAAATAATGGAATAAGCACTAGTAGTGCTAGGTTTAGAGAAGTCTAGTTCTGTACACTACTTGCTCAACCTCTCAGGTCTTGCACAGTGCCGCAATTCTAATCTGGCTACATCGCTTCGACGGACTCTAGTACTGGCCATCACAATTCTTGAACCTCTGATCACCAAGTCGAGTGCCTAATCTCTTACCCCCCCCCCCCCCCCCCCCCCCCCCCCCTCCTCCTCTCCTCTTTGCTCTTACACGAAGCCTCTTCAGATAGGCTACCGGTCATCCAATGACAAACTAGTCACTGGATAGCCGACATGTATATATTTTTGCAATTTTTCAAAAATAAACCTCAAAACTGCAATTTTTCATGAAGTTATTATTTTTTTAAAAAAAGCTCGTAATCCAGCCAGAGCTGATTGAAGCGTACAAACCAAACATAACGCAGCCTGGCTCCGCCTCTCATCCAGGCACGATGCGCCCAGGTTTACCTATCACGGTCATACATCTCGTACGGGCTCTTATAAACTTATCAGTTGAGAGCTAAACTAAAACTTCTTTGTATATCCATAATGCGATCTAACACCATCTACCACACGCACTGCCCCAATTGGCCATACCGATCAAGGTCACGACCTGATACGACCTTCCAAAACCTAAATCCCAAGCGAAGAGACTCAAAAGCGCGGCGCTGCAGCCTGCAGCAGTCGCTCCTACGTACGACGTGTCACGTGCGTGCCGCCGAGGCTCCTACGTACGACGTGCGTGCCGCCGAGGCGGCGTCTCCATAGCACGACTGCGAAGACGACCGTTGGGGCCGCGAAAGCCGAAGCAGGGAGCATCATTCATCGCCACGAGCGCGGCCCAACCCGAACCACACGGGCGAAAGGCGAGGCGAGCAGCCCCGAGCTCGCTTTGGCCTGTGCTGCTCGCAAAATTTGACCGTTGCCTCGCCACGTCAGGGGGGCGGGTCCCATCCTTCTCCTCTCGTGACGCGTGCCTGTCCGTCTGCGGCCCTGTCGCGCACTGTCGCCATACGCCGATGCTCCAGCACCCCTCTTTGGCTGACGTGTGGGGTCCGGGTACCGGCCCACACGTCGGTGTGCTCTGCGAGCTTTCTTGGGGTTTGTTCGTTTCTTTCCCGTTGTCCCAAGCCGCGTCGTCCCGGGCCTGGAAAAGCCGACCACAGATTACAGATCCCAGTGACTGACTGGTGGGCTCAAACAATTCCATTGGTTCGCCCCGCAGGCTGGATATGCACGTATGGGCGGAACTGGACGGGTGCGCAACAGGAAGCAAGCACCACCGCCTCGTGGCTGCCCCAAGAACGCATCGCAGCCGTTGGACGCCTGACATGCGCCACGTGATCCGTGCTACGATTGCCCGGCCAAACGCGCTGCTTCCGAACGGTGAGCCTTCACAAATCACAATGACTGGTGGCCTCACCTGTCAGTTGGTACGCTGGGGTGGGAGTGTGGTGTACGTATTGCGCTCTAGGGGAGGATCAGTCTCGACACCCTCCCATTGGGCCCCGGCCCCCCTCTTTTCCACAAAAGCCCCTCCTTTCCTGCACTCTCATATTTATAACCCCAACTTGCCCAACATCTCTCTGCCTGCCTCGTTTCCTTTCCATCTCTCCCCTTCTTCCCCCCTTCCACTTCTTGGATTGCTCTTCTTGGCATCCTCCTCTCGTATCGGTTCCGGCAGTCTGGAGGTTGCAGTAAAGGCGGTTGGTGCTTTCGCTTCTTACCCGTTGGAGGAGAGACAAGGAGGTGAAGGGAGATAAAGATTGAAGCGACCGGGGACGAAACAGAGTGGTGGTGGTGGTGGCCAGGAGGAGGCTGCGAGTTCGTGCGGTTTTGTTGCGGCGGCGACATGAAGAAGCTGTTCTTCCTCTCCTTCGTCCTCCTGCTGCTGCTGGCGGCCTCATCGGTTCGTGGCGAAGATGGTGAGACTCCTCTCGCTCTTTCTTTTGATCTCTTCTGCCATTCTTGGTTCTGGGTGCACGGATCGATTTCGCATTCTTTCATTGCCGCCGCGCATAGCTTTTTGTCGCCGGAATCCGGCCTGTCGATGCAGTGGCGCCCCTTCTCCGTTCAGATTGAGTTTGTCGTGTTATGGTCTGTCCTAGCTGTATCACAGTCCTCGTTGTGTTATTTGCATCATTAACGCACTCTTATCATTAGATTAAAAGAAAAGCATGGGAACTTAGAGTAAAATACTGGTTCAGTTACTAGAACAGCCTACGAGCTTAGTTTGCCAGTAGGTAACTTTTGGGGGTTGGATTTGACTGGACATCCTTCTCCCTGTTCTGTGCTTGTCCGCTTCGTCCTCCCTGGGATTCCTTCCATCTCCGTGTTTCCCCATGCTCTCCAGTACTCATCCGTTGCTCCCTTCACGTGCACCGGTTCTTTTATGGGTTTATGCACGTTGGAAGGAACATCCACTGGAATTATCAAATCAGTATTTGCCGGTTTGGAATAAGATTTGCTTGTCTCCTAGGGAAAGAATACTATACCAGCAGTATATACTTAGCCGTTGCAGCAGCAGGTAGCTGCATTTTATACTCCTGTTCGTGTTTTGATCCAAACCTTTCACAAGAAAAGTAAGCAACAGCTGGGCATGAATCTCTGATCGCTTTGCGCATAAGTTTAGCCCAAAGCGGGTTGGCTCCTCCGAGATTGGGCAACGACTCATCTTTTTAGTACAAACATCAGGCTTTGTAGGTCCCACCTGTCTGCCTTGTGCCCCATCTTTTTCGCATGTTCGCATTATTGCAATATCAAATTAGTACAAGAGGCAGCACCAGGCAAATGCAAATGGCCTGCCAAAGATTTCACAAAGCTTCGTCTGTGAGTCGGTGTTGTTCCTTAGTGAGGGTAATCACTAGTGGTAGTGGAGTTGCAATCTATCCTTTGACCGAGTATTGTGGGCTGTGGCTGGACTGGATGTTAATCATGAGGTTGTGTCAGGGTTAATGACGCTGTAATTATCATCACGGATCACCTGCTGATTGTCCTGCGCGATTGACAGTGAGTCAGTGCTCCAGTGTCGCGGTGTGCAGTGCATCGTTTGACCGCTGGGCTGGGGAGGATGTCGTTTCCGGGACCACCTGGCAGTGTCTTATTCGGACCGTCGCGTATGTGTCTTATTCGGACCGTCGCGTATGCGGCCAGCAGCTGGGGTTGCCCAGTAAGCGGCCATTGTCTGTGCAGATGCACGCATGGAGGCAGTGCCTATGCACGCACAGGTTGCAGCACGGCAGCAGAGAGGCGTCACTGTTGCTACCGCATGGAGCTTGCCCGGGATTTTTTGTGCGGGTGGCCGCATGGTGGTGGCTCCTGTTTCCAACGTCTTTCTCCGTACCAATTTGCCCAGTCGGGCACTTTACAGCTAGCTGGGCGTCCTCTCCGAAATCTCGATTTCACATTTTTCAATATGAAAACCGATGCACGCTGCATTTTGTTGTTTTCTAATGTGCAGATGATTTCTTATTCGCTTGTTGAACAACTTTGCTCAACTTTGCTCCAAAGAATGTGTTTTTTGCTCCTAGATTCGTGCACTTCTTGTCTCGCACATTAATCAAAATAAGAGCATTTGTCTGATGGCTGATGCTGGTTTATGTACCTGCTAATCAGATTCAATGCATTTGTTTGTTACCGTGGTAGTAGTGTGTAATTTTTAACCTTTTTGATTTGTTTTTCTTGGCCATGGTGCGCAGATGCTTACATAGGCGTGAACATTGGCACGGCGATGTCCTCGGTGCCGGCGCCGACGCAGATCACGGCGCTGCTCCGCTCCCAGAACATCCGGCACGTCCGTCTCTACGACGCGGACCCGGCGATGCTCGCGGCGCTGGCCAACACGGGCATCCGCGTCATCGTCTCCGTGCCGAACGAGCAGCTGCTGGCCATCGGCAACTCGAACGCGACGGCGGCCAACTGGGTGGCGCGCAACGTGGCCGCGCACTTCCCGTCCGTGAACATCACGGCCATCGCGGTGGGGTCGGAGGTGCTGTCCACGCTGCCGAACGCAGCGCCGCTGATCATGCCGGCCATGCGCTACCTCCAGAACGCGCTGGTGGCGGCGGCGCTGGACCGGTACGTCAAGATCTCGACGCCGCACTCGTCGTCCATCATCCTCGACTCGTTCCCGCCGTCGCAGGCCTTCTTCAACCGGTCGCTGGACAACGTGCTGGTGCCGATGCTCAAGTTCCTGCAGTCCACCGGCGCGCCGCTCATGCTCAACGTGTACCCCTACTACGACTACATGCGCTCCAACGGCGTCATCCCGCTGGACTACGCGCTGTTCCGGCCGCTGCCGCCCAACAAGGAGGCCGTGGACGCCAACACCCTGCTGCACTACACCAACGTCTTCGACGCGGTGGTGGACGCCGCCTACTTCGCCATGGCGTACCTCAACGTCACCAACGTGCCGGTGATGGTGACGGAGACCGGGTGGCCGCACAAGGGCGACCCCACCACCGAGCCCGACGCCACGGCCGACAACGCCAACACCTACAACAGCAACCTCATCCGGCACGTGATGAACAGCACCGGCACGCCCAAGCACCCCGGCGTGGCCGTGCCGACCTACATCTACGAGCTCTACGACGAGGACACCCGGCCCGGGGCGACGTCGGAGAAATACTGGGGCCTGTTCGACATGAACGGCATCCCGGCGTACACGCTGCACCTGACGGGGTCAGGGCAGGTGCTCGCCAACGACACGACGAACCAGACCTACTGCGTGGCGCGGGACGGCGCGGACCCGAAGATGCTGCAGGCGGCGCTGGACTGGGCGTGCGGCCCCGGGAAGGTGGACTGCTCCGTGCTCATGCAGGGGCAGCCGTGCTACGAGCCGGACACCGTCGACGCGCACGCCACGTACGCCTTCAACGCCTACTACCACGGCATGGGGATGGGCTCCGGGACGTGCTACTTCAGCGGCGTTGCGGTGATCACCACCACCGACCCAAGTAAGATTACTCAGAATCCATTATTCATTGTTCTTGCCATCATCGTTTGATTTGCATTCTTTAGACTCATTTTATGCCGACTGTTTTCGCTCGCAGGTCATGGATCCTGTGTTTTCTCTGGAAAGAACGGGTCGGCGTTGCTCAACGGCACCTCGCTGGCGCCGTCGTCCAACTCCACGGACTCCGGCGCGCAGTGGGCGATGGGCGACGTCTCCTCATTCGTCCGCACTGTCGTCAGCGCTCTACTGCTCTTGAGCGTCTTCCTGTTGTAGGCATTAGTTATTAGTACTAGGAAACGCAGTCATGCAGACTTGCTGAGGAGTTAGGCATTCGTGAGGGATTCTTTTTGCTGTCAAGTGGAATTGGCTTAGGTATTGGGTGGATGAGATCTTATTGTCATGGAACGGGATGAGGTTCTGTTCATCTGCTGTGCTTCTCCACACTGGTTGGAGTGGCCACTGAGAGGGCAGGAATCGGTTGGTTGAGCTTCTCCAGACTGCCCAGGAATGTATGCTGGTTGGTTGAATGTGATGAATGAACTGGAAATGTTGGGGGTTCAGTATTTGTAATAGTTGTTCATACATTCTCCCAGTCCCACAGAAGAATCAATGGTGTGAAGTACACGCTTCACTACTACTCTTCAAGTGTTCCTTCTAACGGAAATTAGGCTTCCTTTAGTTAGATGATGAACATAGGAGTATATCAGCGTTTTACATAGGAGTATAAAAGGCAACTAAGACATCCAAGTTCAGCTTGTTTTCCCACTAGTTTTCTGAATGAAATTTCAGGGCAAAGTTAAACAGCCACAACCCACAAGAAAACAACGCGGATGAAGTTCAATCACAACGGGCCACCTATTTTTTTTTAGGCGACAACGGGCCACCTACTAAGCCTATATTGGCAGTTGCAAGGTTGCTCACAGCCCATCACGCAATGTGCGGTCCCATCTGCTTGCCGCCCTGATTCGACTGATGGGCCTAAGGTCATCGACCAGGAATTGGCCCACAAGGCCTATATGGGTATAGCTGTAATTTGGTCTTCCACCGGGCGCACGCCCTAACCAGGGCCTATAAAATTCTGCACTGCATTGTTCTTTCCCTGCGCCGCCGTCTTCATCCGTCAGCACACCGCGCGTGTCCAAGTCCCCTGCGTCGCCGAAATTTCTCTCTCGTTTCTCTTGTTTTCCTCGCAAATTTATTGGTTTTCTCTGATATTCGTCTTGATCGAGCACTCTTCGTGTTTGAAACATCTGTTGCCAGGGCCGCCATCGAGCGGATCCGTGGTTCTCGATTCCGAAGAGATGCAATATCATAACTTTGGAGCTCTGGACATGCGGCTTCTTCCTTATAGATTCTCGCATTTTCTCGTAGTTCCAACAATTCGTTTCTCTCCTCATCTGATCGTGAGATTTGTTCTTGTCGATCTCTCAATTTTGTTCTGCACGTCTTGTACAGATTCATGGCTCGATGATGACTTTTCTTGCTTTAACCACACCGAATCGAAGGCCGGATGAAGGGTGCCTCCCCCTTGCCTCTTTCCATCGTGCTCCCCCTTTCTTGCCGGATCCGTGTGAAATCTCCCCCTCTAGTGGAAGAACTTTTTTCTAGTTCTTCCCCGAGAGGTGGAGATGGATGGATTCGGCAAGATTGGGGAGCATGGTTAAGGGTGGAGGTCTCTTCTGATGGATCCTTCTCTTGTGGAAAAACCCTGGCCTTTTTCTGAGAGCCTGAGCACCTGCAAATCTGTTTAATTCAACGAGATGTATGAGCTGTTCGTGTACGAACTCTTTTGCATCATCATGGAAATTGTGCCACTGCAAATCTGGATTGAACGAACAGGCTGACAACCAACTAAAATCGAATGAGAACAACCATGCATCTCTAACAAATCTCCTCTAACGTAGATTTGCCGTGGCTGAGATTGTACCAGGCAGTTGGGACCTGTGATATGTTGGGCAGCGGGCAGGCACACGATCCCCAGCTGCAAAGCAGCGGCGCGCGCGAGCACCGCCATTAGAGCCGACGCTCACCTTTGCGAGAACGAAATGTCCAAAGAATTGTTCACCCCATGAACCACACCAGATGAACGAAATGCGCATAGAAATTCATTGAGCCCATCATGTAGTCCGTATCCAATTCAAGCTGGGCTATCTCCGTCAAGCCCATCCAAGTCGTTCTTATCGAACCCAAATTTGAAGACTGGGAAAATTTAAGCATTGCGATTACAAGAGAAAAAAAAAAACTAATCAGTGTTTCATCAGTTACATCGATCCTCTGCCAGGGAAGTTATTTTCCAATTACACCTCATGTGGCCCTGTCTAAGAACAGAGCTGAACTGCTGACATAGGGTTAAAATCAAGAGAAAATTCCTTCCTTCCTTGGTCCTTTTCAAATTGAACTTTCTTATTAGGCCCAAAACCATTTTTAGTTTCCTTCCATGACCTTTTTGTCAATTTTGACACTTAATGGCATTAAGTGGAAGGTTAAAAGACCGTTTTACCCTTGATATAATTAAATAAACTTTAATTCACCTCTTGGTACAATTATGAAATTTGAATGAAAAAATCTCAAATTTTTATTAAATTTAAAACTAGCCATATACATACTTAGTAATTTTAAAATAAAAACCAATCGGTAAAATAATAGTGACATTCCAATAATATTTTTAATAAGCTAAAATTTATTTTATATGAGGGGTAAAATAGTCTTTTTACCTCACTTAACACCGTGAAGTGTTAGAATTAACGGAAGGGCCACGGAAGGAAACAAAAAATGATATTGGTCCTAATAGAGAAGTTCGATCCGGAAAGGGTCAAAGAAGAAAGTGTGATCTTTTTTAGGCCATAGAAGGAATTTCCTCTAAAATCAAACCTACCTTTCCTGTTTTCAATCGTCATGGTAAGTCAACTCGCCGAGATGTGTCCAGGAGAAAAAAAATCTCAACTGGACTGCAGACTTCACTACCAGAGATACAAAATGCAGCACGTTCAGCAATATGCATCCGACTATCTTCGTTGTTAGATAATCATTACTCTCGCAGATGCTGTATTTTAGGATACAAGTAATACTTTAAATCTTGAGCTCTTCTTTGCCATCGATGCCGTCGATGGTCCTTTCTATGCACTTACTCGTGGGGCGAGGTCATTTGATTTGACACGGCATTTGATCAATGCGAGGCTTGGAGGGGACGTGCCAGCGGCCAACATGTCTGGTCGTAAGTCGTAACCATATATGGCGGGGGTGAAGCATCCCAATTCCCAACAGTGCGTCTCACAAGATGCGAGCGACCTCCTCGCCTGGGCACCATCGCTAATCAGTTGGCTCTCGCGAGTCCCTGCACGGCTGCCGCTAGTCGCCACGACCACCGAGAGCACGTTGCCATGCCATGGGGCTACTGGTGCGCGCGCCAGCGCGGTGAAACGATTCTGCCGGACGTGACGGCCTAAGCCCACAGGCAACAGAGGCCGGCACGGCGCGCGGTTCATGGAGGTGGTGGGGAGCTTGGCAACTTCAGATTCGTTTGAGAGAAACGAGCTCGTTCGTCATCGCCTTGGTGCGTGACGCGCGCCCGCTTGCTAAGTTGTGCCACGTACGTTCTCTGGAGCGTCACTAGTGGTTCAAAATTTTCTCCGTCGGGTTGCTGTTCCGTCGATTATTGTTGGGACGACGCGCTTTAATGCGTGATGAAGAAAATATCCGTTATAAGCACAAATATCCGTGCAAGGGATAACGCTAAGCACAGTCGGCACTGTGCTTAACGAAGAAGTTGTCGCTCTGATCCATCGCCCCCGGGCGCTCAGTGGACTGAAGAAAAGAGAGCACTTCACAGCGACATGTAACCAACTCGTAATAACTGTAAAGCGGTGATACCTACTACGATGTCGTGGAAGTTTTGTGCCATGGTGTGCAACTGAAAAGGTCAAGGGCTTGTTTGGATTAGAGAAAATTTTTTTCTTTCCTGTGTTTTTCTTGTGAAATTAAATTATTTTTTGTGAAATTTCTATGCGATTTCTGTGAAATTCCTGCGTTTCGAAGAAGGCCCAAATACGGTACACGGCGGAAAACGAGCGAGGGAAACCAATCGCGAAGCGAAATGATTAATGCTCAACGGCACACACACGCAGCTGTATCCAGTGTCAGGATGGCGCTGCCGCTATATATATTCGACTTGCATTGGCCTCCTCTGTTTCATCTGAAGCAACAAACAAAGACCGAAAATCAAGTCTGGTACTACTTGATTGTCAGCATGACCATGCTAGTCCTGCTCCACTTGCTGATCTTCTCCGCCCTGAACCTCCCATCAACCGGCGCCGTTGACACCCTCACCTTGGGCCAGTCTCTCCCATGGAACCAGACGCTGGTCTCCGACGGCGGCAACTTCGAGCTGGGTCTCTTCAAGCCGGGCAACTCCACGAACTACTACCTCGGCATATGGTACAAGAAGGTCTCCTTACAAACGGTGGTGTGGGTGGCGAACCGGGAGCGCCCGATCCTCGAACCGTCCACCTCTCGCCTCACGCTCACCGACCGCGGCGAGCTGCAGCTCCTCGCGTCGACGTCGTCGTCGAACGCGCTGCTGCTGCTGTGGTCGTCCAACGCGTCCTTGCCGTCGCCGCGCACCACCGTGGCCACGCTCCAGGACGACGGCAACCTCGTGGTGCGGAGCAACAACGCGTCGTCGACGGCCGCCGTGGCGTGGCAGAGCTTCGACCACCCCACGGACACGTGGCTCCCCGGCGCGAGGCTCGGCTACGACCGGGGCCGCGGCGTGCACAGCTTCCTGACGTCGTGGACGGACTCGGGCAACCCGGCGCCCGGCGCGTTCTCCATGGAGATCGACCCGCGCGGGCAGCCCAAGTTCGACCTGCTCGCCGGCGGCGGCGCGCACCAGTACTGGACGACGGGGCTCTGGGACGGCGAGATCTTCGCCAACGTGCCGGAGATGCGGTCGGGCTACTTCGTCGGCGTCCCGTACGCGCCGAACGGCAGCGTCAACTTCTTCAGCTACCACGACCGGGTCCCCATGGGCATCGGCAACTTCAAGCTGGACGTGAACGGGCAGATGCGGCGGCGGCAGTGGAACGCGCTGGACGGGAAGTGGATCCTCTTCTGCTCCGAGCCCCGCGACGCTTGCGACGTGTACGGCTCGTGCGGGCCCTTGGGCGTGTGCAGCAACGTCACCAGCCCCGCGTGCGCGTGCCCCGCCGCGGCCTTCGCGCCCGCGGCGAGGGGCGAGTGGGAGCTGGGGAACACGGCCGCGGGCTGCGTCAGGCGGACCCGGCTCGACTGCCCCACCGACGGGTTCATCCAGCTGCCGTACGCCGTGCAGCTCCCGAACGGCTCGGTGGAGGCTGCCACCACCGGAGCGCGGAGCAGCGACAAGGCGTGCGAGGCCTCCTGCCTGCGAGACTGCGCGTGCACCGCCTACCTCTACGACGGAGCCAAGTGTTCGGTGTGGACGAGCGAGCTCGTCAACCTGAGGACGCTCCCAACCGATCAAGGCCTCCCGGCCGGGGCGATGCTTCACCTGCGCGTCGCGGCCTCGGAGGTGCCGCCGGCGCCGGCAGGGCATTCCTGGAAGAAATCGATGGTGATGATCAGCAGCAGCGTAGCGGCCGTGGTCCTGTTCCTGGCGTGCCTCGTGATCGTCGCCGCGGTGGTTCTGGTGCTGCGGAAGCGGCGCGGCCAGGGGAAGGTGACGGCGGTGCAGGGGTCGCTGCTGCTGTTCGACTACCGCGCCGTGAAGGCGGCGACGCGGGGCTTCTCGGAGCGGCTCGGGAGCGGGAGCTTCGGGTCCGTGTTCAAGGGCGCGCTGCCGGACGCGACGCCCGTGGCCGTCAAGACGCTGGACGGGGTCCGGCAGGGTGAGAAGCAGTTCCGCGCCGAGGTGGTCACGCTCGGCATGATCCACCACGTCAACCTCGTCCGCCTCCGCGGCTTCTGCTCCGAGGGGGCCAAGAGGGCGCTCGTGTACGACTACATGCCCAACGGCTCGCTGGACGCGTACCTCTTCAAGGACGGCTCCTCCGGCGCCAAGGTGCTGAGCTGGAGCCAGAGGTTTGGCGTCGCGGTGGGCGTGGCCAGGGGCCTGGCTTACCTTCACGAGAAGTGCCGGGAGTGCATCATACACTGCGACATCAAGCCGGAGAACATCCTCCTCGACGAGCAGATGGGCGCCAAGCTCGCGGACTTCGGCATGGCCAAGCTCGTCGGCCACGACTTCAGCCGTGTCCTCACCACCATGCGGGGCACGCTCGGGTACCTCGCGCCGGAGTGGCTTGCGGGTGGTGCGGTCACCGCCAAGGCCGACGTGTACAGCTTCGGCCTGCTGCTGCTCGAGCTCGTCTCGGGCCGCCGGAACAACGGCTCGTCGTCTGAGGCCGGCTGCTCTGCCATGTACTTCCCGGTGCATGCCGCGGTCAGGCTGCAAGCCGGCGACGTGGTGGGCCTGCTGGACAAGAGGCTGGCCATGAATGCCAATTTGAAGGAGCTTGAGAGGGTCTGTAAAGTAGCGTGTTGGTGTATACAGGATGAAGAAGGTGACAGGCCGACGATGGGCCTCGTCGTGCAGCAGCTTGAAGGTGTTGCCGACGTCGGGTTGCCGCCGATCCCATCGCGGCTTCACATGCTGGCTATGGCAAATGGCTGCGTCCGTGGGGACGAAGAGGATCAATGAACTAATGTTCAAAGAAGGGAGCAAAAGAAGAAGCGTATTGTAGCGAGTAGAAGTGTTGCCTAGATAAGTGTGAGATTCGGTACGATCGCAAGAACCATAAATTAGCAAACTGAAAACCGACTTACAATATCCAGTGACACTGATGCCCTGAAACCAAAATTCTCGAAACCGCTCCTTGCCAAAATTGCGATTCCATTCTTTTACACTCACTTTTCTCTGTTCTGTACAACTTAAAGGATGGGAAAACTATTCTAAAGAAGAAAAAAGGATGGGGAAACTATCTATAAAGATTTACAGCAAGCACGTGCCTAGAAACGTAACTACCACTGTACATCCTAACAGCTAAATACAACCCCAAAGAATGAATGAAATCACTGCAGAATTACAAGAACCGACATTATCAGGATATACACTTTACAGGTAAAGGTGAAGCTGCCGCCGCCGAGTAAAGAGCCTTAAGTACAGAAATGAACTTCAGAAGTGCTTCTTCAGAGAACCACTCAAGTTTCCATGTATGTGCAGAGTCGATTTCATCTGACTGCTTGTTGTGCGCATTTTGCATGCTACTGCCAATCTTCCCTTCTTGAACATGATTGCCCAAAACCAATTTCAGACATTTGTTGTTGTGCTGATCCAAAACCTGAATACGCAAATTGCAATAGAACAAAAAGGAGATGTTAAAAAGAGGACGCCATCAACCTTTTGAAAGATGTGATTTAAGTTTGCTAACACAGCATATCACGAAATTTTTTCAGAAAAAACGAGTGAGGCACAGCACCCTGACAGAAATATGACATAACCTACAGCAGAACTATCATTTCAAGATAAGGGTTAACTCGTTAAGCAATCACATTGTTCGTTTCTACTTTGATAAGCAGCCAGATTCACAGCCAGATCTGACATCAAATATTTGCTCAGCACTATCTGCTCCATGGTTTATTCCCCATACTCAAATCCATTGCATCTGCTCAGTCCAAGCAACCTATTGACTTCCATTTTTAAAAACTGTACGAGTGATGCATCATTCACTAAATGGAGAAGTTTCGCAAAGAAAAATAATCAGGGCAACAGAAACCACCACAATCAATTTATGCACGTGTTCTGAAAACTTTTTTTCTTGCAATCCGTACTGCCCTGTCCAAAACACTAGAGTTGAGAACTGTGCACCACCTGACTGGATCTGTTTGCAGATTTACCTTAAATCAAAGTTTTTGCAAGGTCCAAACAAAGTAGTGAAAGATTGACATTGAAAAGCTTCTCCATTGTCTATGTTTCAGAAATGTACTATTTGTGCAAATAATAGTTGTTGTTATTCCACTAATCAATCTCGGAGACTCGGACATTGCTCTGGTCTATACGCCGATATGGCTATTGAGAGGGGATGGGCCAATTAAAATATAACGTGCAAAGTGCAAACTGAAAGAATGCAAGACACCTTTCACACCAAGTTTATGAGCTTTACATGATGAATTGACTTCAAGACCGTATTTTGAGTTGTTCCCCGTTTTTACTAATAATGATTAAGTAAGAAAGAGCAGATATGAGAAACTCTCCACTAGTTGGTTATTTCAGTTGCAAGGCTAAAGTGAAATGTTAAACCCTGTACTTGTATGCAGTACATACAATATACAGATTTTTAGAAAAAAGCTGTCAAGATTCGTATGTTTGAAAATAATAAAGACATGTGTCATATTTTAAGCCATATGAATTAATTCTTCCAACTTAGTGCCAGGCTTACACTGGTTGTTTTGTTTCTGCTAAATAGAAAATGATGCACATAAAGAGAGTACAAAACATAAAGCCAAACAATGATTTGATCCACACAACAGAGTTAAAATAAGGTCTATAATAGCAAGATGCGATTTATGTAGTAAACCAAAGAAATTGGAATTTTAAAAGTCAAGCATAACTTACCACTTCTTGAATACTGTCAATAGAACAACACGCATCAAGAGAAAAGTATGTGTGATTTGAGTCATCGAGTAGATCGCCAAATTGATTTAGGTCCTCGATGCAAACCAATATTGATCCTTCAATAACAATGATGGACCTGATAACCAGGGAGTGCTCTACAAAACAAAAGTGCGCAATAATAATTTCAACAACTTATAAACAAAAGCAATCGAATGGATCAAGGTGACTTGATCACTTGATGTTAGAATGGAATTTGAGGCATGCAGCATCTAAAGTTTCACGTGGAAGTTTACATGATTTCATTTGTGCATGACTTCACACCAAGGTTTTAAATCACGGGCTATAACATTTAGCGAAGGCTCGGCAAAAAAGCTAAGCCCAGCTATAGCGGAGCTAAGGCATTTAGCGGTTTTCCAAAAAAAAAAAATGCCATAGTCTTTGTTTGCAGCTAATATTTTTCTCGTGAAAGGGGTCTTGACCTAGTGGTTAAGGCATCTGAGTAACACCTTTCAGGTCCTGGGTTCGACTCCCCGTGGGAGCGAATTTTCAAGGATTTAACGGCATTTGTGCTTTCAGTGGTAGGCGACGCTCCCGTCGACAGCGAGGCGCCAGTGGTGACTTCGTATCTCTAGATTTGCCGGCTCAGTCTTCGAAGATGCTCATAGGGGCAGGGTTTGCGTACGTGTGTTCATAGGGGTGAGTGTGCGTGCGTTGTGAGTGTCTGAGTTGTACTGTGTAATCTCCAAAAAAAAAAAAGCTAATATTTTTCTCAAAATGACTAAAGTGCCATCGTCTTCAACCTTGCCTCCGGCCACCGTGGAGCTCAGCCCATTAGCAGCACGTAACCAAGATTTAGCAGCAAGCCGCCAGGGGGGGGGGGGGGGGGGGGGCACCAAGCACACGGGCGAGCTGCTCCAGGAGGCCGGTCTCCTGGCGGGCTGCGACAGGCCGGTATGCGGCGCGCCTCCACCATGGGCGATGCCAAGCAAAACGCGGCCGGCGGCTCCAGCATGAAACTGTGGCTGCGACAAGCCAGCAACTCTAGGCGAGCTCGGCCCCGACGCGGACTTCAACAATCACCGCTAAACGCTACGCCAGCTACAACGTTTAGCGCCGAAATCGCGGGATTAGCTGACATAGCGCCCAAATGGCCAATATCGTCGCGCGAGCTTCATCCAGCAGCGATAGCAGCACTATAGCCCGCTATTTCGATCCTTGCTTCACATTAAATGAACATCACCAACTTGAGACGACTTGATACCAATCATAAAAGTTATTAGGCTAACCTAAACAATGCTACCCTTTTTTCCAGTGAATTCTATTTTTTGGAGGCTTCAGACTTCAAGTAATGGAAAAAGTAGTTCTGATATGTTCCATGAAAAAATGTAGTGATGTTTCATCACAAAGACAGACAGATCATGGTACCTTCAGCATCATTCTTCCAGAACATCAACATGGAATAGAGAAATATTCCCATCTTTGCGTTTTCACATATACATTTCTCGAGCAATCTAACTTGGATGCTCTCCCAGCTGCCATTTAGAAATGGCAAAAGTAAGTATAACTAGAAAATGGACATAGAAGCTGCAAAAAGAAGTTTGCATTTGTTCATGGTGATAGTAGAAACTAAATAGACCATACCTGTGCAAAGTCATGCCATGGGTTGATTCAGGAAAGTTTACACTCAAGAGCCAAAGTACATCTTGCACCTCCTTCGAGGTACGCATCAAGAATAGGTTTGTCGTATTGTCTACCATGTGTATCCTATGACATTGAAAAATTAAAGCCTCAGGTCAACCAAAGCCCCTCATGTGTAATTGTTGATATGCTAATAGTAATATACCTCAGTGCCTGTAGCCCAAGCCCGACCGAAACTTTTTCCAGACTTTCCAACCTATAGCTCTCCAGAACCCTTGGCTCTGTTTCTGTAAATTAACCAACATGTAAGAAATTATGGCAACAGCAAGTCCGAAATAGAGACAGCGGGAAAAGCTTCTGTGAAACAAAGGACTATGTACTATGTAGGCAGTCACAGTAGTCTGACAGAAGTACAAGGAAACTAGAATATACTCCAAAATAGGAAAATAGAGTCTAAATGAAGTATTAACCTTCTCCATCTTGATCAAGACCGATTTGCAGTACATAGAGTTTGCTCTGAGAACTTCGCAGCAAGGCTACCTCTCTATACAAAGCAACATAAACCCTGTCAGTCAAAGTGTAGTAAAAGTAAAAAGTGGCCAAGCAAAATAAAATATTTGTTCTTTTTGGCAATCACAACAAACATAAACTAATTCTAAAGAAAAGATTGAAAAAGTTCTATTTGACAGACTAACTTTCCAGTTCCTTCAGATCTCTGACTTAAATTGGCATTTGATAAATGTGGTAGATGAATTATAAGAATCAAATAAAGCTACCCATTTTCCATCCATCGAGAATACGTTTCTGGTAACTGCTCATGATGCATTGAAGTGAAAACAGACACATGGCAGTTTCATAGTGCATACACCATTATTCTCCCTCAGACAGGGACAGTTTACGTCTTGCCTACTTTGTTATTTTATTTCATTCTCACCATCATTAATGACAATTTATTTCCTTCGCAAAAAAAATGACAATTTATTTTATTGCCTTTCGAAATTTAATTCCCTAGCAAGCACATAGATATAAAAAAGGCCAAAAAATAACTCCCAGTTCAAACACAGCTGATGCTCTGTGGAAGCTATGAATATCAGTTATATCAGCGAAAAGCAAGTTTACTTTTGTATTAACTCAATTTTGAAGTGCCAGATGTATGTCTTAAAATAACTCTTGCACAAAACAGGGTAACTACAATAATCTGATAAGTTCTATTCAAGTATAAACCTGCAACACAGATAAAAGTACTGAATTGAATTGATAGTATTCGCACGATTTCTACAAAAATATCAATCCCTATCTCTTTACGGGCAATCATTACGGTGTTACTACAAAATAAAATTTGATATTGAACCTTCAACAAGGTACATTCCCATTTATTAACAAATGCAACAGCTGTGCGCAAACATAACTTATATAATGTTTTCACAGTATGGAAACGCAGGAGGAACAGTTCTCACCTTTGAACAAAACCACTTGCATCCTGAAACAGGTACGCACAACATGCTACTTGTTCACATGTTTCAGACTCTTCATTGTTTGCTACTTCCACATTGAAGAAATCCTCTATAGTTTTGTGCTCATCTCTGTTATGAGAAATTGTATTTGTGCAGATAGATGAATTGTTTTTGTGCATGATATTATGGATTTCAGAGCCTTGAATAGGAGGAATACTTCTGCTCGGGTGGCCATTTCCTTCAAGAAAAACATGCTTATCCACATGATCTCCGTTAGGCTTCAGAAATCCTAATTTTGAACCATTGTGGTTCTTGAAAATAGAAAGTACCCTCCTCTTAAACTTCTCTTTGCCATTTTCTCTAGTTAAATGACCTGAGTTGTTACCTAGTTGACCATTGATCTGGTTGTTTTCATGAAACTCCTCGATGACAAACTGTCTGCCATCCGTACAACTTTCCTCATCTTCTATTGAATGGTCAGAAATGCTGTTCTTTTCCACATGATACCTATCTACAAAAGGAAATGAAGGCATCCGACCATTAAGAGCCAAGTCCATCTTTGCCTGAATTGCTACGCAATCATCTTCCGAATTACATGAACACAAATCATCTGAAGAATCATCGCTGCAGCTGCTACCACTACCTAGCGAACCAACAGAATGAAGGTCCCCGGAAATCTTCAAAAATTCTTCCTCCAAGAAAAGTCTACGATGTAGAATGTCCTCCTTGTATTGTGGCGGTGACGGTGGACTCTGATATGCATAGGGTGAACTTGGTTCTATCAACTTGTTAATTGTACCGGATGGTGCTCCATTTACCAGCGTACTTTTAGAAGCATCATCCAGCTCGGAAGAGTATTCATAATGTGAAGTGCCTACTAATTCTAACGGAGGAGGCCTTCTAAAAGAATTCAAGTGCATTTTTAGATTATCTTGGTCCGCATTCAAATCATTTGAAGATTCTTTGATGATTCCATTAGCTCCAGCATTATCTGTGAAAGATAAATCTGATTCCATAAGGTTTGAACTGCTCCCACCTTCTGATGTATGTACCAAATCAGACATGTTATTCGAGTTCTCCATGTGAGCTTTCTGCCTTTTCTTCTGTCTCATATAGCTTCCATTGCCATTGGTCAAGTTAGAAAACAGGCTGTCACCTTCTGTTTTCCCTGAATTTTCATCCATCCACTCCTTAAATTCACGGAGCCAATTACTTGATTTTTGTTTCTTCAGCATCTCAGCAGTGTTTATCAAAGAAGTAATTTTTATGTCATGATCAGCAGCTGCAACTTCATCCTTCTTAGAACTGTCACTATCATATGGAGTAGACTGGTGGTCTACACCATCATCACAAAGGTTTCTCTCTTCCTCCACTATACTGGCAAGTCGAGAAATTCTTCTCTACAGTCATTAAGGGTAAAACAAATTATCAGTCTATCACTGAAGCAATCACGCATGGCCACACTCAACAAACGAATATAAGGTCCTAGACTTGTGAACGCTATTTCAATTTAGCAAAGAAATATAATTGCTATGTCCCGCATTTGCATTTCTAGAAATCAGGTTGTCACATACACCACCATCTGGGCCGAATCAACTAGAATCCAAATTCATAAAATTAAGAAATGCTTCTGCATCACATGTGAAACCTAGACAAGAACGTGCATTCATGCAATAAAGTGTAAGCATAACAGCATTTCACAACAATACCTGAGTTAAATTACCTATGCCCTAGGGTATTAACACAACTTTCAAAGGAAACTTGATATTGGGTGCAAGTGTGATATGCAATGGACCAAATTAATGCAATTTGGGTAACAGAATAAACAACACATACCATCTTCGAACTTAATGTGTCTTCGTCCTCATGATCATCTATTGCAGGAAAATAAAATCCATATCCAGCAGGTCGATTTTGTCTGCATGCAAAGAGTACTTGCTTTTCCCAGTATTCTTGCGTGTTCATGCCTTTATCATCTAACTTCAACTGAACCAGAAAAAGGCATAGAACAGAGCTGTCATGTCACTTTACTCCAATACCGCGGAGCAAACTATTGTGATCGGAGAAGTTATAAAGAAAAGGAGTTTGATACTGGAGTTAACTACTTACATTCTCTGGATTACGGAAAAAACTGAACACATGCGCTCGATACCACCGAGCACAGCAGATTGGATTGCCTTCCAACCAAAGGTTCTGTAACAAAGGAAGGGTGCCAAGGACTTCCAATTCTGAGAAATTTGATATGATATTGTAAGACAGATCAAGTCCCACGAGTGACTTGAGATTTTCAATTCCATGTACTGTAGTTAAAGCATTATTTCGTACAACAAGTTTGACAATTCGACTGGAAACCTGCAAGAGAGCAATGTGTAACTGTATATACAACTGAGGCAAAAAAGAAACATAATGTCGATCTTGCAAGATGCTGGAGACAATTAAAAAAAACGGTATGCAATTACCTCACTCAAGGATGAAATCGAACGTAAATGATTAAATCCAAGATCCAGATTTCGCAATTTTGTGCACTTTCGCAGATTGTCCACCTTGGCAAACTTGTTCCGACTAAGATCTAGGGTTTCAACTGCAGGTAACAATTGCAGTGACTCGTCCATGAGTACAAGGCCATTAGAAGCACACGAGACATATGAAAGTCTGCTCCATACAGGAGAGTCCTTGATGTCTGTGATTCTACTTGCAAATACATGCCTAAGAGCATCCTGCAGTATCACAAAAATAACTACTGTGAATTGGCTAAGATATACAAATTAAAGTGGAAGTGCTTAGAAAAGAAGGCTGGACCACAAGGACATAGGAGTAGGATTTTAGTTAAGAAGCATGAATCACAAGAACATGAGGAGATATACTATCTGTCATCCAGGATGAAATTATGTCTGTGCAAATATCATCGACACCCCCCCACCCCCCCACCCAAAAAAATCAATGTAAGATGAATGAAATCCCCTTCCGTTTTTCTTCACAGTTCACAAAAAAAAGTAGTCAGAGATACATAATCTATTTGAGATGCATGCAAGTATATGTACTTCAGCTAATCAAAACACGGAATAAATGCGCAAGAACAGCAGGCATGATTGTTACAGTAACATATATGCACTCTAAAAACAAATGTGGTGATACAGTACTACAAACGATAAGAATATAAGAAGCTCTGCAAAATGCCAAAAATTATCTGCACCAGAGAAACTTTGGTGACTAAATTCATAGCTAATCAAGTAAAGAGTGCACGGTGACCAGTGAAATTTCAACTAGACCCCACAAGCAAGATCTTCATAATCATGAGAATTTCATACTTAAAAGGTATTTTGGCAGTTATGTTGAAGATCAAAACCATTAAAAAAAAAGTGGCATACACATGCAGGTGGACTTAATATCAAGTAACAAATGTGCATGACTGAACATTAGATCCTAGGAATAAATCAACAGTGTGGGCAAGTGGGCTACGGCATTGCAGCATGCGGGCTAAAATAATGGTGGCTCACAAGCTGTGGATGCACCAAAACAGCAAAGCATAAGTACAAGTTACAGCTCAATATAGCTCGCAGTTTAGTTGAGGATCATAAGTAGAGTAGAGGGAACCTCTGGTGACCACCATGCAAATTGCCACAAGCAACGAACATATGGACAAACGAAATTATACAGAGGATGATAGTAACGCACCGTGGAATTGTAACAGACGAGCCTCTCGAGGGTGTTGCGCAGGTCGAGCAGGCCCCTGGCCGCCGAGGTGGAGAGGTCGCAGCCCCGCAGCTCGAGCACGCGCAGGCGCGCGAAGGGCAGGAGCGAGAGCGGCGCCGGGTCGCGGCCGGGCCCCGCGGCGACGACCTTGAGCGAGGTGAGGAGGCGCAGGATCCGGCGGAGCTGCTCGAGCGCGCGGTGGTCGCCGAGGTCGGCGACGTAGGCGCGGAGGTAGTCGACGGGCGCGCCGGCGCCGACGGCCTCGAGCTCCCGCAGCGCCTCGAGGCGGGAGGCGACGTAGTGGAGGCCGACGGGGTGGAGGCGGAGGGTGACGGAGCCGTCGAGCAGCGCGCCCGCGTGCTGCTCCACGAAGCGGACGAGCAGGTTGAGGTAGCGGTCGCCGGTGACCGGCGCCGCCGTCCCGGCCCCCGCCCGCGGCGCGGACATCGGGATCGGGACGGACGGCTAGGCCTCGGCGGCGGGAGCGAGCCGGCGCATCGGCCAGCGGCGGGGTCGGGCGCGGGAGGGGGGAGAGGAGAGGGGCGGGCGGGTGGAGACGGGGGAAGAACCGGCCGCGTCGCGGTGGTACGTATGATTGGGGACACGCGGGCTAGCTGTGCTGTGCAGTGGCCGCGTTGCGGAAGGCGACGCGACCCAGGCAGATCAGATGCGCGAAGCAATTGTTGCGGTTTGCGCGCACCAGGTGGTGGGGTTGGCTTCGCGGTTTCGTTCCCACAACGACTCGGTTTGCTTCAGCCAAAAACGGACGGGGATCGCGCAGGTCGCTCGGCGCCCGTGCTTTTTGCGGTTTCTGGCGCCGGCATTGAGTTGTGTGCGCGTTACGCCTGACTGCCTGTGCACGCTTTGGCGTTTTGCTGCAGAGCGCAACGGCAGCTGCTTGGCTACTTGGCGCGGCGGTTTGTTTGGGCCCAGCCGCGTCAGACGAGACCAACCAGGCGCCATGGGCTGCGCGTGCCAGCTCCGTGCTCCTAGGACTAGTAGGAGCGTTGCCTTGACTGCCTCCTAGGCAAGGCATCGTCGGATGCTGGCCTGCGGCCATGCCCGGTGAAAATTCTTTAACAGGTTGTGTCAGTACTTGAGACAATTTGCTTAGGCTGCCCGCACTGGCGTCCGCCATCGCTTCCTGCAGGAACCAAATAGCGGAAAAACGTCTGCACCGGGCTCCTCTACCGATTCCTCTATCGTTCCGTAAACGCTTGCCCACGCCAAATCTAGCGGAAGTAGAGGATCTCCTCTACGACCGCGCGCCTCGCGACGGGAGAGCCGAACGCCGTCGACCCCGGGCGGAGCCCTTCCTCCTCGCCACGCGGAGCCTCGCCAACGTCTCCATGACGCCGTCGACCGCGACGATGCAGGCAGGAGGAGGAGGAGGAGGCGCGCCAAGGTCCTCGCCCGCGCTTGCCGCAGGAGGAGGCGGAGCAGGCTAGTGGAGGTGCGCCCGCCATTTGCCGCCGCCGTCCAGCTCCCCATGGCCGAATCGAGCTGAATCGAGAGAGAGAGAGATCCCCATGGCGGATCCGGACGGACCTCGTTCCCACGCGGAGGGAGGAGGGGGAGGGGGGCTCGTCGTCGGAGCCCCTCGCGGCGCCGGCCCTCCGCTCCGCCGGCGCATCCACCGGCCGCAGCTTCGTCTCCTCCGCCGTCGGGCCCCTCTCCATGCCTGCTTCTCCGCATCGCAGGTGCCCCGAGCCGTCGCGGAGGTCGCCCGCGCGCCGCCGCGGATTCGCGCCGGCAACCCCTCGCAGCGCCGAACCTCCGCTCCACCGGCCGCAGTTTCGTCCGCCGCGCCGCCTGCGCCCCCAACAGCCGTGTGTAGAAGCCGGCGTTGCTTCCTTGGTCGAATCCCCTTTTTCTCTTTTTGAGCCCTACCCACTAATCTGCAAAATCCATGAGCCACAACATGAACTAGGCAAAATTGATCACAACAATATCTTCCACACTTCCCACCGAATCCATTTTGCTAGTCACCAGCCCCTCTCTTGCCGAGCTTCACTGCCGGCGATGGATCTTCCATGGGAGCGGATGCCGTTGTTGAACTGGAGAAGAAAGAAGGTGGTGCTGGTGCGGGAACGGGGAGAAAAAAAGAAAAGGAAAAAAAAAGTGAAGAGAGAGAGAGAGGAGATGTAGTTGGGATAGATGAATAAAATATAAGTTAGTTGGGATGGAGGAAGGATATAGAGGAATGATGGGTGCGGGAGAAATTGGTTTAGAGGAGAGAATCTCGATGACTAGGATGGAATATTCCTTTTAGAGGAAGGATATAGAGGAATACGAGTGCGGATAGCCTTAACGCGCTCACCTGTGACCATGCGCTGTCTAGATCCGGCGTCTTCTGCTGTTCCACCGTACCCGGCGGAGTCACGTTACGTAGTACCCTGGTACACGTGACGCCGGTACGTGTTTGAACTGTCATAATAATCTGTCGTGGTCTACGGCGCTGTCATGTGAGAGCGCGCAAGTCGTGCCGTCGCCTCTGGCTCACCTGGTCACCTTCATGCATGTTAGCCCACGTGTCACCGTCCACGTAAAATATCAGCCGTGGTATGGGGGTGGCTAATGAGATACGGACATGCAGTCCGACACGTTAACATGGATCGATGAAGGTCCATGTGCGATGTGTCGTTTCAGCATATTCAGAGACTCAAGTCAATCAAGTTCATCTCTCCAGGAGCCAAATGCCAAGTTGGCCGTTTTCTGTCTTTCTTTAATAATGAAGTTTGCATTAAAAAAAAATTGGCGTTGGAGGCATGCTACATGCTGCTCTTTTTTTTTTTAGAACCGCTCTTTTTTTAGATGATGCTACATGCTGCTAATCCAAGGGAAAGAAGAGAAAATGAACATTTTGAGCATGGGTCACGTTATTGGGCTGTCGGTACATAGAGTCGGGCCAGTGAATGATGGACTGTAGAGAAGTGTGCCTTGGGCTGCCACAAAGATGCGCTGAGGCAATCTGAGCCATGGAAAATGGCCTGACTTAGGTAAAGATGCGGAGGCAATCTGGGCCATGGGAAATGGCCCGACTTAGTAAAAGACTAGGAATAAGGATGAAAACGGACCATATACGAAAGGATATAGTGTTCATTTCGTTTTTTATCCCATATTTTTTTCTTCAGATCCGAAGGATATTATCTGAGGAGAGACGCTTAACTAATTTTCAGTAAATACGAATGGACGAATAAAGTGCATGCCGAAGAAAAACAACGCAAAAAATAAAAAAAGGAACATTTGCACTCTCAGATACACTGTCAGACATAATTTGGTGCGCGCATGCAACCATTAGAAGAGATTAGGCTATAAAGTGAAATCTGCTACACATTGGTCCGCTTTGTACAATGTAGTTCTTCTATTTCAAAATATAAGCATTTTCGAAAGTCTAAATATCACGTTTGACCCTTCGCTTTATTTTTTATTTTTTATGATTGTTCGACCTTTCACCTCTAGCCACAAGTCATTCACGTATTTTGCCACAAATGTGGGTTCGGTCCTCCAAGGCCTATTAGAGCTCTCTTCAATTTGCTCATGGCTAGATCTTCACTGCATGAGACATGATGATTGTTGACATACTCTGTATGAAGTATCAACGTATATTTAATATGACATACATGGGTCGTGACCATTCCACTTGTCGTGCTTCGCCTCCTCCCAAAGTACGGCCCACCATGTTGGGCCGGCAAGGGCACGATGCCATGTAGGCCGGGCCAAAATAGTCGTGCCACGTGCCGTCCATGTAGTCCATCCATTTTCCCATCCATAGTTGTACAATTAATTGTAAGTTGTGAATGATCAGAGTTTCAATGCAGTTCTGAATATTTCAATCCAAAGGCATTGTTTCATTGTCAAACACCTTCCTTTTTCTTGCGTCATATGTTCTAGATTATTGCTGGTTAGCTTGCTGCGAAGATAGCCCCCTGTAAGCTTCATGACCATTGGAGCTAGGGAAACCCCAAGGTATGAATGTTTTGGTGATATGATGAGAACCATGAATGTGACTAACACTTTTTGTGAGATCTTATAGGTCACATATGAAGAAAGCTCCATCCGTTGGTGGTGAACGCCAACACACCATGAACTTAATTGACAAGGATGATTGGTTGCCTTCATCTACACGAGAACGGACTTGATGGAGTCGCGGAGAAGACATGGATCAAGGCTAAGGACATGCTAGATCCAAGCGAGTGTTGCTTGGTTAGATGTTAGCTTGAGTCCATAGGAAAAACCGGACTATCAAGAGGGTTCGAGGTGGTTCTCTTAGTACACACTAGTTATAGAGATCATTGGATGCATGGTGAGTCTCTCAGGGGCTAGGGTGGCAGAAGAGAGTTGAAGGAACCAAAAAGATCAAGTGTTGAAGAAGAAGATCAAGAAGAAGATCGAAGCTGCGAAGGCAGAAGAGACCGGACAGTACGGTCAAGGAGACCGTACAATACGGTCTACAGAGGAAATCCAGACAGAGAAGCTCAAGTTTCTGGAAGTTGAAGAATAGAGACCGGACAGTGGACCGGACAGTACGGTCCTAGGGACCGGACAGTACGGTCTCTATTGGAGTGTTCCAGACAGAGAAGCTGAAGTTTCTGGAAGTTGAAGAATAGAGACCGGACAGTGGACCGGACAGTACGGTCCTAGGGACCGGACAGTACGGTCTCTATTGGAGTGTTCCAGACAGAGAAGCTGAAGTTTCTGGAAGTCGAAGAATGAAGACCGGACAGTTTGACCGTACAATACGGTCGAGGACCGGACAGTAGGGTCTTACAGGTGAAGAGCAACAGAGAAGGAGAAGTTTCTGTTGGCTGAAGAAGAATGGAGACCGGACAGTACGGTCCTAGGGACCGTACAATACGGTCTGGTCTGAGATGAGTTGCAGCACTCCCTGGATGCCGGTCTGGTGAAGACCGGACAGTACGGTCAGATGGAGACCGGACAGTACGGTCTACTGTACGGTCATCACGCAGACTGAGCACTTTTGGACAACGGCTAGTTTGAGGTTGGAGGCCTATATATAGTCGGTTGTTTACCTCTTTGAGGTGCTCTTGGACCCAGGAAAGAGGGGAGGTGCTGCCAAGAAGCCAAGAGGAAGAAGTGTGAAGCACTTGAGAAGGATTTGGAGTGATCCTAGTGCTTGAGAGAGTAGCAAGTTGCATCCTTTGATCTCTAGGTTAGTGTGGGCTTGAGAGAGTCATCTAGGACTGTTACTCTTGGTCTATGGCAAGGCCTAGACCGGTTAGGCGTCGGTGTTGAGCTGTCTAAGGAGATTGTGGAAGTCGACACAAGTTTGTACACGGTCTTGGAGCTTCCGTGCGAAAGAAGCATCACTAGTGGAGCGCCCTTTGGCACGCATCAAGTGCGGAGCCTTACCTCCGGAAGAGTACCCGGGATCGAGCCCGGCGGGACGTGCCCGCGACTTCACTCGGAGGGTGAAGTGTGCTCCAGGAGGGATCGCCATCGAGCGGAGGGACGGGGTCGAGACTCCGGCGGGAGTGACCCAACGTGGAGTAGGGGAAGGCGCCATCCTTCCGAGACCACGGGAAAACATCATGAGCATTCTCTATCCCTTCTCCTTCACTACTCGCATTTACTTATCGCACTTCATATGATTGCTTGTAGTACTTGAGTTGTGCTCTTATCTTGCTTGTGTGTTTACCTTGGTACCTACTAGCTTCACTAGGTTTGCTTGATTGCCTTGCTCGTGTGCTTACTTGTTATAGCCTATCTAGTAGCTCTAAGGATTCTACTTAGTGTGCCTAGTATCTTGGTTGCCTTGTCTCTAGTTATCTTGTTACCTTGCCTTGCCTAGCTTAAGTCTTCCGTTATCTATCTATCTTGTGCAAGGTTGCTAGTGTGGTGTGGTTGTGTTATCTATATGCACTAGCTATATAGGTTAAGGATACTCCTTAGTGTGCTTTACCTTGTTACTAGAACTACTCGCTAGGAGTTGCTTGGGTGTAAGTGTTTGGAAATAGATTCTAGAGTGCACCGATTCACCCCCCCTCTCGGTCACACGATCCTTACAAGTGGTATCAGAGCCAAATGCTCATTATTAGGGCTTTACCGCCTTGAGTCGTGACCGGGATTGTGTGTGGGAAAATGGAGTCCACTCATGATGACGTTTCTAACACTTCCATCGCTTCTACCTTGATTGAGCATTATGATTGTGTGCTTAATGACATTTCCTACTATGATGTGCGTGATGAGTATGATGAGCTTGTTTTGAATGATAATGAGGATATCACTAACTTCGCATCTCGCTTGTATGTTCTTGCTAGGAAACTCATGTCAAGAGGCTATCCATCTATTATGCACAAGCATGTTGTGAAGAAGCTTATCCGATCTCTACCACTCTCACGGTTTGGTATTCTTGCTTTTGCTCGAGTGGATGAGTTTGTGAACATGCCCTATGATGAGGTGGTTGCTATTCTCTCCTCTCTTGAGGAGGATATCAAGAAGGGCAAGGATATCCCTCATGCAAGTGAAGATCAACACATTGAAGCTCAACCTCTACCTCAAGCTCAATCATCATCTCGTGTTGGAGAAGGTTCTTCTTCTCGGGATCAAGAGTATGGATATATCAAGCTATGTGATGAGTTGGACCACATCTCTATGATGCCGAATGAAGATCTTGTTGAGTTTGCTCTTCGGATGGATTCACTCATCAAGAGGATAAATGAGAACAAGCTTTGGATAGTCACCAAGGAAGAGGGACTCAAGAGGTTTCTTGATGCTTTGCCGAAGGACAAGTATGGTGATCACATTGAGTTTGAAATCTTCGAGCTCAAGTCCTACTCAATTGAGCAAGTCATTGAGATCATCACAAGAAGAAGGGCTCGCTCTATGCTCTCTAACACATTCAAGACCCCAAGTGATGATGAGGAAGAAGAAGAAGAAGATGATAGAGTTCCCGTCTTCTATTGTGATGATGACTATTCAAGTGCTAGTGATGATGAGCCGGAGCCTATCAAGGAATATCACATGAAGAGAGAAGTCTTGCCATCCCTCTTTGAAGACTACTACAACTTGTATGAGCCGGATCTTGCCGATCGGCCTCACTATCACCTCTTCGACATGTATGATGTGTTCTATAGGAAAGATGGGGAGTCTTGGCTTGATTGTTGGAAGAGACTTCTTGTGTTGGTGGCTAGAGTGAACTCTTTTGAAGGAGAAGACAAGATTAGTGATGAGCATGCTATTCACACCGTGATCTCTATGCTACCATACAATAGGAAGGTCCACATTCTAAATGATCTCAATGATGATATTAGTGGGATGACTCTCAAGGACATGATCTTGATGGCACTATCTTATGAGAATCAAATCTACAACATTCTTGAGTACTTTAATGCTAGTGGAGATGTGGGAAGGTTTCAAGGTCTTCCTCTTGGAACTCATGTCGTACACATGGGTGTTGATCGGACCATGTGGAGACACAATGGAGTCACCAAATGATTAACGCCTTGGATGCATTGGACTTGGACTTTCTCAATGGAGTTCCTATGGCCTACATCAAGAGCAAGCAAGAGGTAAATGATATGTCAATTGATCCTCATGATACTAACACTCCTCTTTGCTTGATGGCTACTTCCAAGGTGAACTACAAGATTGGTGGCAAACATTGGGTGTTGGATAGTGGGTGCACTCAACACATGACCGGTACTTCATCCATCTTCACCAACTTGGAAGAAAATGAAGATCATGACAAAGTCACATTTGGGGACAACTCCAAGCACAAGGTGAGAGGTCTTGGTAAGGTGGCTATCTCAAATGACCTCTCTATCACTAATGTATTGCTTGTTGAGTCCCTAAACTTCAATCTTCTATCCGTTGCTCAAATATGTGATCTTGGCTTTTCTTGTAACTTTGATGCTAATGGGGTGGTTCTTCATAATGATGCTATGGGTCTCACTATCAAGGGCTTTCGTCATAATAATCTATATGTTGTTGATTTTGAGACTAACATTGTTGCCCCTAGCACTTGTCTCTTCACTAAGTCCGCTCTAGGTTGGCTATGGCATCGAAGGCTTGCTCACATTGGTATGGGTCAACTCAAGCATGTAATGAAGAACAAGCTAGTGAGAGGAGTCAAGGATGTCAACTTTGAGAAGGACAAGCTATGTAGTGCATGCCAAGCCGGAAAGCAAGTGGCTTCACCTCATCCATCCAAGAATTTCTTGTCAACATCAAGACCTCTTGAGCTCTTACACATTGATCTCTTCGGGCCTACAACTTATGTGAGCATTGGTGGGAATCTCTATTGCTTGGTGGTAGTAGACGACTACTCAAGATATACTTGGGTATTCTTTCTTGAGAACAAGGCACAAGCAATTGAGATATTCAAGAAGTTTGCTAGAAGAGTACAAAATGAGTATGGACATCACATCAAGAAGATTCGGAGTGACAATGGGACGGAGTTCAAAAACTCTATCATTGAAGACTATTGTGATGAGGTTGGCATAAAGCATGAGTTCTCGGCTACATACACTCCTCAACAAAATGGTGTTGTTGAGAGGAAGAACAAGACACTTATCACTCTTGCTCGTGCTATGCTTGATGAGTACAACACTCCGGAGAAGTTTTGGGCGGAAGCTATCAACACGGCATGCTACACCTCCAACCGGATCTATCCTCACAAGTTGCTAAACAAGACTCCATATGATGTGATTGTTGGGAGAAGACCGAATGTTGCCTACTTCCGAGTGTTTGGTTGCAAGTGCTACATCTACAAGAAGAGGGAAAGACTTGGCAAGTTTGAGAAGAGGACCGACGTGGGCATTCTTGTCGGATACTCGGGCTCGGCCAAAGCTTATCGGGTTTACAACACCTCTACCGGCTTTGTTGAAGAAACCTATGATGTGCAATTTGATGAGTCTCACAGGTCTCAAGAAGACCCTCCTTCTTCTCATATTGTAGGTGATGAACCCGTGGAGGAAGCTTTGGGAACATGCCTATTGGTGAAGTTATTCCTCGTGAAGATGAACCTCCGACACCTCCTCTAACAACTTCATCAAGTGGACCTTCTACGAGCACATCTCAAGAGAATCCAAGCTCTCCCTCAAGTGAACAACATCAAGCACCTTCAAGTGATCCGCAACAAGCATCTTCGAGTCAAACTACTTCAAATGTACCGCAACAAGCGCCATCAAGTCTACCTCATGCAACTACGAGCCAAGCTTCACCGAGCAATCAAGAACAAGCACAATCTACTTCAACTCAAGATGATGGCTCGGGTTCACCTCTTCGACAACAAGACACTCACATCTCTAGGGAGCAAGCCGCAAGAGATGCGCAAGATACTTCGCCGGCTCCTCCTCCTCCTCGACAAGAACCTTCAAGGAAGCACAAACCCATTGCTCGGGATCATTCACGTGATCTCATCATTGGGAGTCCTTCTCAAGGGATAAAGACTAGGAGAAGTCAATATAAACCTAATTATGTTGATGAAGCTAACATTGTTGAGAATTTCTCTTTTGTCTCTACCCTAGAGCCGAAGACGATCGAGGAAGCCTTGAAAGATCACAAGTGGGTGCTATCCATGCAAGAGGAGCTCAACAACTTCAAGAGGAATGATGTTTGGAAGTTGGTGAAGCGTCCCAAGCGATCCAATGTCATTGGCGCTAAGTGGGTCTTCAAGAACAAGCAAGATGAGAAGGGAGCAATCGTGAGGAACAAGGCAAGACTTGTGGCGAAGGGCTACTCTCAAGTTGAAGGCGTCGATTTTGACGAGACTTTCGCCCCCGTCGCTCGTCTTGAGGCTATAAGAACACTTCTTGCTTATGCTTCTCATTTTGATTTTAAACTTCACCAAATGGATGTGAAAAGTGCATTTCTCAATGGACTAATCAATGAAGAAGTTTATGTAGAGCAACCTCCCGGCTTCGAGGACCCGAGCATCCGGACCATGTGTACAAGCTCAAGAAGGCTCTCTACGGACTCAAACAAGCACCAAGAGCATGGTATGAACGACTTCGAGATCATCTGATCACCAAGGGCTACAAGATCGGTAGTATCGACAACACTCTCTTTACTAAGCATATTGGTGATGATCTCTTTGTTTGTCAAATCTATGTTGATGATATCATCTATGGCTCCACTAACGAAATCTATAATGATGAGTTCCGTGCTCTTATGAAGAAAGAGTTTGAGATGTCCATGATAGGTGAACTTCATGTCTTCCTCGGTTTTCAAGTCAAGCAAATGAAGGAGGGCACGTTCATCTACCAAGAGAAGTACACTCGGGATCTTCTTAAGAGATTCGGCATGAAGACTCCAAGTCCTACGACACACCTATGGCTACAAGTGTCCCTCTTGATGTGGATGTAAAAGGTATACCGGTGGATCCTAAACTCTATCGTTCTATGATTGGTTCACTTCTTTACCTTACCGCATCTAGACCGGATATCATGTTTGTGTGTGTCTTTGTGCTCGTTATCAAGCTAACCCCAAGGAGTCCCATATGAGTGCCGTGAAAAGAATTCTTAGGTACATCAAGAGCACTCCTACAATGGGCCTATGGTACCCAAAAGGCTCGGACTTTGGACTGTTGGCTATGCGGACTCGGACTTCGCCGCCAGTGAAAGTGAGTAGAAAGAGTACCTCCGGTGGATGCCAATTTCTTGGACAATCACTCATCTCATGGAGTTCCAAGAAACAAAAATTGTGTGGCTATTCTACGGCGGAGGCGGAATATTTGGCGGCCTGCGTGCTTGTTGCTCAACTCTATACATGAAGCAAACTCTATTGGACTATGGATTATCTTATGGGCAAGTACCTCTCTATTGTGATAGCGAAAGTGCTATCAATATGGCTCTCAACAAGGGTGATCACGGCCATGCCAAGCACATTGAAGTCAAGCATCACTTCATTCGAGATCATGTGGCCAAGAAGGATATTGAATTGATTGGTGTTCGGACTCATGAACAATTGGCGGACATCTTCACCAAGCCACTTGACAAGAAGACCTTTGTAAGCTCCGGGGAGAACTTAATGTTCTCGACCTCTCCGACTTCACTTGATATCCTTGAGTTTACATTTGTATATATGTATATATAATTTGCTTGTTTTTGTTTGTGTTGTTGTTTTTGTGTGTTCTTCTTGTTTTGTAGGACCAACGACTAACCTACTTGAGATAGCAATGAGCATAGGTTTAAGCTTGGGATTGGTGGCTGTTGACGGTCGTTAAATCATAAAATGACCGTCAACTTATCGGCGAATAAAAGGTATACACCAATTTTTCTTGCATTAAACTAATAAAGTTCCACAAGTTTTGGATGAGATCTTGTTTTGCAAGGTACATAGGAATATTGGTGTAATTGTGCATACAATTATGGATAAAAAGCAAATATACAAAAGGCACAAGATAAACAAGGTCCTGCCCGGATATCTCGACGACATTCGACGCAAGAAATAAGGAATGACTTGGGACATCAAGAAATAGTATTTCAAATGACAAATTTGATCCCTCCATGTCAAAGCCCTCGTCGAGATAGTCAAAATGGGCTTTTGGATCACCTAATTCGGAGTTCGGGAGCAGGAGTTATGCCTCGCGCAAGATTGGGCGAAAACCAGAAAATAGTAGGCCGGCCGGCCCAAACACCTGGCGGCCGGCCGAACTTAATCTCCAACCGCCTCAATTTCCTCAGCCGGTTCCAGAGTCGGGTGACAAGCCACTTGGCGCGTCGGCCAAGCAGAGGGAACGTCGGCAAGAAGGAATATTCCACGAATGCTCCAAGACCTTCTCCACTCTCCCAAGGCAACTCCACTATAAATAGAGGACCCCTCCCCTCACTCCAACCTGCACTCACACTTGAGAAGAGAAGACCCCAAGTAGGGTCACGCTCTTCTCATGGAAGATCACTCCACTTGTGTAGTTTAGAATAGGATTAGTATTTTAGTCTTGGGAGTTAGAGTAGTAGAAGTGAGAGCTTCGCTCGGAGCTCCGAAGGTCTCTTCGGAGTTTGGGTAAAGTTCTCATGTATCTTTTCTTTTATACTTTCTTTAATATATATTTTCTTATTCATTTATTTTCTTATTTTTAATTTAGTTTTCCTTTTAGGTTATATATTTATTCAAGTAATTCTTATAGAGAAATTCTTGTGTTGGATCCACGTCTGTGTATGGTAGATACGGATGAGTTGTTTGCTTGAGACTGGCAGCAGTAGGGACATAATTGCCTTGTTGTCACGTGTCCCGCACAATTTGTTTGGATTTATTGTTCATGGGTGGCTTGCTCTTTGGCCAGAGTAAGTTACTAGGATAGTGTAAGCAAGGTGCTTGGAATTGTTCTAGCGTGTTTTGCCCTCAACCCCACGGGATGATGTGGTAGCCGCGAGTGTAGGTGACAGCTACACCGGTCTCTGTAGTCCACCACGTTCAGGTTGAATGTGTAGGGGCCTAGACGCGGTCCGTTGACCGGATACGTTGAACCTAGTTCTCGGGTTGCGTGTCTTGGCGGCGGCCGTGCCCCTGATGCACTTGAATGTATCTGTAATGAAAGCTTAAGTAAATAATGATAGACTATCGTGAAACTAAATGCTAACCCCTAGGCTGACTGATACCTTCTTCTCGTTGTCCTCCCAAACTAAATGCTAACTCCTTGATATCTATATCGATGGATGTTCTCCTGAGTGCCACACACATATCAAACATCTGTCCCCCTGCTTTGGTCTAGTTTGCAAGTTATAAATAATAGATGTTTCTTTGTTAACTCATGATATTCTTATCCCTGCTTCCCTGTGGAAAATATAAATACGATAACCTTAGAATACTCCCGGGTGAAATGCTACAATGGTGTTCCGTGCGCTTGCGGAAATTGAATTTAATCTTTTTGCGTAAGAAACGCCAACAAGCATTTCTGGCGCCGTTGCCGGGGAAGCAATGGGTTAAGATATCTTTGATTGACATCGACTATCTGTTATGTTAATTTGCTGCTAGACTAAGCATCCACCTGCATTTTGTTTGAGCATATCACCATCGCATCTGCATTGTTTTCTTTTCAATCCATCTGCATATTTAATTTCCCTCCATCCCACCCAGCTGCATTTAAAAAAAAACCCAAGTGCCCAATCATAGGCCTCGGGCTTTCAAAAATAATAAAAATAATAATTAAAAAAAAAGAACCCGAGCGCCCAATCATAGGCGTGGGGATTTTTTTTAAAAAATAAATAAATAACTCCGAGTGCCCAATCATAGGCCCGGAATTTGTTTCAAAAAAAAGAGAGAAAGGTTGGATTTTTATGACAGGAAGAAGAAAACATATGTGGCGGATCCAAGATATTCATGCAGAAATCTAAAAGCTTAGCCTTGCATTCGATTGCAAAGGCTAAGCTTGGGGAGGAACCGCCAGGTACGCACACGCAATTATTCCCTGTTTTCTTTGTCATATATCATCTCCTTTCATAAAAAAATAAAATAATAATAATAAAAAAAAATAATGCTGCCTGAATGATTCTTTGCCTTATCAATGCGAAGTACATTGACTTGCTCTCTGATGAAAATAAGCTGCAAATATTTTTGACCATACCCTTGCTCTTAAAGTTTCTTTTCATACATGGGTGTTGGTTGAGATGTTAGTCATAAATCAATCGCCTGCTTCTCTTTCTGTTGCTTGGGTGCGGCACTTCTGTGTCTATGGTCTGTTTAGATTATGCCCGGTGTCCGTCTGAACAACAGAAAAACACATGCCTCTATGATGCTCTCATGACAGAAGAAGAGTATAATGTGCTCTGCTCTCCTCACACAATTGATCAAATTAGACGTGGTGTCTAGGTTGATTAATGGACCTATAGAGATATGTCCGATGTAGACGAATGGATTTGTACTAACCACTGCAGGGATCCTTTTGAGAGAAAACCAAGTACATCAGGCAACAAGAAAGGCACATAATTCTAGGAGAAACCAACTAGGCTGACCTAGTACCTTCAAATAAAGATTTAATCGCTTAGCTTTGCACATGGTTGCAAGAGCTAAACTTGGGGAGGGACCGCCAGGTAAGTACTTCCACACGATATTATACTCTTCTTGAATTGTGCCCTTTCTTAAAATTAAAAAAAAAAAGAGATTCGGCAAAGAAGCCCATAGGGGCTAGCCACCTGTATCACCCTCATTCTTTTTGCAGACACAAGAAGAATGGAGGAAGCGGACTATTCAAGCTTAAGTCTTGCAAAGACTCAAGCTTGGAGAGGACCCCCAGGTAAGTATCCCTATCGATCAATCAAATACTACTCCCTTTTTCCGAATAAAATGCTAGAACTTGGTGTTTACCAAACTTTAAGGAGATGATGAATGGTTGCTCTGTTAGTTCCTTGTGTGTGTCTTCTATGCAATCTCTACTTCTTATTTAATTTAAGTATGATGTAAATCGACATGATCATATTACTAGTATTGCTATATTTATGTGGGTAGCACTGGTTCACCAAGTCTAGGCATTGATTCGTATGATATGGTTATTCTGGGTTAAGTTTGCAATTTCCTGCAGTAACATTCCAGAGATGTTTTAATTTCTAAATTGCTGCAACAAAAACCCTTTAAGTTTTGCACTTCCCTTGTGAGGACTTATTTACCTACCAGAGCCATATCATGACAAATTCGGAAATAGCTCCATTCATAGCAATCTTTTATATGTTGAGTTTGGT
Organism: Eragrostis nindensis; assembly: GCA_012490785.1. Lineage (NCBI taxonomy): Eukaryota > Viridiplantae > Streptophyta > Magnoliopsida > Poales > Poaceae > Eragrostis > Eragrostis nindensis. The sequence continues at coordinate 181,357 of JAAXCT010000864.1, forward strand.
TAAATTTTGATCTTAGGAACATTGCACTCCTCATGTCAGTCATTTATCTTTCATATAGGAATTTGAGAAATTCGTTACCACTCATTCACAAGATTCCTTGTCTTCATTCAAATGCTCAAGAAAAATTCCAAAAATATTGTCTAGGCCATAAAAAAAAATTGCCTTATGCACTATGGGAGTTTAAAAAAAAAGAAAAAAAAAACCTCTCATAATGTGCCAGCAAAGATTTTTAAAAGGTTGATGGCCACTATCAAAATTTTTCTTGAGCAACGAAGACTGAAATTTTCATGAGTGATTTCTCTTCTCCCCGCTGGCTATCATTCTTTCCATATGACTGACTTTGAGGAGTTGCTAAGTTTCTCTAGATCATCTTTTAACCCGACAAATATGTATGAAAGATATGCATACCCCGACCAAGCTCCACCAGAACATCCCTCTTGTGTAGCAATAGGTCTTGAGTGACATCCTGTAGGGAATAGCCTCATCAAAAGGAGAGACAAAAAGGGAAGTGCAAGCTTAAAAGAAGTATTTATTTCTTATGCGCAAACAAAAGCTCTGGACTTGTTACTTGCAGGAATTGTTTGACAAAACCTAAGATGACCGTTCTGCTTTTCAATGTCATATGACAAAGTAACCTATAAGCCCTACTAAGTATATGCAGTACCTGGTAAATAGATTGTGCTGGTTTATAGATTACTTTGTTATCCTGGAGTATGTTGTCGCCTAGTTGATACCTACAGGGCACTAACATTGTAGCAACTACTGATCCGCCGATACTTAAGTTTTGAGTTTGCTCGGGACGAGCAAAGTTTAAGCTTGGGGAGGTGTTGACGGTCGTTAAATCATAAAATGACCGTCAACTTATCGGCGAATAAAAGGTATACACCAATTTTTCTTGCATTAAACTAATAAAGTTCCACAAGTTTTGGATAAGATCTTGTTTTGCAAGGTACATAGGAATATTGGTGTAATTGTGCATACAATTATGGATAAAAAGCAAATATACAAAAGGCACAAGATAAACAAGGTCCTGCCCGGATATCTCGACGACATTCGACGCAAGAAATAAGGAATGACTTGGACATCAAGAAATAATATTTCAAATGACAAATTTGATCCCTCCATGTCAAAGCCCTCGTCGAGATAGTCAAAATGGGCTTTTGGATCACCTAATTCGGAGTTCGGGAGCAGGAGTTATGCCTCGCGCAAGATTGGGCGAAAACCAGAAAATAGTAGGCCGGCCGGCCCAAACACCTGGCCGGCCGGCCGAACTTAATCTCCAACCGCCTCAATTTTCCTCCAGCCGGTTCCAGAGTCGGTGACAAGCCACTTGGCGCCCCGGCCAAGCAAGGGAACGTCGGCAAGAAGGGAATATTCCACGAAATGCTCCAAGACCTTCTCCACTCTCCCAAGGCAACTCCACTATAAATAGAGGACCCCTCCCCTCACTCCAACCTGCACTCACACTTGAGAAGAGAAGACCCCAAGTAGGGTCACGCTCTTTCTCATGGAAGATCACTCCACTTGTGTAGTTTAGAATAGGATTAGTATTTTAGTCTTGGGAGTTAGAGTAGAAGTGAGAGCTTCGCTCGGAGCTCCGGAGTTCTCTTCGGAGTTTGGGTAAAGTTCTCATGTATCTTTTCTTTTATACTTTCTTTAATATAATTATTTTCTTATTCATTTATTTTCTTATTATTTAATTTAGTTTTCCTTTTAGTTTATATTTATTTATTCAAGTAATTCTTATAGAGAAATTCTTGTGTTGGATCCACGTCTGTGTATGGTAGATACGGATGAGTTGTTTGCTTGAGGACTGGCAGTAGGGAACATAATTGCCTTGTTGTCACGTGTCCCCGCACTTTTGTTTGGATTTATTGTTCATGGGTGGCTTGCTCTTTGGCCAAGAGTAAGTTACTAGGATAGTTGCAAGCAAGGTGCTTGGAATTGTTCTAGCGTGTTTTGCCCTCAACCTCACGGGATGATGTGGTAGCCGCGAGTGTAGGTGACAGCTACACCGGTCTCTGTAGTCCACCACGTTCGGGTTGAATGTGTGTTGGCGTTTCTTACGCACAGAGATTAAATTCAACTCCGCAAGCGCATGGAACACCGTTGTAGCATTTCACCCAGGAGTATTCCAAGGGTATCGTATTTATATTTCCACAGGGAAGCAGGGCTGAGAATATCATGAATTAACAAGGAAACATCTACTATTTATAACTTGCAAACTAGACCAGAGCAGGGATACATATATGATGGGTGGCAACCAAACACACGCAAGAATTCCATATGAAGATAAAGAGATAGAACTAGTCAACTGGGAGGACAACGAGAAGAAGGGTATCAGCCTAGGGGTTAGCATTTAGTATTTCCTGATAGTCTACAATTACTTGCTTAAGCTTTCATTACAGATACGTTCCTGCATATCGGGGCACACGCATGCCAAGGCAGCAACCCGAGAATTAGGTTCAACTACCTTGGGGAACTACGTGCTATTGACCTCCCTACTAAAACCATCACCGGACGTGGTGGATTACAGAGACCGGTACGCCTGTCACACGTACTCGCGGCTACCATCCTCCGTGGGGTGTAGAGCAAACTCACGTCTAGAATAATTCCTCGCACCATGCAAGCAAATATCCTAGATAACTTACTCTACGCGTAAGAGCAAGCCAACCATGCATAACAAATCTATGTGGATTGTGTAAGCATTTGCGGTGCAAACAACCCATGCAGATAGACATACCATACACAGACGTGGAACCAACACAGGAATTTCTCTATAACAATTACTTAAATAAATAAATATAAACTAAAGGAAAACTAAATTAAATAAATAAGAAAATAAATAAGAAATAATTATATTAAAGAAAGTATAAAAGAAAAGATACACGAGAACTTTACCCAAACTCCGAAGAGAACTCCGGAGCTCCGAGCGAAGCTCTCACTTCTACTCTAACTCCCATGACCAACTAGCCTACTCTAAACTACACAAGTGAATGATCACATGAGAAGAGCGTGACCCTACATTGGATCTTCTCTTCTCAAGTGTGAAGGTGCAGGTTGGAAGTGAGGGGGAGGTCCTCTATTTATAGATGAGTTGCCTTGGGAGAGTGGAGAAAGTCTTGGAGAATCTTGTGGATATTCCTCACTTGCCGACGTCTCCTTCCTTAGTCGGCGCGTCAATTTAGCTTGCAACCGCCTCTGGAACCGACTGGAAAAAGATGGGCCGATTCGGACAAAATAGTTGGCCGGCCGGCCTAGGCCTAGGCCGGCCGGCGGGCTTTTTTCTCCGAATGCCTCGAATTTTTGTGGCTGGCCTCTCATGATGTGCCCATTAAGATCCACGGTCCTGCCCGGTGATTTGACGCCTTTTTGAGTGGTTGATGGGCTTGTTTGTTGGGCCTTGCGCAGTGGTCGATACTCCGGGCTGGGAAATATTTGTTGGCCGTTTGATCCTTGATGTTTGAGCCCATTGGGAGATGCCTGGGACTGCTGGACCATGTTGAGATCCAACATAAGCCGGCCGGCCTATGATGGGACCGGCCGGTAGGCTTTGCTCCCATTTTCAATGGATTTCCTCCTGCATCCAAATATTCACCAAAAAACTTGTGGAGTAGCATTATTCCTATCTACTATGCACAAAATCTTAGTGTTATGCTTTTATTTACCGGTAGGGTGGCGGTCAAAACACGGTTTAACGACCGCCAACAACCTCTCCAAGCTTAAACTTTGCTCGTCCCGAGCAAACTCAACTCAGGGTACCGGCGGATCAGGAGTTACAAAGAAGCGCCCCATGGTAATAAAGATGCAACAACATACTCCTAAACAGTGGTAAGTTTACGAGAGCACAAAATATTCATGAGTGTTGCAAAAATCGTGGGGCTTATATGTCACACCTTGTCATGCAGCATTGAAGACTAGAACGGCATTTTCGGACAAGTACACAATTCTAACAGGTATGCATCCAGAGTTTTTATGTGCTGCAAGGTAAGGTGCAAAAATTCTCCTTCGTTTTGGCTGGCAATCTCTTACCAGCCAATGTGAGTCTATTCCTACAAGCTTCACTCATCCTACCTTCTACCCAATGAGGCTTTGTAAGTGGAGCTTGGTAAGGAATGCACAAATGTCATGCATTTATTGTAAAGCTAAAGAATGAGTCTCAATCAACATAGCAACTCCATTATTTTGGTCATAGGAAATGATGTGATGGAGGGGGAGAAAATGAACTCACACTTGTGGAAGGGGGTTTTGAAAACATTGGTCCTTTATTTTGCTCAAGATGTTTATGATAAGAACCATATAGCCGTTGACTTTTGTCATGCAACCATGGAGTTTTTTTTTATTATTTTTTTTATTTTTTTGACTACTCCATGGTGCATGGGGCTATAAATTTTGAATGGTTCAAGGAAACATTTTGAAATATTCTTGAGCATTTTGGATGGACCAAAAGTTTTGCAAAATCTGAAAAATGCTTGGTTGATTTATCCAAACATTCCCCTTTTTATTTGGTGGAGAGAAATTTTGAAACACACGCGAAGGAATAATGACCAAAATTAGGAGTGCTTAGTTTCAAGAGTACATCAAACCTTAACAAAACTCAATGCATAAACAAATGGCTATGAGTGGGGCTGTTTCGAATATTATGATATGGCTCTGGTAGGTAAATAAATCCTCACACTAAGAGAAGTGTGCCAAAACAGAAGGGTTTTAGGTACTTGCAGCAATTCAAGAAAAACATCTCTGGATGAAACCATACTAAGAAATTGCAACAAGTCCTAATCATGCCATATCACAATCCACAATGCTCAGACTTGGTGTAACAAATGCAACCCACGGAAATAAGCAAGACTCATGATGTGATCATGCTCAAATAAAAATAACACATATGTCAGGAGTAGAGGTTGCATCTATGCGACACATGGGAGGCTAATTTGTAACTCGATCATCATTTCCCTTATGCGTAGCATAACACCAAGATTCTAGCATTTATTCGAAACAGGGAGTTTATTTATTCAAGGAAAGCTTAGAAACACTTACCTGGGGGTCCTCCCCAAGCTTGAGTCTTTGCAGGACTTAAGCTTGAATAGGCCGCTTCCTCCATTCTTCTTGTGTCTGCAAAAAGAATGAGGGTGATACAGGTGGCTAGCCCCTATTGGGCTTTGCCGAGAACCTAATATTTTTTTGTTTTTTTTATAATTATATATATATATATATTTTTTTTTAAGAAAGGGCACCATTCAAGAAGAGTATAATATCGTATACAGAAGTACTCACCTGGCGGTCCTTCCCCAAGCTTAGCTCTTGCAACTATGTGCAAAGCTAAGCGATTAAATCTTTCATGTGGTAGCACTGGGTCCGCCTTGTTGGTATCTCCTTCTTGAATTATGTGCGTTTCATGTTGCCTGATGTACTTGGTTTGCTCTCAAGGATCCCTGCAATGGTTAGTACAAATCTATTCGTCTACAATCGACACATCTCTATAGTTCCATTGATCAACCTAGACACCACGTCTAATTCAATCAACTATGTGAGGAGAGCAGAGGAAGCTATACTCTCCTTCTGTCATGAAAGCATCATAGAGGTATGTGTTTTTCTGTTGGTTGAACGGCCACCGGGCATAATCTCAATGGAGAACAGAGGCACAGAAGTGATCTTCACCCAACCAACAGAAAGAGATGCAGGCGATTGATTTATGACTAACAACTCAACCAAAACCCATACAAATAAAAGGATTTCAAAAGCAAGGGTATAGTCGAAAAGATTTGCAGCATATTTTTATCAGAGAGCAACTATGTATTTTTTTTTTTGCATGGAAGATTCAGGCAGCATTTTTTTTTTTGAAAGGAGGGGATATATGACATGGAAAAACAAGGAATAATTGCATATGCGTACCTGGCGGTACCTCCCCAAGCTTAGCCTTTGCAATCGTGTGCAAGGCTAAGCTACATATTTCTTCGTATCTTGGTTCCGCCATGTATGTTTCCGTCTTCCTGTCATAAAAAAAATCCAACCTTTCTCTATATGTTTATTATTATTATTATTATTTTTTTGATTTTTTTTTAATGCAGCGGGGTGGGATGGAGGGGAATTAAATATGCAGATGGATTGAAAAGAAAACAATGCAAATGCGATGGTGATATGTTCAAACAAAATGCAGGTGGATGCTTAGTCTAGCAGCAAATTAACATAACAGATAATCGATGTCCATCATAGATATCTTAAACCATTGCTTCCCCGGCAACGGCGCCAGAAATGCTTGTTGGCGTTTCTTACGCACAGAGATTAAATTCAACTCCGCAAGCGCACGGAACACCGTTGTAGCATTTCACCCAGGAGTATTCCAAGGGTATCGTATTTATATTTCCACAGGGAAGCAGGGCTAAGAATATCATGAATTAACAAGGAAACATCTACTATTTATAACTTGCAAACTAGACCAGAGCAGGGATACATATATGATGGGTGGCAACCAAACACACGCAAGAATTCCATATGAAGATAAAGAGATAGAACTAGTCAACTGAGAGGACAACGAGAAGAAGGGTATCAGCCTAGGGGTTAGCATTTAGTATTTCCTGATAGTCTACAATTACTTGCTTAAGCTTTCATTACAGATACGTTCCTGCATATCGGGGCACACGCATGCCAAGGCAGCAACCCGAGAATTAGGTTCAACTACCTTAGGGAACTACGTGCTATTGACCTCCCTACTAAAACCATCACCCTGACGTGGTGGATTACAGAGACCGGTACGCCTGTCACACGTACTCGCGGCTACCATCCTCCGTGGGGTGTAGAGCAAACTCACGTCTAGAATAATTCCTCGCACCATGCAAGCAAATATCCTAGATAACTTACTCTACGCGTAAGAGCAAGCCAACCATGCATAACAAATCTATGTGGATTGTGTAAGCATTTGCGGTGCAAACAACCCATGCAGATAGACATACCATACACAGACGTGGAACCAACACAGGAATTTCTCTATAACAATTACTTAAATAAATATAAACTAAAGGAAAACTAAATTAAATAAATAAGAAAATAAATAAGAAATAATTATATTAAAGAAAGTATAAAAAGAAAAGATACACGAGAACTTTACCCAAACTCCGAAGAGAACTCCGGAGCTCCGAGCGAAGCTCTCACTTCTACTCTAACTCCCATGACCAACTAGCCTACTCTAAACTACACAAGTGGAATGATCACATGAGAAGAGCGTGACCCTACATTGGATCTTCTCTTCTCAAGTGTGAAGGTGCAGGTTGGAAGTGAGGGGGAGGTCCTCTATTTATAGATGAGTTGCCTTGGGAGAGTGGAGAAAGTCTTGGAGAATCTGTGGATATTCCTCACTTGCCGACGTCTCCTTCCTTAGTCGGCGCGTCAATTTAGCTTGCAACCGCCTCTGGAACCGACTGGAAAAAGATGGGCCGATTCGGACAAAATAGTTGGCCGGCCGGCCTAGGCCTAGGCCGGCCGGCGGGCTTTTTTCTCCGAATGCCTCGAATTTTTGTGGGCTGGCCTCTCATGATGTGCCCATTAAGATCCACGGTCCTGCCCGGTGATTTGACGCCTTTTGAGTGGTTGACGGGCTTGTTTGTTGGGCCTTGCGCAGTGGTCGATACTCCGGGCTGGGAAATATTTGTTGGCCGTTTGATCCTTGATGTTTGAGCCCATTGGGAGATGCCTGGGACTGCTGGACCATGTTGAGATCCAACATAAGCCGGCCGGCCTATGATGGGACCGGCCGGTAGGCTTTTGCTCCCATTTTCAATGGATTTCCTCCTGCATCCAAATATTCACCAAAACTTGTGGAGTAGCATTATTCCTATCTACTATGCACAAAATCTTAGTGTTATGCTTTTATTTACCGGTAGGGTGGCGGTCAAAACACGGTTTACGACCGCCAACAATGTGTAGGGGCCTAGACGCGGTCCGTTGACCGGATACGTTGAACCTAGTTCTCGGGTTGCGTGTCTTGGCGGCGGCCGTGCCCCTGATGCACTTGAATGTATCTATAATGAAAGCTTAAGTAAATAATGATAGACTATCGTGAAACTAAATGCTAACCCCTAGGCTGACTGATACCTTCTTCTCGTTGTCCTCCCAAACTAAATGCTAACTCCTTGATATCTATATCGATGGATGTTCTCCTGAGTGCCACACACATATCAAACATCTGTCCCCCTGCTTTGGTCTAGTTTGCAAGTTATAAATAATAGATGTTTCTTTGTTAACTCATGATATTCTTATCCCTGCTTCCCTGTGGAAAATATAAATACGATAACCTTGGAATACTCCTGGGTGAAATGCTACAATGGTGTTCCGTGCGCTTGCGAAAATTGAATTTAATCTTTTTGCGTAAGAAACGCCAACAGTGGCACTTGGCTCCCGAGACTTTGAAGAATGGCTCGTTGTGATCAAGCTCATGGAGGGCTCAAACTTGTTGTTGGTAACTTCGCTCTTAGCTTTCTCTTGTTTTACCCTATAGCATCATGCATTGTACACTTATCATTCCTTGCATTCGCATCATGCATCTTGCATAAGTGTCTCGGCGCCGAGCACCCATCTAGGGGGAGTTGCTTATTCACAATATGAGTATATGACCTCCTATGATGAATTCATAGCAATGCTATATGAGCTTCATGTCCATTGAACCAAGATTTTTGAGCTCCAAGGTTAAATCCACTTGCGCGGCTCAAAGTCTAAGGGTTCATACATTTCCATCATCATCAACTAACCCCTAGTACTTCAAGACAATATTCTTTGAGAATGTGTGTAGGGATATTGTTGGGAGATGGAGAATCACGGATCAAGGGGGAGCTTCACGCCAAATCAAGTGACTCATTTTCCCACTTGTCCCATATATTTACACTAACCTTTTCTCACTTGGAAGATTTCTTTTTGGGTGATAGATGCCAAAGGGGGAGAAGAGTTGGGCTTAATGATCGAGCAAGAATATGGGGGAGAAGAGTTGGGAAGAAGAGTTCGGGCCTATGAAGGGTCGTGGAAGATGTCACCTCAAGGGGGAGTGTGTACAAGAGAAGATCAAAGGATCAAGACGATCGATCTTCGCACAATCTTGAGGTGATAAAGAAGAAGCAATGCCGTCTCAAGGGGGAGTTTGTACGAATGAAGATCAAGTGATCAAGAGGATCGATCTTCACACAATCTTGAGATTGGTACACTTATCAAGGGGGAGCAGAATTCTACAAAGTAAGTATGAAGGTAAACCCTCTTTGCTTATCATAGCTCCATGTGCTTTCTTTCACTTGTGATATGAGTTTTTGCTCTAAACTTGTGACTTCTTTTGAGCTATGACTTGCCTCGACCTAATCAACAAGGTAACTATCTCTCTATCATATACTTGTTGTTTAGTGTCTTGATCGAGTTGCGTTTTTATCTTGGCTTTTGTCATTACATTTTTTATCTTCTCGATCATTTTCATCATGGTTGTCATCCATCACCAAAAAGGGGGAGATTGTAAGCTTCATGACCATTGGAGCTAGGGAAACCCCAAGGTATGAATGTTTTGGTGATAGGATGAGAACCATGAATGTGACTAACACTCTTTGTGAGATCTTATAGGTCACATATGAAGAAAGCTCCATCCGTTGGTGGTGAACGCCAACACACCATGAACTTAATTGACAAGGATGATTGGTTGCCTTCATCTACACGAGAACGGACTTGATGGAGTCGCGGAGAAGACATGGATCAAGGCTAAGGACATGCTAGATCCAAGCGAGTGTTGCTTGGTTAGATGTTAGCTTGAGTCCATAGGAAAAACCGGACTATCAAGAGGGTTCGTGGTGGTTCTCTTAGTACACACTAGTTATAGAGATCATTGGATGCATGGTGAGTCTCTCAGGGGCTAGGGTGGCAGAAGAGAGTTGAAGGAACCAAAAAGATCAAGTGTTGAAGAAGAAGATCAAGAAGAAGATCGAAGCTGCGAAGGCAGAAGAGACCGGACAGTACGGTCAAGGAGACCGTACAATACGGTCTACAGAGGAAATCCAGATAGAGAAGCTCAAGTTTCTGGAAGTTGAAGAATAGAGACCGGACAGTGGACCAGACAGTACGGTCCTAGGGACCGGACAGTACGGTCTCTATTGGAGTGTTCCAGACAGAGAAGCTGAAGTTTCTGGAAGTTGAAGAATAGAGACCGGATAGTGGACCGGACAGTGCGGTCCTAGGGACCGGACAGTACGGTCTCTATTGGAGTGTTCCAGACAGAGAAGCTGAAGTTTCTGGAAGTCGAAGAATGAAGACCGGACAGTTTGACCGTACAATACGGTCGAGGACCGGACAGTACGGTCTTACAGGTGAAGAGCAACAGAGAAGGAGAAGTTTCTGTTGGCTGAAGAAGAATGGAGACCGGACAGTACGGTCCTAGGGACCGTACAATACGGTCTGGTCTGAGATGAGTTGCAGCACTCCCTGGATGCCAGTCTGGTGAAGACCGGACAGTACGGTCAGATGGAGACCGGACAGTACGGTCTACTGTACGGTCATCACGCAGACTGGACACTTTTGGACAACGGCTAGTTTGAGGTTGGAGGCCTATATATAGTCGGTTGTTTACCTCTTTGAGGTGCTGTTGGACCCAGGAAAGAGGGGATGTGCTGCCAAGAAGCCATGAGGAAGAAGTGTGAAGCACTTGAGAAGGATTTGGAGTGATCCTAGTGCTTGAGAGAGTAGCAAGTTGCATCCTTTGATCTCTAGGCTAGTGTGGGCTTGAGAGAGTCATCTAGGACTGTTACTCTTGGTCTATGGCAAGGCCTAGACCGGTTAGGCGTCGGTGTTGAGCTGTCCAAGGAGATTGTGGAAGTCGACACAAGTTTGTACACGGTCTTGGAGCTTCCCGTGCGAAAGAAGCATCACAAGTGGAGCGCCCTTTGGCACGCATCAAGTGCGAAGCCTTACCTCCGGAAGAGTACCCGGGATCGAGCCCGGCGGGACGTGCCTGTTGGCAGTCCTAAGGCCTAACAGAAATAAATCCGCAAGCGCACGGATACCGATGTAGCTTTCACCCCAAGAGTATTCCTAAGGTATCGAATCCACAGGGAACGAACAGTGTACTAAACTCGAGATCTATGCAGAATATCGGTAAAAAGGGACACGCTAAGCAGAGGGGATTAATACAGTAAAAAGATAGTCCTCTGGCCAGGTAATCTAATGCAAGATATTAAATAACTGAGCAATGCGATAAGGGTTTTTCGATATCATCTACTTCGGGGCACGGCCGCCGCCAAGACACGCAACCCGAGAACTAGGTTCAACGTATCCGGTCAACGGACCGCGTCTAGGCCCTACACACTCAACCCGAACGTGGTGGACTACAGAGACCGGTGTAGCTGTCACCTACACTCGCGGCTACCACAACATCCCGTGGGGTTGAGAGCAACTCAGGATAAATCAAAGTATAAACACCACGTTTACACCTATCATTAATACCAGCAACTAGCAATTTCCTAGAGCTAGCACATGCAGTAAATAAGAAATACTTACTACACACCTGAATCCCATAGATAATAAAGAAGAAAACCTTACTTTATTGCTCAATAAATAGTACCTTACATGTTACCCGGCCTGGAAGACTATGGCGACTACTCCCAGGCGGAGTATAGACCCGAGGCACCGAGGAAGCAGAACCCCGACATCTCCGGAGCTTCCGCCCTTCCTCCTCCTCTCACTCACTCTCTACTTCACTTAACAAAGTGTTTCTCTACTAAGGTGCGGGTTCTACCGTGGGAGCTACCCTCTATTTATAGGCCTAAGTGAGGTAGAGTGGCGACCACGTTGCTCAGGAAGTCGGTGGAGCGATTTGGCCGAAAAGTCAGGCCGGCCGGCCTCCCTCCTTGGCCGGCCGGCCATCCATTGTCTTGGATGGCCACCGCCTTCGCCGTGGACGTCCGGGATCGCTTCCCAAGGTCGGCTCCGAAGTCGGTTTTCGAATGGGGGCGGCAGAAGTGCAGAAATCATCAAATTAAGGCCCAAAAGCCCACCTTCCGGATGTCGGTTGTTCACCCACCTTGGAGACCACTTGGCTTGATGTTTTATGATGCGTATAGCCCACTGGAGGAAGATCGGGTCCATTGGAGACAAAAGTAGGCCGGCCGGCCTAGGGGGGTGGCCGGCCGGTCCGGGAATTTCAGCATTTCCTGCAATTTTCGTTGAGGCATAACTTCTGTTCCCGGACTCCGAATTGGGTGAACCAAAAGTCAATTTTGACTATCTTTTTGAGGGCTTTCACATGGAGATATCAAATGTTTTATTTGGATAAATTATCTTCATGGCAAAAACCCCTCTTTGTTTATAGTTTGTGGTGATTTTCCTTAATAATTGTACCTGCAATCAAAATATCACCAAAACTTGTGGAAAGCCATTAGTTCATAAAGAAAGTTCATTTTATTCTTGATTGATGGCTTTTATAAGCTGGTGTTGGCGGTAAAAAGTAGTCGTTAAGGACCGCCAACATCCCCCCCAGACTTAGATCTTTGCTCGTCCCGAGCAAAAAGATTGAACCAAAGAAAAAGCATCATCAAGGAGTTATGGCAAAGTTATTTCGACAATTACTTCAGGCCCACTATGTGGAAGTGGCTAAAGCTCACTGTCTTCAAGAGTTGAGAGATTGAATAGCAATAATCAAAGATTCTTTCAAACTCAAAATCCCTCGGGTTTCAAAAATTCCCCCTTCCTTGTATGTCACAAAATCCATAACACATGAGTCACTCAATGTGATGAAAAAGCCTTTCTTCTCTCAAAAGATATCTTCCCTATCTCTAATAGGCTTGTATTTGGAGCTTGGTAGGGAGAGCACAATCTTTTTGCAGAATTTTGTAAGGCTAAGAAAGAATTCTAAAGAGAATATTGCACATCCTCATTGTTCCATCAAGATAAGAATTGATGCATGTGGTGGGGGAGAGAATGAACTTACACAGTGGTAGAATTTTGATCTATGTCTTGCCCAATTTTGAAATTTTTTTTTTAAAGTCAGCCAAAAGTGCACCCCTTTTTTTTTTTTTTTGACATTGGGGAACTCTCGTCTCTTTTTTTTTTCTTTTAAGAGTTCCCGCGATGTGTGAGGCAACTTGTGTGGTTCCTTTGACTTCCTTTCATGATTTTGTGGGCTTGAACACAGGGACAAAAATTCTCTGAAGATGATAGAATTCGAGAACACACGCGAAGGATAAAGATTGAACTTGAGGAGTGCATTTTTCTCAAGAGAATTAAATCTTAACCGAACTCACAACAGAAAGATTGGCTTTCGAGGAGTTCATATCTATTTGTCTTTTTGGCTCTAATAGGCTTTTTCAAGAGATTTTGTGACGACAAGTCCCAAGGAAAATTTGATTCCCAAGAAAATCAAGAGAAGAAAGAAATCAAGATTTATGCATATATCAAATCTCACAACAAAATAGACAGGAGCGTCCTTACATTTATTTTTGTGAGCAAGAAGAAACAGCGAAATAATAATGCCATAAACCTGATGATTAGCAAGAGTTTTATTTGGTTCATCCTCAAAATTATTTTGTTTTGTTTCCCAGGTATGTGAAACAGAGCAAACGGGTCAAGATAAAGTTTGAGGAAAAATTGGACCTGGTTGGAGTTTGGCCAAGGCCGCCGGCCTGGGGTGTGGACCGGCCGGTGGGGTCCCTTCCCTGTTTCATCGGGACGACGCGCCATTGTGTGTTCACAACTTTGTTCCTGCGCACTCGGGAAAATGTGAGCGTACAAAGGTTGGTTTATGTGGTTACCCACATAAACCAACACACAATTTAATAAAGCACTCACACAGACATGTCAGATATTATTTATTATTATTATTTTTATTTAGAAAAAGAAAAAAATAAAGGGTGCTTGGTTAAGGTCGAAGCCAGACCGTAGATGCAAGCATTTTTAGCTTTGGATAAATTCGAGGACATCTACTTCCTCGAGAGCAGGCATGGAGGGTTCAAGGAACACTTTTAACCGCTGGCCATTTACCTTAAAAAGGCTTCCATCATCGCTCTGGAGAGTGACAGCTCCATGTGTGGAAGCTTCCACAACAGTATAAGGACCGTCCCATCTGCTCCGGAGTTTACCAAGACCAAATAGTTTAGCGCGGGAATTAAAAAGTAGTACCTTATCTCCTGGCGCGAAGTGCTTCTCACGGATGCGCTTGTCGTGCCATCTTTTAGTTCTATCCTTGTACAGCTTGGAGCTATGGTACGCCTTCTCCCTCCATTCTTCAAGCTCGGCGATTTGAATTTGCCGCTTGAGTTGGGCTTGATCTAAATCCATGTTCCACTTCCGGATTGCCCAATATGCCTTGAACTCTAGCTCGACAGGTAGATGGCATGTCTTCCCATATACCATTTGGTATGGGGTCATGCCAATGGGTGTCTTATAAGCTGTCCTGTAAGCCCATAATGCTTCATGCAGTTTGCTTTTCCAGGACTTTCCCATCTTATTAACGGTCTTTTGGAGGATATTCTTGATCTGTTTATTCGAAGTCTCCGCTTGACCGCTGGTTTGTGGGTGATAGGGGGTCGCTACTCTATGTTCAATTCCATATTTGTGTAGCATTTCTTTGAAGGTTTTATCAATGAAGTGTGAACCCCCATCGCTAATAATCACCCTTGGTGTGCCGAACCTAGGGAAGATGTGTTCTTGGAGCATTCTCTTTGAGTGGGTGGAGTCTGCATTGCGGCATGGTATTGCTTCTACCCACTTCGAGACATAGTCCACTGCCACTAGGATATACTCATAGTTTTCTGACTTTGGAAAGGGTCCCATGAAGTCAATGCCCCATACATCGAAGATATCGATTTGGAGGTTATTTGTAAGGGGCATCGCATCTCGGGAGTTTATCCCTCCTATTTTCTGACAGCGAGGACATCTCCGTACATACTCTTTGGTATCTTCATACATAGTCGGCCAGTAAAATCCACTCTGCCAGACTTTAGCATTGGTACGGAATGCTCCATAGTGGCCCCCATATGGCGAAGAGTGACATCTATCAATGATCTGCATAGCCTCGCAGGTGGGCACACATCTTCTAAGTAGACCATCAGAGCAGACTTTATATAGATAAGGGTCATCCCATAGATAGTATCTGCTGTTGGCGGTTCTTATGCGATAAAATTAAATTCATTAATTCCGCAAGCGCACGGATCACCATTGTAGCATTTCACCTTGGAGTATTCCAGGGTTATCGTATTTATATTTCCGCAGGAAGTAGAGCAAAAGGAAGCTGAATAATAGCTATGCATTGGATAATTTGGAGAAAGAAATAATGTATCAACTATACTTGAGACGGGGGTAAGATAGGCATGATATATATGGGTGGCACACACATCCTCAAATCCAAGGTAATAAAATAAAAACGTAGTATACATTTGGGAGAGCAACAAGATAGAGTTAAGGCTACCTGTATGTTTATCTAGTATTTACTTTTCTAGCAGTCAAGTCTACAAAGGTTATTTACTCTAGCTAAGCTCATACACATACAAGTCATGTCGTTTCGGGGCACGGAAGTGCCAGGGTAACCGATGTTGCTAGTTCACCCTGGGGATCCATCCGCTATAATTAAGACCCTGCTGAGTCCAACCCGGACGTGGTGGATTACAGAGACCGGTGCAGCTGTCACATACACTCGCGGCTACCATCCTCCGTGGGGTTGGGTGCCAAACGTGCATAGGCCAAGATCTAAGCGCCACGCTTACAACCCGCCTAGAGGAGCTACTCTTGATCAACGGAGCAGTCCTATCTAAGAATGAACAAGCACAGATTTCACACGACGTCATCTCCGACGACGGCACTCTCTCGTACTCGCTATTCCAACAATCACGAATCCCACAACAAGACTTCTACGAGCACTTACTTAACGAATAAATAAACTAAATAGAAAAGAATTACTAAAAGAAATAAATAAAGATAAAACTAATTATATAATAAATAAGATAATATCTCAAGAGTAAGATACAAAGAACTATACCGAACTCCGAGAATACTCTGGAAGCCCGAGAGAGCTCTCACTCTACTCTACTCTACTCTAACTCCCAAAGCTACTACTAAACTAATGAACACTTGGATGAAGTGTGATGGTGCGCATTGATTCGGAGGCCGAGGGGTCCATTTTATAGCTTGCCAAGGCGGTGGAAGCAAGCCTGCCGACTTTGGAGAGGCGGCGCCGCCAAAGTCGGCCGGCCGGCCTAGGGGGGTGGCCGGCCGGCCGTCCCCTGTGGCGGTTGGCCACCGCCTTCTGTCTCAACGCTCCAGATGCACTCCTGAAGGCGGTCTGAAGGTCGGTTTGTTCGTGGGGTCGGCAGGATTGAAGTAGGGGCCAAGTTAAGGCCCAAATGGCCCACCTCTGGTAAGTCGGCGCAAATCCGCTGGGTTGGGCCTTGAATTATACGTTGTGGACCAGTTTCCAGCCCACTGGAGGAAGCCTGGGGCCTGCGGCCACCAGGTGGGGCCGGCCGGCCTAGGGTGGGGCCGGCCGGCCAGGGAATTTCCCTGGCTGGGCCCACTTTTCTCCATTATTCACTCCTGCATCCAAATATTCACCAAAACCTGTGGAGTAGTATTATTCCTAACTACTATGCACAAAATCTTGGTGTTATGTATTTATTTACCGGTAGGGTGGCGGTCAAAACATGGTTTAACGACCGCCAACAACCTCCCCAAGCTTAAACTTTGCTCGTCCCGAGCAAACTCAACTCAGGGTACCGGCGGATCAGGAGTTACAAAGAAGCGCCCTATGGGTAATAAAGATGCAACAACATACTCCCTAAACAGTGGTAAGTTTACGAGAGCACAAAATATTCATGAGTGTTGCAAAAATCGTGGGGCTTATATGTCACACCTTGTCACGCAGCATTGAAGACTAGAACGGCATTTTTGGACAAGTACACAATTCTAGCAGGTATGCATCCAGAGTTTTTATGTGCTGCAAGGTAAGGTGCAAAAATTCTCCTTCGTTTTGGTAGGCACTTCTCTTACCTACCAATGTGAGTTCTATTCCTACAAGCTTCACTCATCCTACCTTCTACCAAATGAGGCTTTGTATGTGGAGCTTGGTAAGGAATGCACAAATGTCATGCATATATTGTAAAGCTAAAGAATGAGTCTCAATCAACATAGCAACTCCATTTATTTTGGTCATAGGAAATGATGTGATGGAGGGGGAGAAAATGAACTCACGCTTATGGAAGAGGGTTTTGAAAAACATTGGTCCTTTATTTTGCTCAAGATGTTTATGATAAGAACCATATAGCCATTGACTTTTGTCATGCGACCATGGAGTTTTTTTTTTTGACTACTCCATGGTGCAAGGGGCCATAAATTTTGAATGGTTCAATGAAACATTTTGAAATATTCTTGAGCATTTTGGATGGACCAAAAGTTTTGCAAACTCTGAAAAATGTTTGGTTGATTTATCCAAACATTCCCCTTTTTATTTGGTGGAGAGAAATTTTTCGAAAACACACGCGAAGGAATTATGACCAAAATTAGGAGTGTTTAGTTTCAAGAGTACATCAAACCTTAACAAAACTCAATGCATAAACAAATGGCTATGAGTGGGGCTGTTTCGAAAATTATGATATGGCTCTGGTAGGTAAATAAATCCTCACACTAAGAGAAGTGTGCCAAAACAGAAGGGTTTTAGGTACTTGCAGCAATTCAAGAAAAACATCTCTGGATGAAACCATACTAAGAAATTGCAACAAGTCCTAATCATGCCATATCACAATCCACAATGCTCAGACTTGGTGTAACAAATGCAACCCACGGAAATAAGCAAGACTCATGATGTGATCATGCTCAAGTAAAAATAACACATATGTCAGGAGTAGAGGTTGCATCTATGCGACACATGGGAAGCTAATTGTAACTCGATCATCATTTCCCTTAAGCGTAGCATAACACCAAGATTCTAGCATTTATTCGAAACAGGGAGTTCATCTATTTATTAAGAAAGTTAGGAATACTTACCTGGGGGTCCTCCCCAAGCTTGAGTCTTTGCAAGACTCGAGCTTGTATTGAACTCCTTCTTACCTGGGGGTGCCTTCCCCAAGCTTGAGTCCTTGTAAGACTTAAGCTTGATTCAGGCTCTTCCTCCTCCTTCTTGATCTGCAAAAAAGAGTGAGGATGATACAAGTAGCTAGCCCCTAATGGGCATCACCGGGAATCCTATTATTTTTGTTGTTTTTAAATTTTTTTCAAATTTTTATTTTGTTTTTATGATTTATGAAAAGGAAACAAGTGCTAGGCCTAGCTAGGATAATGATTGGGATGGCCTCCCCAATCGGAGGGCTCTCATTTTTACGTCTTTGAGCTGGACGTTCTCCATGTCTTTTCAACTTGTTTGGACCTCGCTCGCTGGAGAATCTTGCGAGGTAGAGGTTCCTTCTTTCTTCCGCCACACCTTGGTTGTCTTCTTTGTGTTTGTGGCGGCGACCTTTTCTTCAATAGGCGCCTTTGTTGTACTCTCATCGGTTGATGCCGTAGCTGCCTTTTTCTTTCTTGAGCGCCTCGCTCTCCTCTTCTTGGGCGATTGTGACTCGCCTACTCCTTCTTGCGGAGGAGTAAGAGGGGCTTGAGATGTGTTAGGCGGCTGAGGCATCCTCCTTGGAGTCCTCCAATATTTTGCTAGCCTTCTTGCATTCTCTCTTTCCAGATAGTCTCTCATGTATGCAATGAGCTTGTCTGGCTGTGGCATGGGTGGAGTAATCTCAATCTTCTCCACTCTCCTTGGGTCCTTTCCATATATGACCCGTACTTGCTTGCATTGCTCAACCTTAGGCTTGCAGTTGAACGTTTCTTCCCTGCCGTTGAAATCCAAGTGGATCTCTCCTGCCCCCACGTCGATGTTGGCGTTGGTGGTGCTCAAGAACGGCCTCCCAAGGATGAGAGGGGTCTTGACATCTACTTCCATGTCAAGCACAACAAAGTCGACGGGGACGAAGAAGTTTCTGATCTGTACGATGACGTCTTCGGCAATACCAGCAGGATGACGAACGGACTGATCTGCGAGCTGCAAGCACATAGCCGTAGGCGATAATGGACAGTTTAACCTGTCATATACCGCCTTGGGCATAACGCTCACGCTTGCACCCAAGTCACAAAGCGCTTGAGAGAAGTGTTGGCTGCCAATCGAACATGGGATCGTAGGGCATCCTGGATCCTTCTTCTTCTCCGGAAGAATGTTCAGAATGGCTGCGCTGCACTCTTCTGTAAGCTTCACTACCTCCATTGCTGGAATGGGGCGCATGTTGTTGAGGATGTCCCGGAAATACCTAGTGTAAGTAGGTACCTGCATGGCATCAAGCAGCGGAATATGCACATATATATGTCGGATAGCCTCAACAAATTTATCAAAGCGCTCGTCCACAGTGAGCTTCTTCCTGCGGTCGGGGTAAGGCAAGCCTGTAGTGTCAAAATACTCATGAGGTGCTGCCTTAGGTGGAGCTTGCTTAACGGGAGGATCTGTCGTTGGTTCTTCCTCGGAGCTCTTCTTCTCGGCGTCTTCCTCTTCAGGGACCTTCTTTTCTGGAACCTTTTTACCGGCCTTCTCCTTGGGGGCTGTATTTGGTGTCTTTCTCTCTGCACCCTTGGGGTATGGAGGGTCCACAGTACCTCTTCCTCCCCTGGTGGTGATAGCACTAACACTCTCCTTCGTACGAGGAGCCTGCACAGCTGAAGCTATTTACGCTATTTGTGTTTCTAGCATCTTGTTATGGCTTAGCTGATTCTGCAGAGCAGTGCTGAAAGACTCTAACTTGGCATCTATGCTCTCTAAAGCCTTGTCCGTAGTAAGAAATTTCTTACTAATGCTGTCATTGATTTTGACCTGGCCGAGAACTAGATCCTTGATAGAGGGCTCATAACGGGAAAGATTACCATTGTTACCTCCCTGATTCTTGTTGAAGGAGAGGTCGGGCCTGGAATTCCAGCCGTAGTTGTTCTGGGAGCGGAACCCATTGCCATTGTTGAGGAAATTGCATTCCTCTCTCGTATTTGGGCAATTGGTGCCCATATGCCCAACGCTGCCGCATTCCTCACATGTCATGCGGGAATCCGCAACTTGCAGGTCCTCTGGAGACTCCACCTTGCGGAGTAGCTGATCGAGCTTGATGGCGAGCATGTCCATCGTCTCCACTTGGTGTACTCCACGGGTCTTGGTGCTCGCCGCTTGGCGTTCACCATGAGTCTGGTTGGCCGCCACCTTCTCAATCAACTTCTTAGCGTTCTTCACGCTAAGGGAGAAGAAGGAGCCGCCTGCTGCGGCGTCGAGGTGCTCTCGAGCGGACGGCCTCAAACCGTGGTAGAAACTCTGTATGAGGAGCCATTCCTCCATGCCATGATGTGGGCATGAAAGAACGTACTCCTGCATCCTGTCCCAGGCTTCCGCGGTCGACTCATCTGCGAGCTGTTGGAAGCCCGATATCTTGTTCCGCAGGGCAGTCGTCTTGCCCGGCGGGAAGAACTTGGCGAGGAAGGCATTGGAGCATGCCGTCCACGTGTCGAGGGACTCTTGGTTCGCGTAGAACCACTGGAGAGCCTTCCCCAACAGAGAGAATGGGAAAAGCTGTAGTCGGATGGCGTCCTGAGGTGCATCCTTTATGACGAAAGTGTTGCACGTCATCAGGAACCTTTGGAGGTGAGCATTTGCATCCTCCGACGGTTTCCCACAGAAAGGACTGGCCAAGATCATGTTGATCAAGGCTGGCTTGAGCTCGTAGTCCTTGTTGGTGATGCGCGGGTTGAGACCCACGCGGATATTCTCCGTAGTTGGCGCGGAGAAGTCATTGATCGTCTTCTCGACTGGATCACCCATGTTGTTGTTTGTTGATGAAGATGGAGGGTGCTCGACAGTTGTCGGAAGGGATCCTTCAAGAGCCAGAACTTTCGATCGAGCGTGGGTGGGAGGAGGGGTAAGCCTGGCCCTCACCCTTCTCAAGAACTGTTCCGGATCTGGGTGGAAGTTTTCTGGTAGGTCGAAACCAGTCATGCACAGTCCTGTTTCAAATTTCCACAACAAAGAAAGACAGGACAAGGGTAAGCCCGCAAAAGTAAGTGATAATTATTCTTCTCACAAACTTCAATGCATTTATTCAGTTCCTAGCTGCTACTTCCCCGGCAACGGCGCCAGAAATGCTTGTTGGCGGTTCTTATGCGATAAAATTAAATTCATTAATTCCGCAAGCGCACGGATCACCATTGTAGCATTTCACCTTGGAGTATTCCAGGGTTATCGTATTTATATTTCCGCAGGAAGTAGAGCAAAAGGAAGCTGAATAATAGCTATGCATTGGATAATTTGGAGAAAGAAATAATGTATCAACTATACTTGAGACGGGGGTAAGATAGGCATGATATATATGGGTGGCACACACATCCTCAAATCCAAGGTAATAAAATAAAAACGTAGTATACATTTGGGAGAGCAACAAGATAGAGTTAAGGCTACCTGTATGTTTATCTAGTATTTACTTTTCTAGCAGTCAAGTCTACAAAGGTTATTTACTCTAGCTAAGCTCATACACATACAAGTCATGTCGTTTCGGGGCACGGAAGTGCCAGGGTAACCGATGTTGCTAGTTCACCCTGGGGATCCATCCGCTATAATTAAGACCCTGCTGAGTCCAACCCGGACGTGGTGGATTACAGAGACCGGTGCAGCTGTCACATACACTCGCGGCTACCATCCTCCGTGGGGTTGGGTGCCAAACGTGCATAGGCCAAGATCTAAACGCCACGCTTACAACCCGCCTAGAGGAGCTACTCTTGATCAACGGAGCAGTCCTATCTAAGAATGAACAAGCACAGATTTCACACGACGTCATCTCCGACGACGGCACTCTCTCGTACTCGCTATTCCAACAATCACGAATCCCACAACAAGACTTCTACGAGCACTTACTTAACGAATAAATAAACTAAATAGAAAAGAATTACTAAAAGAAATAAATAAAGATAAAACTAATTATATAATAAATAAAATAATATCTCAAGAGTAAGATACAAAGAACTATACCGAACTCCGAGAATACTCCGGAAGCCCGAGAGAGCTCTCACTCTACTCTACTCTACTCTAACTCCCAAAGCTACTACTAAACTAATGAACACTTGGATGAAGTGTGATGGTGCGAATTGATTCGGAGGCCGAGGGGTCCATTTTATAGCTTGCCAAGGCGGTGGAAGCAAGCCTGCCGACTTTGGAGAGGCGGCGCCGCCAAAGTCGGCCGGCCGGCCTAGGGGGGTGGCCGGCCGGCCGTCCCCTGTGGCGGTTGGCCACCGCCTTCTGCCTCAACGCTCCAGATGCACTCCTGAAGGCGGTCTGAAGGTCGGTTTGTTCGTGGGGTCGGCAGGATTGAAGTAGGGGCCAAGTTAAGGCCCAAATGGCCCACCTCTGGTAAGTCGGCGCAAATCCGCTGGGTTGGGCCTTGAATTATACGTTGTGGACCAGTTTCCAGCCCACTGGAGGAAGCCTGGGGCCTGCGGCCACCAGGTGGGGCCGGCCGGCCAGGGAATTTCCCTGGCTGGGCCCACTTTTCTCCATTATTCACTCCTGCATCCAAATATTCACCAAAACCTGTGGAGTAGTATTATTCCTAACTACTATGCACAAAATCTTGGTGTTATGTATTTATTTACCGGTAGGGTGGCGGTCAAAACATGGTTTAACGACCGCCAACATCTGCTATCCCTGATGAGCTTCTTCTTGTCCTCCCCTGGTGGTATGTATCCCGAAACGATATAGTTAACGATATTTGCATACCATGGGTCGGTGCTTGTTACCTTTAGTAACATATCATCTCTCAAGTAGTCATTGATAGGTGATTCATTGGGATCTTCAACTTGTAGACGAGAGAGATGATCTGCCACTGTGTTTTCTACTCCTTTTCTATCTCTGATTTCAATGTCAAATTCTTGGAGGAGTAGAATCCATCGGATAAGTCGTGGCTTTGCATCCTTCTTAGTAAGCAGGTACTTGAGGGCTGCGTGGTCAGAATAAACTATCACTTTCGTGCCCACCAAGTATGACCTGAACTTGTCAATGGCATAGACTACTGCAAGCAATTCCTTCTCAGTGGTAGCATAATTGAGTTGTGGCCCTGTGAGAGTCTTGCTTGCATAAGCTATGGCATGATGCTTCTTATCCTTGGTCTGTCCCAACACTGCCCCAACGGCATAGTCGCTTGCATCGCACATGATCTCGAATGGGAGCTTCCAATCTGGAGGTTGGATAATGGGGGCTGAGATTAATGCTCGCTTGAGTTCATTAAATGCCTCCATGCACCTCTCATCAAAGACGAATGGTGCATCCTTAGCTAGCAGATTGGTGAGAGGTCTGGCTTTCTTGGAGAAATCTTTGATAAATCTCCTATAGAACCCAGCATGCCCAGGAAACTGCGGATCCCCTTAATATTCCTCGGGGGTGGAAGTGACTCAATGACTTCAACCTTAGCCTTGTCAACTTCTATCCCTCTGGCAGAGACCTTGTGTCCTAAGACAATTCCCTCAGTTACCATGAAATGGCATTTCTCCCAGTTCAGGACTAGATCGGCTTCCTTGCATCTTTGTAGCACCTTCTCTAAGTTTCGTAGGCACCCATCGAATGTCTCTCCATAGACAGAGAAATCGTCCATGAATACCTCCATTACTTTCTCAACAAGATCTGAGAAGATAGCCATCATGCATCTTTGGAAGGAAGCAGGTGCATTGCACAACCCGAACGACATCCTGCGATATGCAAAGGTGCCATAGGGACATGTGAAGGTTGTCTTATCTTGGTCATCAGGATGGATAGGAATTTGGTGATATCCTGAATAACCATCTAGAAAGCAGAAGAATGAATGCTTTGCCAGCCGTTCGAGCATTTCATCGATGAAGGGAAGAGGATAATGGTCTTTCCTTGTTGCCTTATTCAACTTCCTGTAGTCGATGCACATTCGCCACCCTGTCACTGTGCGCTGAGGGATCAATTCATTCTTCTCGTTCCGCACAACAGTCATCCCTCCTTTCTTTGGCACAACCTGAACTGGACTAACCCATTGACTGTCTTGCACTGGGTAAATTATCCCTGCCTTGAGTAGCTTTAAGATCTCCTTTTTCACTACATCTCTCATGGCATTGTTAAGACGTCGTTGATGTTCACGAACAGGCTTGTGGTCTGGTTCCATCGGGATTCTGTGGGTGCAAAATTCTGGACTGATCCCTTTGAGGTCTGCCAGTGAGTAACCTATTACTGATTGATATTTCTCCAGTAAGGCTACTAGCTTCTTCTCTTCTTTCTGGGAAATCTTGTCACTGATGATAACTGGGGTGCTTTGATTCCCAAAGAGGAAGCTATACTTGAGACCTGGCGGTAACGGCTTTAACTCGACAGGCATTGGAGCAGTTTCTTCATGCTTGTCTAGTCCAACATATGGGGAAGCATCTTCATCTTCAGTAAAGAATTTAGTTTCTTCCTCCATATGGGGTGCTTCCAAGAATTCTCCAACTATTTCTTCAATAGAGGTTAATTCTTCCATAGTTTCTGGGTGCGTCTCTGCTTTGGTGTTGAGAGCACGCCTGATGTCAACGGGGAAGCTTTCTTTCCCAATACGAACATCCAACTTCTCCTGTAAGTACTTTATTTGGGAGAATGTGTAGATTGGAGTTCCGATCAGTAAGAAGTGATGCTTGGGTATATCGAATATGTGAAAGACGAGAACCATGGGCTGTTCATTTATCTCCGTCTCCACTTCCCGCAAAACTCCTACCGCTGGGTAATATTTATTCTCGAAGACCAACCATTTCTTTGAAGGTGTTAGGTTGTCTTCGAACAGCCATCCACTACTTTCAGCCATATGCTTTGACATGATATTGACTTTAGCTTTTAAGTCATATATGGCTTTCCTCCTAGCAGTGGATTGAATATTCACCATAACGCAGTCGGGTTTTGGATTTAACTTGATTGTCTCCCTCATGCATTCGGCTTCTTGAAACCAATCTTCCCCCAGAACAGCTGACAGTTGATGTATTCTTTCTGTCTGCTCTTCTATATCTTCCCAATCCAGTTCTTCGGCGTCATCATTGTCAGGGTAACAATTTCTCTCTATCGGATATGATCTTGTATCCCCGAATTTGGTGAAATCAAATTCCTCTTCGTAGGGCATGAGAGGAAGAATTGGTTCCACCACCTGAAGGTTTTCAGCTTTGGCAAGAGTTTGACCACCTTGGAACAAATTTGGATTTGTTGGGCAGACATGGAATGGTTCAGGAGTTTCTTCCATGATTGGAGCTTTTTCCAAGATCGGAGCTTGAGGAACCTCAATTTGAAGCACAGGTTGAACAACGGGTACTTCTTCTTTTGGTAGCTCGGGTGCAGGTGGCACATAGCTGTCCAGATTGCTCAGAATTTTACCAAGAAGTTCGAATCCTTCAGTTGGTGTGATTCTTATGAAAGATCCTCCAGAAGCAGTATCCAAAAAAGTACGGCTTCCTGGAGTGAGCCCCCACATGAAGTGCTGAAGGAGTACTGCTGGTGAGAGTCCGAGATCTGGTCCTTTGACGGTGTATGACATGAAGCGCTCCCATGAGGCTCCCAATGTTTCTTCACTGCTCTGCTTGAAGGTAAGAAGCTCCATACGAAGAGCAATGACCTTTGCAACAGGGAAGTATTTGAAACAGAAGAGATCTCTGAGAGTTGTCCAATTTCCGTTGGCCCCTCCTACTGACATAGCATACCATTGTGTTGCCTTTCCACTGAGTGAGAACGGGAATAACTTCCATTTGAGCGTGTCCTGTGGAAATCCCTGGGTCGAAACAGTGGAACAAAGCAGCTCGAAGTATCTCAGGTGTTCATATGGATTCTCATCTTCATCTCCGCGGAAGATGTTCCCCTGAACCAGTGCTATGAGTTCTGGACGAATCTCATAGCTCTGGGCTGTGATTGGTGCAGATGCTGGAGGAGGCTCCAGCAATTCTCCTTTCGGAGCATTGGCGTAGACGATGGAGGATGGGTCCATGGTAATGATAAAGAAAAAGAAAAACAAAAACAAAACAAAATAAACCTATTCACGGGTGATCCTATATTCGAGTTAGCACAGCTACCGTTCCCCGGCAACGGCGCCAGAAAGCTTGTTGGCAGTCCTAAGGCCTAACAGAAATAAATCCGCAAGCGCACGGATACCGATGTAGTTTTCACCCCAAGAGTATTCCTAAGGTATCGAATCCACAGGGAACGAACAGTGTACTAAACTCGAGATCTATGCAGAATATCCGTAAAAAGGGACACGCTAAGCAGAGGGGATTAATACAGTAAAAAGGTAGTCCTCTGGCCAGGTAATCTAATGCAAGATATTAAATAACTGAGCAATGCGATAAGGGTTTTTCGATATCATCTACTTCGGGGCACGGCCGCCGCCAAGACACGCAACCCGAGAACTAGGTTCAACGTATCCGGTCAACGGACCGCGTCTAGGCCCTACACACTCAACCCGAACGTGGTGGACTACAGAGACCGGTGTAGCTGTCACCTACACTCGCGGCTACCACAACATCCCGTGGGGTTGAGGGCAACTCAGGATAAATCAAAGTATAAACACCACGTTTACACCTATCATTAATACCAGCAACTAGCAATTTCCTAGAGCTAGCACATGCAGTAAATAAGAAATACTTACTACACACCTGAATCCCATAGATAATAAAGAAGAAAACCTTACTTTATTGCTCAATAAATAGTACCTTACATGTTACCCGGCCTGGAAGACTATGGCGACTACTCCCAGGCGGAGTATAGACCCGAGGCACCGAGGAAGCAGAACCCCGACATCTCCGGAGCTTCCGCCCTTCCTCCTCCTCTCACTCACTCTCTACTTCACTTAACAAAGTGTTTCTCTACTAAGGTGCGGGTTCTACCGTGGGAGCTACCCTCTATTTATAGGCCTAAGTGAGGTAGAGTGGCGACCACGTTGCTCAGGAAGTCGGTGGAGCGATTTGGCCGAAAAGTCAGGCCGGCCGGCCTCCCTCCTTGGCCGGCCGGCCATCCATTGTCTTGGATGGCCACCACCTTCGCCGTGGACGTCCGGGATCGCTTCCCATGGTCGGCTCCGAAGTCGGTTTTCGAATGGGGGCGGCAGAAGTGCAGAAATCATCAAATTAAGGCCCAAAAGCCCACCTTCCGGATGTCGGTTGTTCACCCACCTTGGAGACCACTTGGGCTTGATGTTTTATGATGCGTATAGCCCACTGGAGGAAGATCGGGTCCATTGGAGACAAAAGTAGGCCGGCCGGCCTAGGGGGGTGGCCGGCCGGTCCGGGAATTTCAGCATTTCCTGCAATTTTCGTTGAGGCATAACTTCTGTTCCCGGACTCCGAATTGGGTGAACCAAAAGTCAATTTTGACTATCTTTTTGAGGGCTTTCACATGGAGATATCAAATGTTTTATTTGGATAAATTATCTTCATGGCAAAAACCCCTCTTTGTTTATAGTTTGTGGTGATTTTCCTTAATAATTGTACCTGCAATCAAAATATCACCAAAACTTGTGGAAAGCCATTAGTCCATAAAGAAAGTTCATTTTATTCTTGATTGATGGCTTTTATAAGCTGGTGTTGGCGGTAAAAAGTAGTCGTTAAGGACCGCCAACAGTGCCCGCGACTTCACTCGGAGGGTGAAGTGTGCTCTAGGAGGGATCGCCATCGAGCGGAGGGACGAGGTCGAGACTCCGGCGGGAGTGACCCAACTTGGAGTAGGGGAAGGCGCCATCCTTCCGAGACCACGGGAAAACATCATGAGCATTCTCTATCCCTTCTCCTTTACTACTCGCATTTACTTATCGCACTTCATATGATTGCTTGTAGTACTTGAGTTGTGCTCTTATCTTGCTTGTGTGTTTACCTTTGTACCTACTAGCTTCACTAGGTTTGCTTGATTGACTTGCTCGTGTGCTTACTTGTTATAGCCTATCTAGTAGCTCTAAGGACTCTACTTAGTGTGCCTAGTATTTTGGTTGCCTTGTCTCTAGTTATCTTGTTACCTTGCCTTGCCTAGCTTAAGTCTTCCGTTATCTATCTATCTTGTGCTAGGTTGCTAGTGTGGTGTGGTTGTGTTATCTATATGCACTAGCTATATAGGTTAAGGATACTCCTTAGTGTGCTTTACCTTGTTACTAGAACTACTCGCTAGGAGTTGCTTGGGTGTAAGTGTTTGGAAATAGATTCTAGAGTGCACCGATTCACCCCCCCCCCCCTCTCGGTCACACGATCCTTACACCCCCGAATCTTGGTATATGTGTTGATTAATGCCAAGTTTTGTCCTGATGATCTCTGTGACTTAAGTGGGAAATGATCATTTTCACTGTTACCTCGTTTGGCAAGAATTTGAACAGTCTCATCCTATCTCTACGTTGGGGGCTAGCAGGGGCCATGCCCCCCCCCCCCCCCCCCACCCCCTCCTCCAAAGGGGAAGAGGTTCCTCTGCCGTAAGGGTCGTGCCGTGCGGGCCATGCACAGGCACGGGGCCATCAGTCAGTGACCTCACGGCAGGGAGGAGTTCGGTAGAGGATCTCGTTGCCTCTAAAGGCATTCTTTAATTTATTTTTATTTTTTATATGGCCCTCTTCAACTCAAATTTGCATGTTTTTTATCCATTGGCTCCCGGTAAATTTAGGGCGTGTTTGGCCCGGCTTTTGGGTTCGGCTTATTCGTGCTGCTACAGTAGAATCACTGCTGCTACAGTGAAAAAAGCTGAAAAAAGCACCTCAAATGCTGCTTATATCGGCTTATTCTGTCAGCGAACAGTTGAATCACTGTAGCTACAGTGTCACAAATGAAAAAGCCGCACGGTGAAGCCGGTGGAAGAAGCCGGGCCAAACACGCCCTTAATTTCTAGCTCCATCACTGACTGTGTCTCTGGAGATGGTTCGAAACATACTTTCCTTTTGTCAGGCATGTCATGAAGTGAGATATCTTTTCACATCTTTCACTGCGTATGAGGGAGGCATGTTAGTTCATTTTCTGCTGCAGTCGAGGTTAAATGATAGTTCATTTTTTTGCGAATTAACAAGGAGTAAAACGGTAAATTCCTCTGTTCCAAATTATACAGATAGCTGGCTTGATCTTGATATACATAATTCGATCCGCAAAGCATAAAAGTTTCAATGCAAGTAAATAATTCAATCCAAAGTCATTGTCTCATTGTCAAACACCTTCCTTTTTTGCAAGCCATATGTTTCATATTATTGCCGCGAAGATAGCTGGCTTGATCTTGCTCTATGCAAAGTTTTGCCCAGATGATCTATGTGACTTAGAGCCTCGTTGTTTGGGCTTCGGCTGCGGAAAGGTAACATTTAAAAATTTCAACAGTCTCATTCTATTTCTGCATTGGGGATAGTAGGGGCCATGCCCCCCCCCCCCCCCCCCCAATTGTTGTGAGAATGGGGAAAAAAACCTTGATCTAATGTTTTTTTTTGTATATGGCCCTCTTTAACTCAAATTTGCATGTTTTTTATCCATTCGCTCTCGATAAATTTCATTTTTAGCTCGATCACTGACTGTTTCTCTGGAGATGGTTTTTCCTTTTGTCAGGAATGTCATGAAGTGAGATACCTTCCAGTGCGTATGTGTATGAGGGAGGCATGTTAGTCCATTTTCTGCTGCAATCGAGGTTAAATGATAGTTCATTTTTTTTTGCGGATTAACAGGGAGTAAAATGGTAAAATTCTCACAAATCAATTGACAAAAATAACCAATAAAATTATATTTAAGAGGGGAAAAAACAGTGGTAAACACAAACTCTCCAATGCACATGTGCTCCCTGCTAAACACCACGCAAACTCCTAAGATGGAGGATTATACTCCCTGTCCTATAACAAAAATGTTGTGGGAATATATGTATATACTCCTAATCGCCTCTCCTGGCCCCGCTCATACATACAAGTTATGTATAGTAGTAAATCACGTAAAGTTGCAGATAAACTCCTCAGGAAATGGAACTGCAGTGCTTTGCATCCTGCATGTAACCGGCGGTGGCTCACGAGCAAACGCCGTTGGAGACTGGCTGTCCCGGTCTCGCGATCGAGAAGGACGCGTCAAGCCATCCGCTCTTCTTGGCCTGCTCGACGCAGCAGCCGAGCTGCCGGCCGGCGTCAGGCACGTCGAGCGCGAGGTCGTCGATGCAGTCGGCCACCCTCTCGAAGCCCTTGGTCATCTGGTTGGGCGTGATGAGGCCGCGGCCGTAGCACTCGGCGAGGAGGCCCCAGAGGCGCTCGTCCTTGCCGCGCTTCTCGATGATGGCCACCAGCGCCTTCTTCACCACCTCGTGGTGGAAGAATGGCATCCCCAGGTCCTTGATGCACCGGCACGCCTCCCGGATGTCGCCGCCGCAGTCGTACTCCTGCAGCAGCCTGCCGATCTTGTCCTTCACCTCGTGCAGCTCCCAGCCGGCCTTGCCGCTGCCGCCGCCGCCCCAGCACCGCAGGATCCGCTCCGCGGAGAGCTTCGCGCCGAGCAGGGCGCGCGCGTTCCGGAGAGCCAGCAGGCCGGTGGAGCCCTCCGCCTTGCCGCAGCTGATGACCTCCTCCTCCATCGCCCCCAGGCCCGACGGCGAGATCACCTCGTCAACCACGGACCTAGCAAAGAACATGGTCAGGTCCTCGACGATGGCCGGGTTGTCCAGCGCGGCGTCCTCGGCGGACTCGATCAGGAGGTGGAACCCGGCCACGACGTCCTCCGGCGGCATGCAGAGCGAGGAGAGCAGCACCGACGCCATCTCCTTCTCGCGGCTCTTCCGGTCCATGGCGGCGCTGATCAGCTTCTTGACGAAGATGGCGTTGAAGGAGGAACGGCACGAGTTGTTCTCGGCCTCCAAGCTGTTCACCACCTCTATGATGTCGCCGGACAAGAAGTACTCCTTGATGATCGACACGGCCTTGGCCTTGAACTCCCGTACCGCCGCGTCGTCGACCTCGCTGGCCTTCTTCGGCTCGGGCGGGAGCGGCTTCAGGCACGACGCGCAGAGCCAGCCTTCCGAGGAGGCCTTGAGGATCGCCGATTTCAGGAGGCACCTCGCGTTCGGCACGTCGAGAGCCAGGTCGTCTACCGAGTCGATCAGCGGTTGAATCCCTTGGTGATCTGGCTCTCGTTGATCACCCCTTCGTCGGACGCCGTCTTGAGGAGGTCCAGGATGAGGCCCTCGGCCGCGCCGCCGCGCTCCACGGCGAGGACGAGCGCGCGCTTGACGACGTCGTGGTGGAAGAAGGGGATCTTGAGGTCCGTGATGCACCGGCAGGCCTCGTGCTTGTCCCCGGCCGCGAGGTACTCCTCCAGGATGTCGGAAATCTTGGCCTTGGCCTCCTCCACCGTGATGCGCTTGCTCCCGCCCCACCTCTGCAGGACGATCTCGCCGTGGTGCGGCACGGAGAGGTAGCTCTTCTCGACCCTGCGGAGAACCTCGGCGCCCTTGCACCCGTCCGGCAGGCACGCGCTCTGCCTCGCCACGAACGCCGGGGGCAGCATGTCGTCGACGATGGCGCGGGCGACGAACACGGCGAGGATGTCGACGGCGTCGGGCGTGTCGACGGACAGGTCGTCGCAGGACTCGGTGAGCTTGCAGAACCCCTTGTACAGCTGCGGGCGGTCGACGACGTCGCCGTAGAGCGAGGACAGCAGCACGGCGGCCATCTCCTTCTCCCTGTCGTGGCGGTCCATGGCCACCGACACCAGCTTCTTGACGAAGTAGTAGTGGTAGCACGGCAAGCGGAGCTCCCGCAGCTCGTTCGCCGTCGCCGCCACGTCGTCCGTGGAGAAGTACTCCTCCACGATCGTGGTGGCCTTCCTCTTAAACTGAAGAAACTCTTCGGACGAGAGCGTCGGGCTCTGCAGCTGGATCGCGTCCTGAACCGTGTCTCCGGGATCGTAAAAACGCAGAGGAAATCAAAGCGGCAACACGTACGGGGAAATTGTGGCCAAACACCGGTTTACCTCGGCGGGGCATTTGATCGGCGTCTGGAGCTTAGGTGGTGAGACAACGACTTCTGGACAGCACTCCATGGGGACTCTCTGCAACTCCTTCAGATCATACGAGAGGTGTAAGCTGCAGACGTCCCCTGCATTCAGCCGAAGCCTGCAGGGACCTGCAAATGGAGGCGCCAATCGAGCCCAACTCCCCGGTTACATGCGCAGAGATGATCACATGGAGAGATTCAACACATTTCCGCAGCACCAAAACTTATTCCACACGGTGACTGATGATCAAGATATAGCGAGGCTCCGTTGTTTTTTTCTGGAATTATTTCTCTTCTTTGGGACAGCTCTAACTCAGGGAGCGATTGAGAGAGAGCTGTGAGGAGCGAGTGCAGCAGAGGCGATGGCTTTTATGTGTCGAAGCAACAGAGCGAGAGCGAACGGTCCGTAAGTGACATGGGTGCGCCACGTCATCCCTGGACCTTGTGACTGCATGTGGGCCCTGATGGTTCTGGTCCATCGTGCATGATCTACGGTGCACTAGGAACCTGGTGGACGTCGAGCAGATGGAGATGGGCGGTAGGCAGCTGGAGCCGATGAACCGGGCCGAGGGAACCGGGCAAGAGGCGGAGACTAATCTAAACATAGCAAAAACTTGAACAAAGTTGAGCGACCAGAGTTGCGAGAATTCGCGGGGAGTGCGGATAACTTCGCAAAATTCAATGGGCTCGATCAGATCATTAAGACTGCTTTTTCATCCCAGGACGCGTGATTTTGTGGAGCGGTCCGTGCGCTCCTAGGAACCCCTGCATTGGAGTCGTACTTGCCACGAAATCTCTGGTTCCTCGACCAGACCAAACGGGAAACGATCGATGATTGCCATACGTGATCGATTTTATACGCACAAACTGATTTATACTGATTGCGGCGTGCACGGTACGGCCTTGGACGGCCTGAGCCATGGAGTCGGCAGCAGGTGATCTAGATCGAATCAGTGCCCTTCCCGACGATTTGCTACACCTCATCCTCGCCTCCGTGGGTGATGCGCTCGACGTCTCGCGCACGGCCGTGCTCTCCAGGCGATGGCGACGCGTGTGGATTCATGCCCACGGCCTCGTTCTCGTGGACAAGAAGAACGTTGTAGGCGACACCGCAAAACAGGCCGCCGCTTCGTGGATTTCGTGGACTGGGTGTTTGCCCAACGCGGCGATGCCAATATTGGATCTCTGGATATCAACATGTCCAGATCTCAAGTTCCATGTGCCACACAGGAACAGATCAACCAGTGGCTCCGCTATGCCATGGGATGTGTCGTCAAATCTTTGCGTATTCATCTTCCATACTACAACACGCGCCGGCGGTTCGATCGGTTTTTGGACGACGGTGCCCATGGGATCGATAATGAGACACCCATCAAGATGCCCCGACATGGGAGGATGAGTCCCATCATAATGCATCTATTTTACTACAGGTTCCAGCTTCCGGTGGCTGCGACGGCGAACTACGAAGCATTGACAGAGCTCACGCTCTTCTCGGCCTCGTTCGACCAAGAGGAGCCCGTAAGGCAGCCGCACCCTCGGAGACTTTGTGTCCTCAAGCTGCCCTCAACTGCGTAAACTTGACATCAAGTTTCCCCTGGGGTTGCGCCAGCTGGTGCTCCGCACCGAGGCCCTCGAAGAGCTTCAACTTTACTGGGAACGAGAAATGCATGCGCTAGACGTGACGGCTCCCAACTTGCGCGTCCTAGAACGTTGTTGAGAAGGCAGCCAGAGTCTCGGCAAAGAGATTGGACAAGATTGGAGTGCGCGACGTACGGGGTGTCCAACTTCAAATAGATGACCTAACAAGTGTTCGGTGCCTCGACCCCATCAGACTTTACATGCATGGGCAGTACCTTGGTCGCGATCGGGACAGCGGTTTCAGGCTCCTGAATAACTGCACTGGCGTTGAACACGTCAAAGTTTCGCTTGAACATTGGGAGCCTAGCAATGCTGCCATCGAGGGTGAAATCGCTGATTTGGTAACATACGGTGGCAAACCATTTGCCAATGCAAAGAGCATGGAGATGGCCGTGAGAGCGCATCAGTTTCCAGAGGGTCACCTTGTGGCCAGTATTTCGTCCCTACTTCTGAGCTTCCCTCACCTGAGATCTTTGATCATCAAAATTATTCAAACTAACCGGGTAAGTTTATGTTAATAAAGTTATCTGATATCCGTTCATAACACAATTGAAGAGACACACATATTGCTCACTTGGCACATGTAGTTCCTTTATGCATTTACATTTATTTCCCTGTTTTCCTGATCTACAGGACACGCGGGATTGCTTATGTGGTAGACTCGGTACGTGGAAGAATATCACTTTGGAATCCCTAGAAGAGGTGAAGATAAGTGGCTTCGAGGGAGCAAATGAGGAGATAGACCTTGTGAGTTTGTTATTTGCGAGCTCGAACTTAATCAAGAGCATGACTATAAGTGGCACAAAAAAGAGAGTCGCTACCGTTTCTCTAGCGCGGAGGATGGCGGCAGAAGTAAAGGATAATGACACAGAGACGGTTGATAAAAAACTAATGAATATGCCTAGTACTAATCGGGGACGTTGGAATTTCGAGGAATATGTATACACATGGACAATGGTGGGTACATTGTAAAAACATGCGAACGACATTTTGAACTATTTTTTCATGGTGAGTAATTTTCTTTCTTTCTTTCTCCAATTAAGCGGTAATTTCTAACCTTTGAGAGCGTGGGAATGTGATGACTCCTTTTCTTCGCATATATTATGACAATAGATTGTCACGCAATTCATTGCCTCTCGTAATCATCCTTGGGCCACTGAGCCAAAAGATATAGTTGCTTAGCTTGAACCTCATCTTTTGCGAGCATTTCTGTGAGTTCACGTTTATTTTAGACCAAATATTTTGGCCTTTGCTTATACTGAAAGGGAAAGTTTTGGGCTACTTAAGCTTTTGGTTGTGATTGTAATTTTAATTTCTTCATAATACTATATTGATATCTTTTGGTTGTAATCGTAACGCTTAAGGGTAGCTTTAAATGTACATGACCGGTTTTGCTCCTATATTTGTTTGTAATTTTGTAATGCTTGTGCGTTGTAGCTGCAAAACGTCCAACCAGCCAAGCGCCTAGGCAGCTCCCTCTCTAGCTCCGGCTCCACCAAGTGCTGCTTAGAAGCGCCGGTTCCTGGCTGCCTGCTTCGTGGTTTGCCAGTTTTCCATTCCCGCGACGCGAGCCTTTAAAAGCAGAGCGGGCGCGGGTGCCCAGCAAATGCAGCAGCTCATATCGTGCGTTCCCATTCGACGCGCCCCTTTTTCCTTCTCTAGCTGATCAACAGTACTGCTGCGAAAGCCGTGCTCTGGGACTGCCTCGATTCCTTCCTCCTCTCGTCCTGAAAATTAACTAAAGCGAGCGGTGCGCATGGCGTCGTCTCCGGCGGACGAGACGGAGGCCCCCCACGCGCCCGTCACCAGGGAGCGGAGCCTCAACACCCACCTGCAGGAGCAGGTTCCCAAGCCATGTAAGCTAGCTACTCCATCGTTCTCTCCACTGCTAGACTGTACGTAGTGCCGTGACTGTACGTAGGAGGAGAGATCATCGTTACTGATAGAACAAAAGTTGGAGACAAACCGTGATTTCTGCTCGAACGCATTGATTATTTCCGACTCTTGGTTTTGCAGATCTCGCTCGGGCTCTGGAGGCGGTGGACCCGAGCCATCCGCAAGGGACCAAGGGCCGCGACCCCCGCGGCCTGAGCGTGCTTCAGCAGCACGCGGCCTTCTTCGACCGCAACGGCGATGGCATCATCTACCCGTGGGAGACGTTTCAAGGTAATAGGCCTGCCAACTGAAACACTGGGCGCGTTTGACCTCTCTATCCATCAGTCTGTCTCGTTTCATTTCAGAAAAATAAAATAGAGTCACATAGTAGCAGAATTCATAAGCCTTTTCCATCGAGGGGAACGCATGAGCAGTTGTGTGTTGCGTGCAAACTGAAATCGTTCTGTTTAAGAACAGCAAATAAGAAGATCCTATGTCACTGCTGCTATTGTTGTAACCATGCTGTTTGTGCTCGATCCCTTGCATTTCAGGTCTGCGAGCAATTGGGTGCGGGTACTTTGTATCCATCATGGGCGGTTTCCTGATCAACCTCGTCCTCAGTTACCCCACTCAGCCGGTAATTAATTAAAGTTCTGTTGGCCTCAGTCAGTACATGTTTCCTTTTTCTGCAAACATGATGGAGCCTTGTTGTCACCCTTCACACTTCCAGAGGCATCTAATTTGGGGATGTCTTGAGTGTCACGTCACCTTTTTGTTTCTTAAGTGAGAAGAAAGACACATATAGTTAGGCCGGCGAATGATTCTCTTTTGAGAAGCCAACCTTTTGCCGACATTCTATATACCCTATGTCCATGTTTATTTTAGACCAAATGCTTATGTTAAAATGCAAATGATTTTGGGGAACATATCTGGTGGAAACCAACCTCTTTGTGCAAACTATAGAAACTTCAATCAGAACCACACGATGTTGATCCAAAGGGGCGCTCAAGGAAGGTGGGAGGAGTGATTTGCAAAAGCGACTTTGCAAATCACCCCTTCCACCTCCCATCAGCTTGTAAATCACCCCTTCCACTTCCCCTGAGCGTCCCCCTTGGATCAACATCGTGTGGCTCAGATTAAAGTTTTCATAGTTTGCACGGAGAGGTTGGTTTCCACCTTATACGTTCCCATGATTTTGAGCCTGGAATACAAGGTTTACAGAGTTTTTTTAATTAACTATACTCCTTTGGAATGTAGGGATGGTTACCCTCCCCTTTGCTCTCCATCCATGTAAAGAACATTCACATGGGTAAGCATGGGAGCGATTCCGAAACCTACGATACTGAAGGAAGGTATGTATGCCTGACACAATTCTCACTGTCTAGTCTTGTTCTCTTTCTCTCCACAAACAATTTTATTTGTCAGACGAGCTACATAATCTCTAATTAATTTTACTTGCTCTCTGTACAGGTTTGATCCATCGAAATTCGATGCTATATTTAGCAAATATGGTCTAACTCATCCAAATGCTTTGACGAGGGAGGAGTTGATATCGATGCTTAAAGGAAACCGCAATATGTATGATTTTATTGGATGGTAAGCTTACGTAGCTAACTATAGCTTTATGTTGATGTTAGGCTATCTTTGATGGCATAAATCTCTTGGTTGTGGGTCTGAGTTTTCTTCCAAGTACCCCTACGTCTTAAGCTTTTGTTTGTGATTGTAGTTCTAATTTCTTCATAATAGTATGTTGATACAAGGATCTCATGTGGGTGTATCTTAGAATTTACAATGATACGTGTGATTTCCTTTGCTGTACCATTTTCAATCTGTTGAAGCATTCTAGTGTCAGTTAGTATTTCAACAATTGATAGTTTCTATGAAACATTCTAGTATCAATTGTTTTTTTTCTCTAAAAAAAGCTGACAATCTATGTTCTTGCCATTTTTCCTTCTTGGAGTTCTGTTTTCACATATCTGTCATTATGATATGTGCTCACAGGTTCAGTGCCGCTGGTGAATGGCTTTTGCTCTACAGCGTGGCGAAGGATAAAGATGGCCTGTTGCAAAGAGAAACTATCAGGGGAGCCTTCGATGGCAGTCTATTTGAGCGACTCCAGGAAAATAAAAAATCCTCCTGAATGCGCTAAAGAGTTCTCCATCTCAAGAAGGGAACCGACAGTGCAAAATTAGTAGTTTGAGAGAATTATAGAAAATAAGAAAGTTTATTGTACAATCAACATTACCTTGTGTATTTGGACTTCTCTATATATATATATATAATAATATGCCTTCGTTTTAGAACGATCAAGAATCCTGTTACGTTCTTGAAACTAATGTGGTCCAATAGGTGAAAAACGATATCAGATTCCTAGTTTTGCAGTTATGTGTGGGCAGGTACAATGCTACACATAGGTAGTTTTATAGAGGCGTTGAGATATGGATTTTTTTTATGATATGGAAGAGAGAGAGGGAGGTGAGAGAAAGATACGGTTGTTTCGCGAGGCAACACCTCATGCGTTAAAATTTAGGAGTATGAGACGATTTTTGTATTATTGTAGGAGTTGTATTTGTCATGTAACTCAAATATTTCTTTTTTCATTCATAAATAAAAGAAGTAGGATACTTCTTTGAGACAATTAAAACAACTATTTGTTGTATATATGGTCTCATAAATTGTCTTATAATAATAAGGCCGTCTATAAGACAATATCTTTGTACCTGAATATTTTATTCCAGAGCAGACCTCGTTACTCAAAGCAACTAAACTCTCTTGAACTTTCCAAACGAGCAAATGACCCCATCATATTTTAGAATCGAGAGGGGAATTCGAATCCTGTTAATAGTTGAATGATAACCTTGTTAATCAGCATAAAAAAAGGTTACCCTATGGTTAAGAAACAAGAATAATGTTACCGTGCCCTGATACATAACCTATTATAATGCATCTACAAAATTCTGAAAAACTATAAAGTACCTTCAACACAAATAGGTGAATATGATTTTCAATGTTCTGATTATAAGTAAAAATAAAAGGCTAAGTCTTTGAAGTTTTACTGCAAATGTGCGAGAAAGCAAATTTAAACTCGTTTTTGGACGTTTTGCTGAAAAGAACGTCAACTGGTTGCTCATCAGGAGTCGAACAGTATACACTCCACCACACGCCGCCGCCGCGGCGGCTACCGTCCCGTTCTATGTCGGCCACCGCGCTCTTGCCCCGGGCAACCCCAAACCCAACGCCTAGACCCTCCTCATGCTCTCCCCGCCATTCGCCGCCGCATTCCGTCCCCTGCAATCTCCACTTACGCCTCCGCCGTCCCCGCGCTCGAAACCGTGTTCCCGCCGCGTTCGGGAAGGGATCGCCTGCGGCGGCGGCGGCAACCGGGAGCAGAGAGAAGGACTACTACGCCACGCTGAACATCCGCCGCGACGCCACGCTGCAGGAGGTCAAGGCCGCCTATCGGACCCTCGCGCGCAAGGTGCTACTCTACACCTTCCGCTCCTGTCGCGTTAGATTGGGTGCTCTTGCTGTTGTTTACGCAGTTAAATTTGCCTTCGATATATTGGTACGGCGAGACAGAGCGATGCTATTGGATATCTATCCAGCCACCGGCATAATTCTGTGGTGAGGAGTATCATAATTTACCATGTGTTGGGACATTATCGAGCAGTTCATGAGAAATGCAGTTTATAAAGCAAACCCCCCAATTGCGTTGTTTATGAATTTCTATATTAAGGTAGATTACCGTCATGCTGTTTAGATATCCTTAAGTTTCCCATATCTGTAGTTGTTGTGTGGTTAGTGCTGGAACTACAAACCTTGAACACACTTTTGGTTTACCATTGGTTGCAGTACCATCCTGATATGAACAACAGCTGCATATGAGGTATCGTCTGCCCTCTGCCTCACCCTCAGGTGCTGTAAAGCAATAGAGATAAGCTGAGTGTTATGGTCTTATTCTTTATTATTCCGAGTACAAATTACCTGTTTTGGTTCGTTGCTGCACCTTTTGTCCTTGACTTTGGCGTCAACTCGAATGAAAAAAATATGAAGTTATTCCATGGGAGTAAGGATCTCTTGTGAAATCCGATGGACTCTCCAAGAATCTGAGCAGGCAGAGCCATTCCATGAAGTCATTTGCAAAATCTTTTTCCTTATGATGCCAGACTGGGTTTCTACTTATGGCATCTTTGTTTTCTCCTTAATGCGTACTATATCTCAGTTGTACCTCTAACTTCAGTGTTTTCCGTTTTTATATGCTGCTGTTGGACCCCTGTCTAAAAAAAGGGCCTCTGAAATAACACAGACTATCTAGTGAGTTTCATATGCGCTCTGTACGAATTGGCCATGTTAATCTTATGGGGACCCTTGTACTTTATCTCATTTTATACATACCAACCTGGAATCAAAGAGCAATTCACTCCTTGTTCATTTCACCTTGCTTCGCCATGAACTCGGCATGCGACATTTGACAATGTTATTAGATGACCATCCTTGTATGTGATTCACTGTATGATGTCTTTCAGATTCTATCGGATGAAGAGAAAAGATCTCTTTATGATCGCTTTGGAGAAGCAGGGCTTAGTGGAGGTTATGGAAGTGGAGATATTGGCACACATGAGGTTCCCATTTCATCTAATATTTAAGTCATTTTCCTTTTTGATCAGTTCCTTTCTTAAAGAGT
This sequence comes from Eragrostis nindensis, assembly GCA_012490785.1. Taxonomy (NCBI): domain Eukaryota; kingdom Viridiplantae; phylum Streptophyta; class Magnoliopsida; order Poales; family Poaceae; genus Eragrostis; species Eragrostis nindensis. The sequence continues at coordinate 221,542 of JAAXCT010000864.1, forward strand.
TAAATGTGCTAGCGGTCCTTAAATTATTTCGGGTGTGTCATCTAGGTCCACGAACTTTCAAAATGCATATTCAGGTCCCCAAACTATCAAAACCGTTCACCCAAGGTCCATTGGCCGGTTTTGGTTTTAGAAAAAAGCAAGAAGACCCATGAGTTTTCCATTCTTCTTGCACATGAGCCCTCAACCCTAGCAGCTCGCTCAGTAGCATGCACGAGCACATTGTCGCCATCGTCAGGGATCAGTTCACGAAGCGAGTGACCAGCACTGTGCTGCCCAGAATGGCATGCGCGCGGACTAGCTTCGCAGCGTGCCTCGCGAGCAGCGCAATGACATCCTAAGACTATTTTTTATTCGATGTTCCACCTAGTCAGTGGAGCTCCCATCGTTCGACGGGCTACCGCTGGGCGCTGCGACGAGCAGCAGTAGGACCAGGATCGGTAGCAGGGGGCATGTGCGAGAAAAATGGGAAACTCAGTGGCTTCATTGTATTTTTTTTTAAAACCAAAACCGGCCAACGGATCTCGGGTGAACGGTTTTGATAGTTTGAGGACCTGGATGTGCGTTTTAAAAGTTCGTGGACCTAGATGACACACCTGAATAGTTTGAGGACCGCTGGTGCATTTCACTCTTGTAGGGCTTGTTTGGAGCGGAGTAATAAAAACCATACGAATGAGAAAAACTCATGAGTTGGAAAGTAATGCACGCACAAAAACAAATAAATAATAAATACATATAGTTTGTAAGCAGGACTGAGTAGAACACAAGAACATGTGTGTGGTGATTAGTGAATTCCTTTGACTAATGACCATTTAAGTTTTGCAGTTGGAAGTCATAAACATGTTGCCCAAAAAAACTATAGGTCACACATTAATGATGGTCTAGGTATACGTGCATTGAACTCCCATCCCCTTTGTTCTCAATCCTCTTCTCTTCCATTTTATCTTCTCCCTTTCTCCATTTATGAACTCATACATCAGATTCATTTTGGATGTTCTTTTCCTTGTTCCAAACAGGTGAACAATAAACATCTCATATAACTGGACAGTCCTTTGGTTTTGCTTTGAAATTCGTTTCATCCGAGTGGCTCCTAGCTGTTATTTTCGCTATACATCCATCGCTGTCAACTTATGCTGTCAGTTATCGGCAAAACCTGCACTTCACTATAATATAATAAGTTTATACTAGACGAGATGCTTCAGTTGGGAGTTATTACAGGCTGCATTGTGAACTTTTTCTCATTGTACGCATCACAAAGTTGGAGACAACGCTGTCTTTTTCGTGGTTAGGAGAGGACCGTAACACAGCTCGTACACATTGATTAGGAGCATGTCTGTCTCCCTTTTGGTTTTGCAGATCTCGCCCGGGCTATGGAGGCGGTGGACCCGAGCCACCCGAAGGGGACCAAGGGCCGCGAGCCCCGCGGCTTGAGCTTGCTTCAGCAGCACGCGGCCTTCTTCGACCGCAACGGCGACGGCATCATCTACCCATGGGAGACGTTTCAAGGTAGGGTAGGCGTGCCGACTGAATCACTGGACGCGACTGGTGTGGCGGTCCATACTATATTGTGCTGTTTTAATTATGCGTAGCAGATAAGAAGAGCTTTAATCTGCCATTTCTTCTTTACAGTTCTACTGTTGTAACGATGCTGTTTTTGTGTTTTCAGGCTTGCGAGCGATAGGGTTTGGGCACTTTCTATCCTTCATAAGCTCTATCCTGGTTAACATCGGCCTCAGTTATGCCACTCAGCCGGTAACGTTCTCGTGGTCGTTGTCAGTACACGTTCCCCTTTACTGCAAGCATGCTGGAGCATTGTTTGTTTATCACCCTTGCACACTTTGAGACATTCAGTTTTGGGAAAGTCTTGAGTGCCTGCCACGTCACTACTTGTTTTATTTATGTGTGAGAAGAAATGCACATCTAGCTAGGGTATGCATTGGTTTTCTTTTGAGAAGCCGACAGAACATATATCGTTGCTTAGCTATAACCTCATCTTTTGCTGAGCCTTTTTCATAGATAATGAGAAAAAGCATCTCGACCTTGGCCATCTTTTCCTGAGCTTAACCCTGTTCATATTAACAGCAAAAGCTTTTAACTCACTACGAGCTTTATTTGCAGAGCAATTTTTCTTTATTAAACGTACTATTTTTGAATGTAGGGATGGTTACCCTCCCCTATGCTCTCCATCCATGTAAAGAACATCCACAGGTGTAAGCACGGGAGTGATACTGAAGTCTATGATACCGAAGGAAGGCATGTATGCTTAGCGAGAATATCTCCATGACAATAATTTTAATTTCGTCGCAGGTACAGAACTTCTAATTACTTTTTACTTTGGCCTTGTACAGGTTTGACCCATCGAAATTTGATGCTATATTTAGCAAATACGGTCAAAATCATCCAAATGCTTTGACGATATGGGATGTGATGTCGATGCTTAAAGGAAACCGCAATATGTATGATTTCCTTGGCTGGTAAGTTTAAGGTAGATAGCCGTTGCTTTAGGTTTATGTTTAGGCTATCTTCAATAGCATAGCGCTTGTAGTTTCAAGTAGATAACAGGTGCTTTGGTTGTGATTGTAATTTTAATTTATTCTTCATACTGGTATATATAAATTACACAAGTATTATTTCTGCCAGTAATCTCCATATAGTGTAGACTAGATTTTTGGGAACGTACACACTCGAGACATATATTCCAAAATCTAGTCTTAGCATACATTTAAAAAAAATCATGCTTTTTCATCGACTAACTAAAACGTGCACTATTTACTCATATTATTTCGCTTATAATTTGTTCTGGTAGTTAAGTTTTAAATAGTTTTTCATATGATCTGGTACTCACAGGTTCATCGCTGCAAGTGAATGGTTATTGCTCTACATAGTTGCGAAGGACAAAGATGGCCTGTTGCAAAGAGAAACTGTCAGGCGTGCCTATGATGGCAGTCTCTTTGAGCTACTGCAAGAAAATAAGAAATCCTCCTAAGTGTGCTAAAGAGCTGTCCAGGTCAAGAAGGGAATTCACAGTGCAAAATGAATAGTTTGACAATTGAGTTGCGTTCAATAAAGAACTACTAAATTATGGAAAATATATCATTGTACAATCAAAATTACCTTTTTCCCTCCCTCCCCGCCCCCCCCCCCCCCCCCCCCCCCCCCCAAACAAAAAAAAGAGAGAATTCCTTTGGCCCTAGTAAAGTTCGTGATTCCTTATTTGGCCCAATCTGAAGAAAAGTTACTCATATGATCCAAACGGCAAATTTTGTTCCTTATTTGGCCCTTCCGTGTGATCTGTTAGGCCTGGCCGTGAAGTGCCTCTAAACAGCGATTTGAAATGTCCATCTTACCCTTACCCGAGCTGAATGAATCGTTCTCAGAAAACAGCGACCCGCGCGACCAGAACAAATCGAAAACAGAGAGCGGCGCAGAAAAAAAAACAGACACAGGGCGTCGGACTGCCGCCGCCGCGGATGGAAGGGGCGAGCGCCATGGAGGCGGGCTGCTCCGCCGCCGACGCCGGAGCTTCGGATCCCGGGCCTCCCCCCGTCGATCCCGTTGGAGGTGGAGCTGCAGCCGCGCGCGTCGAGGGGGCGGGCGCCGTCCCCGTCCCGCGCGATGGGGAGCAGCGTGATGCAGGAGCGGTGCGCGGAGTCCCGGGCGCGGCCGAGGAGGCGTCGTCGGGCGCGGCCCCACTGGCCACCAGGAAGGCCGCCGAGGCTGCACAGAATGCGGGGTGAGCTCTCTGTTCCTGTTGTTCCTGTTTCTCTAGGGTTAGTGCCAATTTGTTTAGGATTAGGGTGCGTTCGATTGAGGGAAATGGCAGAGGAGATAGCCTGCGGTCGATTTTGCTTGTTTGTGAGGGTTGGCACACTTTAATCAGGCATCTATGCAAGCTCCACGATTAGCCATGGCGGTTGGTTTCTTTTCCCTTTTTCTCTTACGCATGTGAGGAGAGGAAGACGATGACTAGAGGTGGGACCAGGTGTTGTTTTTACTATGCACACATAATAATGTACCATGTCAGCATGTCTAGTAGGCTTTTAGTGGCACAAAAAAATTCCAAAATAAACACTATAGATTATACTTGCACATTGTTAGTTCATTACAATACTTTTTTTTCCTATTTCTTATGCGATTGTCTAATCTATCGCCAAGGACTTAATCTAGATGATTTACCGTGGTTTCTTTTTTTTCGATGACAGGTTGGATCCAACAACAAGTTTCTTGTTGAAAATTAAATTGGTGGGCAAGAAGACTAGAAAGGATGTCAAATGTTTTAGCTTTGAGAAGGTTGTGGATTCAGACTTGACAAATTTTAAAGATCTGGTTGAATCAGTGGTAGAATGTGCACAAGAAGCAAAATGAAGCCTGCTAGCCCTGCAATGAGTACAAGAAGCAAGAGAAGGCTTAGCCTCTGATTTCTCATATAAATGCTTCTCTTTGTTGCCTCTTTTGTAATGGAGATCTATGTATATTGTTAAATGGACATGATGTATGTGACTGTATGTGACATGGTGTATGCACTTGTGAAACTTTGATATGCCTATGTCGAGTTCTATATGTAAGCATGTTCTCTTCTTTAATTGACTGGTGTGTGCAAAAATAGATGAATTATTGCTTTCATTTCAATTATGTCCCAAAATAATGCCAAAATAATGCCGATTTTTTGTTTCATTGTGAAATCTTGCACATTTATGTTATTCTGGAATTTCGGAACAAATACATAATTTCAAATTGAAAGTTACACTTTGATTCAAGTCAGGGGTAAAAAAGTCATTTCACCTCACATTTAACACCGTTAACATCAAAAACTGATGGAAGGGCCAAGAAAGGAACCAAATTTTTGTTCTGGGTCATATAGGGAATTTTTTTTTAAAAAGGGCCAAGAAAGGAACCAAAATCTTTACTAGGGCCAAATAAAGAATTCTCTCAAAAAAAAAACTTTTGTATTTGTACCGTAATTAGCACATCGACGTTTACGTACCCTCGACTGATGCGATGTCTGAAGCCGAAGCAGCAGTAGGTGATGATATATGATATCCCATTCTGGCAACACGATTTCGTCAAGCATACGTACGTACGCCCATCATGACCGAGCACGTTTGAAGGTTGTGGCAGCGTCCTCGGCGCCACGCGATGCTGCATCCGTCACCACACCACACTGTTATTTTGGCGCCGTGGCGAAGGAGACAGGTAAGAATTAGCTCGAGCGAGAGCGACGGGCATGCGTGCCACCGCGACACGCCAGGACGCGTGCCGTCGGCACCAATCCAGCCTTTTCCAGCGAGAACCGTACGTCGAGAGGTGTCACACTCTCACTCCACCACACCTCCAACTTTGAAAATCGCGGCTCCCGTTGTTTGTTTATTCCGATCTGTTGCAGCCACACTCTCGGGCTTGAAAGTGAATAGAAAAGTGAATTGGAGCAAGTTGAGATGTGCACTCTTGCAACTCTAAACGCATTGTTTATATTTCGATATGTTCTGGCCAGATTTTTGGGGCCCAAAAAATATTAAAATTCTCTGGGAGAGGTATGCACGGGACGACATGGCAACGTGCCAGCATGCAGGCCATTGACTCTTTGACTCAAAATGACGGTACACCACGAATTTTGGAGATTTGTCAACGCGAGGTAATAGAATAGTGCAGGGGCCGTGGCGCCTCCATACAGCCAATGAAATCAACAAGTCGTGCAAGGAACGAGATCGATCGCGTCTGGCTCGCGGTCGCGGGGCATGCATATGGGCGGCTGATCAGGCCATTCTATGCACAGTAACCTGGAAAACATGAGCTCAGGCTGGCGGCCTCGATGCAACAGCGCAAGCGCAAACGCCGGCATGTGCGGTGCGGTGGCTATATTCGATCTAATTAACCCCAACAGCCGTGGATCGATGTGCAGCAAAATTTACGTGAGGTACTGAGGTGTCCAGCGCAGAGCCGCAGCAAAATCTGTTGAGGGGCCGCATTATCTGTTTCGAGCACTGTTTTTGATAAATTTATATACTATGCTCTTCAACTAGTATATTCACGCGTTACGTCTGCGACTTCCCGGAATTCAATGCCTAGCGCGGATCCACGTGTACACTTCGCCGGGTGTGGACGCCGCGCCCGGGGTTTAAAATCAGAGCCAGCGTCGCTCAGACTGACCGCACTGGGGGACGGTATCCCGTCCTCCAGTACCGATATAGAGGATGAGGAGCTGCACCGGGCAACTGTAAAGGGCACGGTAAAGTAGCGGAGGCCTCCGTATCCTCCAAATCTAGCGGGATAGCGGGGATGCGCTACCTCCCGCGGTGGGGCCACCTCGCGCTCGATCGTTGCTTCCCCGCCGCGCTTGCTGAAGGAGGGCCACCCGCGCCGGATCCAGCCGGAGAGGGAGGAGGAGGAGGGCCACCGCAGCCGCCCCTGTCCCGGCGGCGGATCCGCGCCCCGGCGGCTGGATCCGAGCCCCGGCGGCCGGATCCGCGCCCTGGTCGCCGCGCAGGGCGAGAGGAGGGAGGGAGGGCGGTGCGGCGGCGGAGGAGGAAGGGCGCGCGGAGGAGGAAGAAGGGCGCGCGGCGGCGATGGCGGGCGAGGCGGGTCCCGGCGGGGGAGAGGAGGAGGGGCACGGCGACGGCGGGCGAGGCGGGTCCCGGCGGGGGAGGAGGAGGAGGGGCACGACGGCGGTGGCGGCGGCGCGCGGGGGGAGGAGGTCCCGGCGGGGGAGGAGGATGAGGGGCACGGCGGCGGCGGCGGCGGCGCGCGGTGGAGGAGGGGCGCGCGTGGGGGAGAAAGAAGAAAGAAGATCCCGGCGGGGGGAGAGGAGGAGGTCCCGGCGGGGGAAGAAGAAAGAAGATCGAGCGTGGGAGGTGGAGGTGGGGAAGTGAAAAAAGAAAAGAAAAAGAAGAGGAGGAGAGAGAAAGAAGATGGTAGTTGGAGATAGTTGAATAAATATTGGGTAGTGGGATAGAGATGGATATAGAGTATGAACGGATGCGGGAAAACTAGATATAAAGGAGAGAATCTTACTGACCAGGACGGAATATTCCTTTTAGAGGATGAATTTAGAGGACGACGAGTGCGGTCAGTCTCACCGGCAATAGCACTCCTCATCGCGAGCCTTCCATTCCCATATCGCAATCCTGTCCCGCCTTTCTCCAGCTCCAAGCTATCAAGATCCCTCCTGACTCCTGAGCCTAGCGCTTTCCAACGGCATCGATTCCTTCCACATCTCTCTCTCTCTCTCTCCCTCTCCGTACTGCTCCAAATTAAAGTTGCATTTCCGAGACTCGTCCCTTCGACCAATCTGCCGATCCTGCAGACTTAAGCCCGCGAGTGAGCATGGCGTCGCCTGCCGACCCGTCTATGGCGACGGAGGCGCCCCAGGTGGCCGTCACGAGGGAGCGGAAGCTCAACCCCGACCTGCAGGAGCAGCTCCCCAAGCCATGTACTTTTGTGTTACCCAGCCTTTTGTGTTCTGCGTGTGTTGCACTGCATAACACTGTCATCACTTGTACTCTCTTTATGTCAAATTATTTGACGTTTTTGACTTTTCAAAATCATGTTTGACTGCTCGTTTTATTCGAAAAATTTGTGCAAACATCATTTATCTTGCTATAGTTTGTTTTATCATGAGAGATACTTTAAGCATGATTTATTTGTTTTTATATTTGCACAAAATTTTTGAATAAGACGAGAGGTCAAACGTGATCTTCAAAAGTCAAAAACGTCAAGTAATTTTAAATAGAGTAGTACTAGATATCACTATTTTCTAGTACAGGCGATGAGTAGAGATCATCTTTTTAGACGGAGACGTCACCCTTAATTTTGTGATTAGGAGAATCGTAATTAAGCCCACTGATCGTTCCCTTCTCTGTCCCCCGCAGATCTTGCTCGGGCTCTCGTGGCGGTGGATCCGAGCCACCCGAAGGGGACGGAGGGGCGCGACCCCCGCGGCATGAGCGTGCTTCAGCAGCACGCGGCCTTCTTCGACCGCAACGGCGACGGCGTCATCTACCCCTGGGAGACCTTCAAAGGTATGTGACCAGCCAGTCTTTCTCACTTCAGACAAACTGCCAGAAATCACGCACTTTATCCTGATAAATTAACCCACGGGCGGCAGAGTTGCGTGTCAAGCAAAACTATTTCCTCCATCGGTAATCGATAAAGAGAAGATTGCCTGATTGATCGATTCCACTGGTGTAACAATCCTTTCACTGTGCTTTGTACTGTTCAGGCCTGCGAGCAATAGGGTGCAGTCTCCCTGTATCCTTGTTTTTCGCTTTCTTCATCAACCTCGCCCTCAGTTATCCCACTCAGTCGGTACGTTCTCTTGATCTCTATACATGTTTTTTGTTGCCCTTTCTATTCTACTTGAAGCATCGCTAAAGTGGTCATTGTAATTTGTAGCCTTTAGTGAACTTGGTGCCTTCTTTTCTTTGCCAAATATTAATTAAGTTAATAGATAGATGGACTTAAGGTGCTGTCTTTTTTTTTTCCAATAAACGAAATGCTCCCGACAAGAAAACTACTTCAAAACTAAATTGAATTAGCTTGCTTGTCCTCAAGACGATATTTTCATATGGAAGAAGTTCTTGTCTATTAAATGTTCCTTTTGAATGTAGGGATGGTTGCCTTCCCCTTTGCTGTCCATCCAAATAAAGAACATTCATAAGGGTAAGCACGGGAGTGACTCAGAAACCTACGACACTGAAGGAAGGTATGTATGGCTAACTCATGTATCCCAACCCAAGTCATTCATGCTCTTTGTCCTGAAAAGACCACAGATGTGATACCATTCCCACCGTAATTTTGTTGAACTAGCATTTCACTTGGTATGATACAGGTTTGATCCATCAAAGTTCGATGCTGTATTTAGCAAGTATGGCCGAACCCACCCAAATGCATTGACGGAAGACGAGCTGAACTTGATGCTTAAAGCAAACCGCAATATGTATGATTTCATTGGCTGGTAAGACATGATTGACGCATTATTGTTATCATTTTTTGTATTTTCTCAAATTAACCGATCTAAGTTACCATTTTTTATGACACTGTTCGTCCTTGTCGAGGCGCTCCGGTCTTAACAAAGACAAGCAATCCAGGTCTTCAGATACTAATACTAATGAACGTACAATCCTCAAAAACAAGCACTAGCATGTACTTCACTCGTCTTAATGTACTCACTAGTTCTTTTTGTACTAAACAATTCTCACTCCTTTGATAAGATCTAAGTTTTTGGCACCATATCGCTGATTTTCTATGCTATATACAACCGGATCTTTGTAATCAGGCCTTGAGGTTCTATTCATTTCTAAATATTTATCATGTGATCTTGTCCTCAGGCTCGCCGCTTCTGCTGAATGGAAGCTACTCTACAAAGTGGCGAAGGACAAAGACGGTCTGTTGCAACGAGAAACAGTCCGTGGCGTCTTCGATGGCAGTCTATTTGAGCGTCTGCAACACGATAAGAAATCCTCCTGAATGCTCCCGAGAGCTGTCCATCTTGAGAAAGGGTTGGCAGTACAAAATGAATGAAGTACCATTGAATTGTATTGAAACAATATTTTTTTACACATTGTAACAATAAAGACTTTGTTTTGCAACTATCATTGCATTGTGTATTTTGGATTTCTTATGAGTAGATTTTTTTTCTTGAAATGTGTGTGTATGTTGGAAATTGATAGATTTCTTTGTGCATAAAATGTTCCAAATGGATGCGATGAATCCAAAAAAAAAAAGCAGTGTGATTCTAGCTGACTCCTGCAGAATGTGCCTAGCCAGCTGCAATTTTTAACTCGTTGACATTTGCATGTTGGTTCATATCCATAAAATCCTTCTCCCCTAGCGTCACACACACTCCAGGTGAAACACAGACGCAAATTGTGTCCAGGTCCTCCAGGATATATATGCGCCATCAGCTTAAACTGCGGACCTAGATATATACTGATCGAGACAGAATTCTTTGTTCGTCTCTTACTGCAGAAATCGTCTCTCAGCCACTGACCGCCTAACGACGTCGGCTCCACAACCACCTCGTAGTCCGTCAGCTTGCAACCCTGTTCGTCTACATGTCCACTGGATGGTTACAATGGCCGGAGCTCAGCCCGACGGCTTGCTCTCCATTGGATGCTCGAAAGAAACTCTCAGCTTCTCAGATCGATCGGCCTGGGACGGCCCAGTGGCGCCGCAGCGGGCTTGGTGGCCTTTCACATGGCAGCGGTGTGCGGCGAGCGGCGAGCCGGCGAGTCCCGTGACCCAACAAAGAAGGCGCTCCAGCAAGCGTGACGCGTCCGTCCTCGGCGCGCGCCAGCGCAAGCGTACAGCACACTAGGAGTGCAGGACGCGTGCCGCTCTCCGGACGCCGGGCTGGACTTTTCCAGCGAGAACCGTTTCGAACTTTTGGTGTTGCACTTCTCCCAACTTCGGAAACCCGCAATTGCCTTTGTTTATCCGGCTAAGTTTCTGGCTAAAAAGATCCCAGCTGCTTACTCCTAGATCCTGTCTGCAGGATATGCATCGGTCGCTGAGTGGAACAGGAGAGCAAGGATCCTCATAACACGGGAGCGCTGGTGCCGCAGCTAGCGACGGAGGCGGCAGAGCCAAGCACCCGCCCGCGCTCGATCTGGTGGCTCATGGTCCACGAGCTGCGTGTGCTCTATGTAAAGTGCGCCGTCGACATGCGTGGCTGCCGCAAAAGTACTCGTCCGCGTCTGACGCGCCATGGTGGCCGTCAAGTCAAGGTTGGAGAGGTCGACCGTGGTGGCGTGTTCAAAGAGCCTGCGGTGTTATTCTCTTCCTGGCCATGTACTGTACTGATGGGTGAGGTCTGCTCAGTTTCAACTTGCAAAGCCTCTCCGTTGCAGCCAACCAATCAATAACGCGCGCCTCCGAAGAATTTATCTGTGCCGGCGACTGTTCTGCTGCATTCATCCATGTCACTGGAGCTTAACACATGTTGAGTGCTATTGCAATCCCCCCATTTTTCCATCACAGTCACAGCCATTGTCATTTTAGCAAACACATGTTGAGTGCTATTGCAACTGGGAAGGAGGAACATGCATGGAATGCCTGCATGATCGAGTAGCTCTAATCATCACCAAGGACGTTTTCAAGCATTCCTTGCCAAAAAAAAAGGGAAAAACTTATACAATAAAAACTCAGCAAGATCGAGTTATATAACAGTCTACAGTACATTACAAGCATAAACGATACATCTTCATCGGTTCCACACACCGTCTCCTTGCTCTTCATAGACACGGGCAATAGAGAGCGACCTCAGACACACATGAAACGAAGCATATCGCCGCGGATGGCTTGACGAACTTACACACGTGAACTTAGGCTGTTGGTTCATCGATGGTAGCATGGCAGTAGTAAGGCCATTTTATTTTTGTTACATAAATGGCATTGCTTGGTAATTTTGTTGGCGGCGGATCGGAGGGGTCGTACGTCTGCAATGCATGCATCATGGACGCTAGCTGCTGGCTAATCAAATTAGCTGAGGCGCAGGTCGTGGGAGCCGTAGGCGACGCCGTGCAGGTTGGGCTGGCTGGGCACCACGCGGAAAGCGTACATGTCCGGCGCTCCGCCGCCGTCGACCCACCCGGCCCCCGCCGTGTTGTCCACGAACCCGAACGCCGGATCCTCGCGCATGCCCTGCACGCCCACCAACAAACCGTCAGATCAATCCCTGAAATTCTAGCTTGTCAACGAGCTTAATTATTTACCAGCTCCTGCTGCAGGTTTTTGTAGGCCTCGTACGAATGCTTCACCTGCATATGTGCACATACATATGGAACATAAGTAAGCTAGGCCATTCATATACAAGAATCATTAACCACACATGTAAATAGTGGCAATGTGGTACTCTCGATATGCATGCATGGTGATCACACACTGTGTTCATGCCTCCCTGTTGACAAAACCCAGCTCAGATATCAAGAAGAAAAGTAAATCTCTCTGGCTACTGATCAAGGACTATATATATGGCCAGTGTATAGACACTTGTATAAACGAACAGAAGATTAAAAGAGAAATATTTTAGTATGCAGTCCATACTCCACTTTTGTGTAATTCCACATGAGCAGTCCTTGTGTTTAGTTACTAAAATAAGAAAGTCCATCTACATTTCAATCAACCCAAATAAGAAATTCTAACTAATGTATGTGATTTTAGTTTCGCCAGTTGGAGATTTTGATGAAAAGAACTGTGACGAAATATTTTTCTCGTGCCAAAACTTTGGGGGAAATGGATTATGGGTACAAATTGCACCAATTGCAACCACATTTGTTTACATTTATAGTGAGAAACTCAAGCATCTGATGTACAACGGGCGTGTTCGGCCGGCTGGAAACCAGCCGGCTGCTGCTGCTCCTGCTGCTACAGTCAACTGAATTGCTACAGTGCGCGAATCCTCCGCTACAGTGTTCTCTCTCACTATTCAAACTCCAACTGCAACTGCATCCTCCAACCGAACACCCCGAACATAGAACGATCACGTGGTGGGGTTAAGGGTCTAGAGATCGACAAGTATTTTTGGGTAATTGTGAAACGAACAAGCCGATGTTTCAGTCAATGGTCGTGGCAGTGTACTGACTGACGACTACATTCAGTGGTGAAGCCAAAGTACAAACTGATAGGATCTATTTCCATACTTTTGCAAATCATAAAGCCTCCACTTTAGGTCTTATCTGTGGAAGTATCATGCCATGGTGCAACACCATAAAAATCAGTTTATGACCTGCTACCCCGAGATAGCCGGGGGACCAAATAAGCACGAGATCTGTGGAAGTATCATCCCTACTACTACATCGCTTGGAACCCACGTGATGAATACTTTCTCTCTTCTCTCACCGACCGCATCACCATGTGCTGGCCTTATCCTCACGAGTCATGCTGCCGCAGGAGCAACGGGCCGTCGCCGAAGACCAACAACTCAATGGATTCGAGCAGCTTGAAGCCATGGTGGCTCCGCAGCAGGTCGGTTGCGCTGCGGCGAGATCGACCGGCTCCGCGGGGCGAGCTCGGTCAGGCGGCGCGGCGCGGGGCGTGCTGTGCGGCGGCGGGCTCCGTGGGGCGGGCTGCGCGGTGGCGAGCTCGTCCGGGTGCGTCGGGGCGCTCATGCGGGGCTGCGTTGGAGAGAACGTCGACGAAGCCTGGAGGAAGCGGGCGCCATGGCCATGGGCTGCGGCGAGACAGAGAAGGGCGTTGGCCTGGGTGGGAGTGGAGAGCAATAATGAAGGGCATGCATACTCGACTTTTTCATCCCTCTGCTATTTTCCTAGGGACCTCCCTCGATCCAGAGAGTAGCTACAAGCAGGCTTAACAAGGGAGACTCACGGATGCATGCATACGGAGGCTCTAACACCACTGTCCTTTCGTCTGTTTCTCGATTCATTCTAGCCTCTAAAAGGCAGAGACCGATGCACGTATTGATCATCGACTGCATACTGACAAACACGGTCGTGCATGTGTATGTACGAGTGCGTGCATGGAGCACAGACATGGCCCAAGATCCACTAGTTAGTACTTAGTGTTCTACAGCATGGACCTAGTTGCTAAGTTGCGTAGAGCCTCAGGTTAACGTGGTGAGGGATTGGGTATGGAAGGGGCACAGACATTCATGCTAATGCACGCTGTATATTGGCGTGCAAGTTCCGATTGAGGCGTGGTGGTGTCTACCAGATATTTGATTGATCACTACTTGAAGAGTCAAATGTGCAAGTACAAAGATTAGATTGGAACATATATGAATGCATGGTCTCCTAGTGCAGATAGGTAGATCCACCAAAACAAAAGTTATATACTCGAGAAAAATTGAATTGCCTATAATTTTTCCTGTAGTAGTAAGGCCTGGTCAGCAAATCATGAGTTATATAAATTTTATTTGAATTACCTATGATCTCATTTAAGGGAGAAATTGTCGAACAAGAAGATTTGGACGGCACAACACTAGATGTTTGATGAGCGGCATGCCGACTTGAGAAAACTAAGAAACTGCAGGACTGCAGGGTCATTGGTCAAGTGAAGGGCTGAAGACGAATGGTGTTTGAGAGATCTAAGTCATATTTATGTGAAGAAAAATTTGGGGGCAGCTAGCCATTAATTACAGCTTGCAAAAGTAATTTATAAACTCTCTTTTCGCAAATATGCAGTGCATAACTACTGAGAATATAATGCTTTATTCGCTGCCTCACCTTCTTCTTGTAGGTTTCAGTCTGTGTAGTGATCACATGATACTGCAAAATCAAAAAGAAAACGGATCAGGAAAAGGGAGATGATAGCATTATAGCACGAGCTAAAATTATAGATGAATCTGAATACTTCAACCAATCCTCTCTCATATATTGTTAAAAAAACGCTAACCGATTCCGAGTTCTTATAATCTAAAGAAAGATCTAGAAAGAAAAGAAATGATGCTTAATTTTTGTAGCAAAAAACACATAAATTTACTCCCAGAATATAGATGCATGTTTTTTTACACGATAATCTTGTCTGAATTCCAACGAACAAGCACACGGGCGCACGCATAATTCAAGATACACAGAGATCTACCGAACCCCAAGGAGCATGAAATATGCAAGGATCTGAAAGCACGGGAGATAAACGTGCAGCAGAGATAGATCTAGGAGATGAAAGCTAGGGTTTGTACGTGCCTTCCTGTGGCGAACCTCCTTGAGAGCAACATCAACATTTTGCTCAAGACCGCGCAGCTCGTCGAACTCCAGGCTGTCCAGATCTTCACCCATCCTTTGCCTAAACACACAGAAACAAATCAAGCCTACAGAATTAGCGCCATCATTTGCCTGCCTAAACACACAAACAAATCAAGCCTAAAGAATTATCTCTCAGAAATCCCCAAGAGAAACCGAAGAGAGGAAAGAGCAAACTAGTAATAAAGAGATCCGCCTGACCTGATCTCGGTGCGCAGGTTGCGGTTGATGTCCTTGAGATGGCTGAGGGTGCGCTGCATATTCTGAAATGAAAACAAACCAGAATGAAAAACAAAAGAGAGGGAGAGGCCTTTATTTATGTAGATCTTATCATCCCATGCAAAGTGTGAAGAGGAAAGCAGCTAGCGATTCATTAATTAGCTTATTTTGTAAAGGAAAGAGAAAGAGGGGAAATCAAAAAGAGAGAGGAAGAATCACCACCTCATACTGCTCGGTCCACAGGCTGGTCCCGATGGCCTGCTGGTAGCGGTCAAAGATGGTCTTGACGCTACAACAATCAGACAAGAAATAGGAGAAGTGAGTAGTACATAATCAAGACGTACATCAAGCGAGAAGTGCAGATTATAGATGACAATTGGTAAGCAGCTAGCTAGCTAGCTGATGCAGGCAGCAGAATCAGTTGAGGATATATCGGAGGAGGGGATGGAGCACTATATATGTACTGACTCGGTTCCTGGGCTGCAGAACTCGTGGTACTTGCCGGTGGAGGAGAACATGATGATGCAGACCTGGGCGTCGCAGAGCACGGTGAGCTCGCGCGCCTTCTTCATGATCCCGGTGCGGCGCTTGGAGTAGGTGACCTGCCGGTTGGTCGCGTTCTCGATCCGCTTGATCTCGATCTTGCCGCGCCACATCTCCTCCACCTCTTTCTCCAGATCGATCAAGCTACTAGCAGCTGGAGACGAATTAAGAGAGGCGATCGAGAACAGATGCGCAAGGACGATATGAGGAAGGAGAAAAGGCAGCAGCAGCTCAAGTGATGATGAGGAAGGGGAGAAGGAGGAGGTGGTGGTGGTGAAGAAGCAAGCAGTGAAGAAGGACAAAGGTTGTGCGTGTGCATTTGGGGGTGGAGAGGACAAGGGGGCGGGCGCTACGTAGGCGGAGTCAGACTGTCCGCACTCGTGGTACTCTAAATTCATCCTCTAAAAGGAATATTCTATCCTGGTCAGCAAAATTCTATCCTCTATATCCAATTTTCCCGCACCCATTCATACTCTATATCCATCCTCTATATCAACTACCTAATATTTTATTCTTTTTTCTTTCCCTCTTTCTCCCTTTTCCCTCTCCGCCCGGACCGCCCGGCCATTCCCTCCCTCTCCTGCTCTCCTCGCCGCGCCCCTCCTCCTCCCCACGCGCGCGCCGCCGCCGCCGCCGCCACTGCCGGACTCCCCCTCGCGCCGCCGGCCTCCTCCTTCTCCCCCCACGCTCGCGCCGCCGCCCTCCTCCTCCTCCCCCCACTCTCGCGCCGCCCGCCTCCTCCTCCTCCGGCGCGCGGTTGGGTCTCCGGCCTCCGGCCTCCTCCCTCCTCCGGCCTCGACTCGACAGCCCTGCGTCTTCCTCGATTCGTTCTTCAGGCGGCTGTGGCAGGAAGGAAGAAGAAGGAGCAGAGAGAGGAAGGAGCTCGCCTCCTCCCGCGGCTGCTGCTGGAGCTCGCCGCGTGCCCGGCGCGGCGCAGCGGCTGCTGCAGGTGGCGGCGGTGGGGCTGCATGTGGTGAGGAGCTCGATTCGAGTTTTTTTTTTCGATTTGACTGTTTTGTTCTTTGATTCGACTGGTTTGTTCTTCGATTCGGCCTCTGTGGTGTCGATTGGGCCTCTGTGGTTCTTCGAGCTCGGTCGAGGCCATGGCGGTGTGCCGCGGAGCTCCTCCACGGCGGCGTGGTGGAACAGCCTCGGCCGCGCGCCGGCCGCCGCTCCTGCCCCGCGCGACGCCGCCTCCCATTCAGTCAGCTCGCGCGCACGTGGGCCCAGGCGTGGTAGCGCACGTCCGCTACCGCGCCAGATTTGGCGGACGAAGCTCCTTGCGCTATCTTACCGTATGCTTTAGCGGGCGCCGGTGCAGGCGTTTTTACGCCAAACCGATACTGGAGGCCCCGGTTCCGGATTGCATCCCGTACCCGGTGCGGACAGTCTCAGCTGCCGAATCGGTGAAAGCGTGGGGCGTCGTACGTGCCGCCGTGAATTGTCGTGCTCCTCGTGACGCGCTCGGGTATGCGATCGACCAGCGCTCGACCGGGCCGGCCGTCGGGTCGCTTCACCGGCCGGCCATGCGATCGGTCGGTCGGTCGGTCGGTGGCGCGCGCGGTCACGTACGTACTCTAGGTTGTTTGGGTGCTGCGGCCTGCCTGCTTCTCGCTGTCGCCGCGAGGGAGGCATACAGCTTTTGGCACAACGGTTAGCACGGTTTGGGCTTCCGGATCATCATTGGTTCCCCTTTTCTTTTCTATGCTCTCTCTCTCTCTGATGCTGTCCCTTTGCTCTCGATTCCCAAGTGAGAGCATGCGCGCAAAGACAAGGCTGCTCGACCGTCAGGCGTCTCTCCTCGTTGTAAGTGTTGCCTACACCCCCTCGCTTTGCTCCGCGGAAGCATTGCTTCGTTTATTTTAGCTCTGGATTTACATTAGTCATAGTGTACTCTTCTGCACAAGCGAAATTATTCCATACTAGTACAAACTTACCATGTTAGTCACAGCACCGGCCGTCTCTCTTCTGTTCCGACTAAGATCATGTTTGTTTCAGATGTATATATACCATACAAATTGCTCATCAACCACGAGCTAGTTTGTTTCTTTCTTTTTTTGATTGACGGAAGGGATCTAGTTTGTTTCGGATGTTTTCAGGTTGCCGCTGCATATAGGCGTATTACACGCCATTCACATCAAAACCATCTTTCCAAAGGCTAGCTAGAACCATGCATGCTTTCTCAAAAGTGACACTCGAGAACCTAATTTTTCAAAGCCACAACACAATCCAGAGTTACCTTTTACCAAAGGGCCGGTCTTCTCGTTTTCAAAAGACACAATCTAGAATCAACTTTTTTAGAAAGCCAAAACTCAAAAAAAAAAAAAAACTCGAACTAAATAAAACTTGACATGTGACTTCCATCCACAAATTAAAGAACACCTGAAGAAATAAGGACTCCAACTCGTGGCGACCTAGGCAAATGCAGTGGTGCTATGCAAGATCGGCTACACTAGAGGTGTTTCCACCCCGAATTCCAAATTGACCACTCTGCTTGCCGATCTATAAACAGAACGATGCTAGTAGTAATCAACCCTCAACTAAGATAGGCCTACCTAGATGCGGAACCAACATTTTGTCCATCAAGAAAGAATAGAGCGAGCTGCTGCAATCTCTCTTCTCTATAAGTACCTCAAAGGAGTAGTCATGTCCAAAAATTTATTTTTGGTATCAACGGAAAACCATGCATGGTAACCTTGGCCATGGGTCTGTGTCTCTGTCTTATTGGTTGTGGTTGCTGCAGTAGCTCGGTCAATCATGTGCCTCTGAGCAGAAATGGAAATACTTCGTGAGACTTTCTAGTTCCAGGCATGAGTTATTGAGCTCATGGTATCATTTCCGGTGCTTGTATGTGACATGTCATTGCACTGACTACAGAAAAGCGGGTGGACCAACTTGCTTTTACTTACTCCTTTTATTCTTTTTCTCCCATGTCATCTTTTCTTTTGGTTGGCCCTCAATACTCGGTGGGCAATACCCAGTGCCTGCTGGAGCGAATTACTTGGGAGAAAAAATAGGCAGATATTTTGGTCAACGGTACTTCAAATGTTTCACTCCTGAATGGTGCTTCATGCTGCCAATGTGGTACTTGCAACTTTCCATCAGTTTTGAGTTGTACGTCACTTCACACCTTGGAACCCATACCTAGCGGTCTTCTATTTCTACATTTTCATTCTTCTTAACACGGAGTACATCCGATACAGAGAGAATAGTATTGTCTTCAATTTAGCACGTTACTCTTAATAGATCCAATAATATTTAGTTTAAGAGACGTGCCAAGCTTTCAACAAAACCCACAAACACGTCTCTGTATTTTTATCTTTTTTCCGGACATGCATGCCGAGCACCGGTTCATAGGAAGAAGTTTAATTCCGTACCCATTGGTATATTCATGTTAGCAATTTTTGACTTCTTCTAGAAAGGTTTTAGTCTAGTTGGCAAATTTCTGGACAATGCAAATTCCGACATGAGGATATTTCAAATGTCATCAAAAAATATCATGCTTTGAATGGTAACCTACATGGTTCAAATCCCACAAGTTACGATATGTGGTTCATTATGACTTTCTTTACAAGAAAAATTGATGGTGGGACGCTTAAGTTGGTTCATTAATCAAGTTTGTGCTATTCGAAAAGGAGTACAAATGAAAAGAAAAGCCAAAGACTGCACTATACCTCTCAAGAGCAAAATGAATTAACGCTTAAAAGACAGATTGTTTTTTTGAGCAAAAAACATTTTTTTTTTAAAAAACATAACCCTAGTTCTTCAGCTCGCATGCATGGAAACACCGTGGCCGCTTGTTAAGCGACACGGCTCTTCGAGGCCCCACATGTCATCACGGCGTCGGGCAGTCCACTCCCGACGGTCAAGTAAGGTAGCGGTTTATATCCCTGCAATATACAACGAAAAAGCTGCTTGGTTCTTCGCCGTTCATGTGGATCATGACGCGCATGTAGGATCTTAACGGTCAAGTAAGGTAGCGGTTTATATCCCTGCAATATAAATACAACTACAAAGCTGCTCGGTTCTTCGCAGCGAATAACTGCTTGTCTCTCTGTCCACGGTGTTCGCGTGCGTCGAGTGTTCTTGAGCCCCTGCGTCCATCGCTGGAGTTCGAGCCCAGCCAGAGGAGCAACCTCAGAGCGAAGACGACAAAGCGGCCGTGTCGGAGGACGTGGACGGAAATGCCGGCCAAGACGAGCACAACAGCGTGTCAGAGCAGCACAAGGCGTGGGTGACGCAGGCGGACGAGTCCCACCGGGAGAAAGACCGGCGCAACGACAAGGAGAACGAAAGCAGCAAGCTGGAGCAGGAGGGGCGGCGGCTGTGCAACGTGAAGGCCGGCGCGGACTAACATCCCTTGCCTGGACAACGACAAGGCCAAATGGATGCGATGAACCAAATAAAAAAAAATCAGTGTGGTTCTACAGTAGCTAATTCCTGCAGAATGTGCCTAGCTATAGACAGCTGCAATTTTTAACTTGTTGAAATTTGCATGTTGATTCATATCCACTAGCTTCTCCCCTAGCTTACACACAATCCAGGGCCCAGGCGAAACACAGACCCAAATTGCGTCCAGGATATGCTCCACACGCTCAGACAGAACTCTTTGTTCGTCTCTTACTGCAGAAACCGTCTCGAAACCACTGACCGTCTAACTACGACGTCGGCTCCACTACCATCCTTGGAGTCCGTCAGTTTGCAACCCTGTTCGTCAAATGTGCCTTCGCGCCGGCGACATGTGCACTGATCGTTGCAATGGCCGGAACTCAGCCAGCCCGACGGCTTGCTCTCCATTGGACGCTCGAAAGGAACTCTGGGATGGCCCAGTGGCGCCGCGAGTCCGTGACCCAAGAAAGAAGGAGCTCGAGCGTGCGTGACGCGTCCATCGTCCTCGGCGCGCGCCAGCGCAAGCGGACAGCACACCAGGAGTGCAGGACGCGTGCCGCTCTCCGGACGCCGGGCACGGGCTGGACATTTCTAGCGAGAACCGTTTGGAACTTTGGTGTTGCACTTCTCCCAACTTCGAAACATTGTTTATTCGGGCCTTTCCGGCTAAATTTCTGGCTGAAAAGATTACGAAGCTTGACGAACTTTTGTGCCCTATCGCCTGCTGACTGCTGGCAAGCGAGAACAGTGTGGGTTCGGTGGCACCTACATGCACGCCAATGCAGTGGAACAATCGTACAAGCAATGAGACGGGCACCTCGCACGCAGGCCATGTGGGCCGTCTGCCCACTGTTTATCGAGCATTAACCCGGCCGCTATCGAAGCACACGCGGAATGCGCTGGCTAGTACACATCACTAGTTCAGCACAGTACCACATTCTGTTGCGGTCAGACACGTTCCGTGCACAGAGAATCTCCAAATTCTCACGCGTTCCGAGTCTGCTCCACGTGTACTTCCTTCCCCGATGCGCTGTTGTCCCGGGCGAGGGAGCAGCCTTCGGGCCGGCGCGCCCATATTTCTGCAGCGGCCGCTTTTAAAAGCAGGGAGCGAGCACCGATTGCGCGACCATGACTCTGCAGCTAGTTTCGACTATTCCCGCACGGCAACCCCATCTCGCCTTCCTCCGCCTCCAAAGGTATACTTCCCGACTCTTCCTGCCGTTTCTTCAATTCGTGCTCTGTAACGGCTCCGCCGCTCCGGTTCCTTCTCTCGATCCGCAATTCCTGAACCAGTCGGTTTGTTCTTCCGTTTTTTTCCATCTGCGCGCAGTTCCCGCAAACTCAGCACTCGAGTGAGAATGGCGTCGCCGTCGCCGTTGTCGCCGACGGACCAGTCGCTGTCGACGGAGGCTCCCCACGCGCCCATCACTAGGGAGCGGAGGCTCAACCCCGACCTGCAGGAGCAGGTTACCAAGCCATGTAAGCAACTCCATCGTTCGTTCTCCTTCACTGATGCAGTGTCATCGAGATATTAGATACACTGTTGCTCATCCAATCTAGTAGAAAGAGAGGCCCGTCGTTACTGATAGAACGAAGTTGGAGACAACGGTGTCTTTTTCGTGATTAGAAGGACCGTAACACAGCTCGTACACATTGATTAGGAGCATGTCTGTCTCCCTCTTGGTTTTGCAGATCTCGCCCGGGCTATGGAGGCGGTGGACCCGAGCCACCCGAAGGGGACCAAGGGCCGCGACCCCCGCGGCTTGAGCGTGCTTCAGCAGCACGTGGCCTTCTTCGACCGCAACGGCGATGGCATCATCTACCCGTGGGAGACGTTTCAAGGTAATAGGCCTGCCAACTGAAACACTGGGCGCGTTTGACCTCTCTATCCATCAGTCTGTCTCGTTTCATTTCAGAAAAATAAAACAGAGTCACATAGTAGCAGAATTCATAAGCCTTTTCCATCGAAGGATCAAGGGAACGCATGAGCAGTTGTGTGTTGCGTGCAAACTGAAATCGTTCTGTTTAAGAACAGCAAATAAGATCATCCTATGTCACTGCTGCTATTGTTGTAACCATGCTGTTTGTGCTCGATCCCTTGCATTTCAGGTCTGCGAGCAATTGGGTGCGGGTACTTTGTATCCATCATGGGCGGTTTCCTGATCAACCTCGTCCTCAGTTACCCCACTCAGCCGGTAATTAATTAACGTTCTGTTGGCCTCAGTCAGTACATGTTTCCTTTTTCTGCAAACATGATGGAGCCTTGTTGTCACCCTTCACACTTCCAGAGACATCTAATTTGGGGATGTCTTGAGTGTCACGTCACCTTTTTGTTTCTTAAGTGAGAAGAAAGACACATATAGTTAGGCTGGCGAATGATTCTCTTTTGAGAAGCCAACCTTTTGCCGACATTCTATATACCCTATGTCCATGTTTATTTTAGACCAAATGCTTATGTTAAAATGCAAATGATTTTAAGCCTGGAATACAAGGTTTACAGAGTTTTTTTAATTAACTATACTCCTTTGGAATGTAGGGATGGTTACCCTCCCCTTTGCTCTCCATCCATGTAAAGAACATTCACATGGGTAAGCATGGGAGCGATTCCGAAACCTACGATACTGAAGGAAGGTATGTATGCCTGACACAATTCTCACTGTCTAGTCTTGGTTCTCTTTCTCTCCACAAACAATTTTATTTGTCAGACGAGCTACATAATCTCTAATTAATTTTACTTGCTCTCTGTACAGGTTTGATCCATCGAAATTCGATGCTATATTTAGCAAATATGGTCTAACTCATCCAAATGCTTTGACGAGGGCGGAGTTGATATCGATGCTTAAAGGAAACCGCAATATGTATGATTTTATTGGATGGTAAGCTTACGTAGCTAACTATAGCTTTATGTTGATGTTAGGCTATCTTTGATGGCATAAATCTCTTGGTTGTGGGTCTGAGTTTTCTTCCAAGTACCCCTACGTCTTAAGCTTTTGTTTGTGATTGTAGTTCTAATTTCTTCATAATAGTATGTTGATACAAGGATCTCATGTGGGTGTATCTTAGAATTTACAATGATACGTGTGATTTCCTTTGCTGTACCATTTTCAATCTGTTGAAGCATTATAGTGTCAGTTAGTATTTCAACAATTGATAGTTTCTATGAAAACATTCTAGTATCAATTGTTTTTTTCTCTAAAAAAAGCTGACAATCTATGTTCTTGCCATTTCGCTTGAAATGTCTTGGGAGTTCTGTTTTCACATATCTGTCATTATGATATGTGCTCACAGGTTCAGTGCCGCTGGTGAATGGCTTTTGCTCTACAGCGTGGCGAAGGATAAAGATGGCTGTTGCATAGAGAAACTATCAGGGGAGCCTTCGATGGCAGTCTATTTGAGCGACTCCAGGAAAATAAAAAATCCTCCTGAATGCGCTAAAGAGTTCTCCATCTCAAGAAGGGAACCGACAGTGCAAAATTAGTAGTTTGAGAGAATTATAAAAAATAAGAAAGTTTATGTATTGTACAATCAACATTACCTTGTGTATTTGGACTTCTCTATATATATATATATAATAATATGGCTTCGTTTTAGAACGATCAAGAATCCTGTTACGTTCTTGAAACTAATGTGGTCCAATAGGTGAAAAACGATATCAGAATCCTAGTTTTGCAGTTATGTGTGAGCAGGTACAATGCTACACATAGGTAGTTTTATAGAGGCGTTGCGATATGGATTTTTTTGATGATATAGAAGAGAGAGAGAGGGAGGATTTTATAGAGGCGTTGCGATATGGATTTTTTTATGATATGAAAGAGAGAGGGAGGTGAGAGAAAGATACGGTTGTTTCGCGAGGCAACACCTCATGCGTTAAAATTTAAGAGTATAAGACGATTTTTGAATTATTGTAAGAGTTGTATTTGTCATGTAACTCAAATATTTTTTTTCATTTGTAAATAAAAAAAAGTAGGATACTTCTTTGAGACAATTAAAACAACTATTTGTTGTATATGTGGTTTCATAAATTGTTTTATAATAATAAGACCGTCTATAAGACAATATCTTTGTACCTGAATATTTTATTCCAGAGCAGACCTCGTTACTCAAAGCAACTAAACTCTCTTGAACTTTCCAAACGAGCAAATGACCCCATCATATTTTAGAATCGAGAGGGGAATTCGAATCCTGTTAATAGTTGAATGATAACCTTGTTAATCAGCATAAAAAAAGGTTACCCTATGGTTTAAGAAACAAGAATAATGTTACCGTGCCCTGATACATAACCTATTATAATGCATCTACAAAATTCTGAAAAACTATAAAGTACCTTCAACACAAATAGGTGAATATGATTTTCAATGTTCTGATTATAAGTAAATAAAAGGCTAAGTCTTTGAAGTTTTACTGCAAATGTGCGAGAAAGCAAATTTAAACTCGTTTTTGGACGTTTTGCTGAAAAGAACGTCAACTGGTTGCTCATCAGGAGTCGAACAGTATACACTCCATCACACGCCGCCGCCGCCGCGGCGGCTACCGTCCCGTTCTATGTCGGCCACCGCGCTCTTGCCCCGGGCAACCCCAAACCCAACGCCTAGACCCTCCTCATGCTCTCCCCGCCATTCGCCGCCGCATTCCGTCCCCTGCAATCTCCACTTACGCCTCCGCCGTCCACGCGCTCGAAACCGTGTTCCCGCCGCGTTCGGGAAGGGATCGCCTGCGGCGGCGGCGGCAACCGGGCGCAGAGAGAAGGACTACTACGCCACGCTGAACATCCGCCGCGACGCCACGCTGCAGGAGGTCAAGGCCGCCTATCGGACCCTCGCGCGCAAGGTGCTACTCTACACCTTCCGCTCCTGTCGCGTTAGATTGGGTGCTCTTGCTGTTGTTTACGCAGTTAAATTTGCCTTCGATATATTGGTACGGCGAGACAGAGCGATGCTATTGGATATCTATCCAGCCACCGGCATAATTCTGTGGTGAGGAGTATCATAATTTACCATGTGTTGGGACATTATCGAGCAGTTCATGAGAAATGCAGTTTATAAAGCAAACCCCCAATTGCGTTGTTTATGAATTTCTATATTAAGGTAGATTACCGTCATGCTGTTTAGATATCCTTAAGTTTCCCATATCTGTAGTTGTTGTGTGGTTAGTGCTGGAACTACAAACCTTGAACACACTTTTGGTTTACCATTGGTTGCAGTACCATCCTGATATGAACAAGAGCCCTGGTTCAGAAGAAAACTTTAAGGAGATCAGTGCTGCATATGAGGTATCGTCTGCCCTCTGCCTCACCCTCAGGTGCTGTAAAGCAATAGAGATAAGCTGAGTGTTATGGTCTTATTCTTTATTATTCCGAGTACAAATAACCTGTTTTGGTTCGTTGCTGCACCTTTTGTCCTTGACTTTGGCGTCAACTCGAATGAAAAAATATGAAGTTATTCCATGGGAGTAAGGATCTCTTGTGAAATCCGATGGACTCTCCAAGAATCTGAGCAGGCAGAGCCATTCCATGAAGTCATTTGCAAAATCTTTTCCTTATGATGCCAGACTGGGTTTCTACTTATGGCATCTTTGTTTTCTCCTTAATGCGTACTATATCTCAGTTGTACCTCTAACTTCAGTGTTTTCCGTTTTTATATGCTGCTGTTGGACCCCTGTCTAAAAAAAGGGCCTCTGAAATAACACAGACTATCTAGTGAGTTTCATATGCGCTCTGTACGAATTGGCCATGTTAATCTTATGGGGACCCTTGTACTTTATCTCATTTTATACATACCAACCTGGAATCAAAGAGCAATTCACTCCTTGTTCATTTCACCTTGCTTCGCCATGAACTCGGCATGCGACATTTGACAATGTTATTAGATGACCATCCTTGTATGTGATTCACTGTATGATGTCTTTCAGATTCTATCGGATGAAGAGAAAGATCTCTTTATGATCGCTTTGCAGAAGCAGGGCTTAGTGGAGGTTATGGAAGTGGAGATATTGGCACACATGAGGTTCCCATTTCATCTAATATTTAAGTCATTTTCCTTTTTGATCAGTTCCTTTCTTAAAGAGTTAAATGTGCTAGCGGTCCTTAAATTATTTCGGGTGTGTCATCTAGGTCCACGAATTTTCAAAATGCATATTCAGGTCCCCAAACTATCAAAACCGTTCACCCAAGGTCCATTGGCCGGTTTTGGGTTTAGAAAAAAGCAAGAAGACCCATGAGTTTTCCATTCTTCTTGCACATGAGCCCTCAACCCTACCAGCTCGCTCAGTAGCATGCACGAGCACATTGTCGCCATCGTCAGGGATCAGTTCACGAAGCGAGTGACCAGCACTGTGCTGCCCAGAATGGCATGCGCGCCGACTAGCTTCTCAGCGTGCCTCGCGAGCAGCGCAATGACATCCTAAGACTATTTTTTATTCGATGTTCCACCTAGTCAGTGGAGCTCCCATCGTTCGACGGGCGACCGCTGGGCGCTGCGACGAGCAGCAGTAGGACCAGGATCGGTAGCAGGGGGCATGTGCGAGAAAAATGGGAAACTCAGTGGCTTCATTGTATTTTTTTTAAAACCAAAACCGGCCAACGGATCTCGGGTGAACGGTTTTGATAGTTTGAGGACCTGGATGTGCGTTTTAAAAGTTCGTGGACCTAGATGACACACCTGAAATAGTTTGAGGACCGCTGGTGCATTTCACTCTTGTAGGGCTTGTTTGGAGCGGAGTAATAAAAACCATACGAATGAGAAAAACTCATGAGTTGGAAAGTAATGCACGCACAAAAACAAATAAATAATAAATACATATAGTTTGTAAGCAGGACTGAGTAGAACACAAGAACATGTGTGTGGTGATTAGTGAATTCCTTTGACTAATGACCATTTAAGTTTTGCAGTTGGAAGTCATAAACATGTTGCCCAAAAAAACTATAGGTCACACATTAATGATGGTCTAGGTATACGTGCATTGAACTCCCATCCCCGTTGTTCTCAATCCTCTTCTCTTCCATTTTATCTTCTCCCTTTCTCCATTTATGAACTCATACATCAGATTCATTTTGGATGTTCTTTTCCTTGTTCCAAACAGGTGAACAATAAACATCTCATATAACTGGACAGTCCTTTGGTTTTGCTTTGAAATTCGTTTCATCCGAATGGCTCCTAGCTGTTATTTTCGCTATACATCCATCGCTGTCAACTTATGCTGTCAGTTATCGGCAAAACCTGCACTTCACTATAATATAATAAGTTTATACTAGACGAGATGCTTCAGTTGGGAGTTATTACAGGCTGCATTGTGAACTTTTTTCTCATTGTACGCATAACAAGTGATTTCATCTTTGCATCATCTACTTCCACTGTACTGTGAGAAATTTGAAAATAAACGACTCATAGATTTCCTATTGCTGAAAATTGTAATGATTTTTAGTCCAAAAAAGTTTGGGTTAGTTGCTATTTGGCATTTTCTTTTATTTCACAGATTGATCCATATGAACTCTTCAATGCGTTCTTTGGTGGTTCTGACAAGTTTTTTGGAGATAACATGAGCGGTGGGGGATTTCACTACAGTACTAAAAACAAGAACAGCAGAGTACTTGATATTCGGTATGCAATTTCAGCTTCCCAAAAAAAAGTGAGGCAAAAATAGTTATCGTATATCTGTTACATCATCTTTTTCTTTATTACAGCTATGATCTCCTCCTTTCTTTTGAAGAATCTATACTTGGAGGCAAGCGGGAGATCAATATTTTCCGCCATGAAACTTGTGACACCTGCCATGGGACTGGAGCTAAATCTAGCAACGGTATAGCAGAATGTTACCAATGCAGAGGTCAAGGCAGGATTCTGAAAACTCAAAAGACACCTTTTGGTACAGTATCTCAGGTGAATTAATCATTTACACCTTATTTCCTTTATACTTCTTAAGATCTATGAAACAATAAGGAAACCTAGACCGCGTTATCTATCCTCTTAAAGTTTGATTTTAAATGCTGCCAAAAAGTACTTCGACTACTGCATATCATAGCTGTGTAGTGAGCCTTGTGATAAACTCCGAATCTGATACATGGCAGCACCACCTGTTATTGTCAAGACATCCTCAGACAAAATATCTAAAAAATCCCCAATTGTTTGAGTAGCCATGTTAGTGTAAAGTTGATTAAAAAAAAATCCCAATTCTTCTAGTTTATGGACATCATGTATGCAGCAATTTTTTTTCAAGAGTGTGATCCAGTTACCGCTGCTCACTACTTGCTCACCACCTGTTAGCAAATTTCTATCGTCTCCTGAAATGCAACATAGTACACCGTATATGATATCCTTGTGTTGCATTCTGTAGATATCGTCTTGCTTAAATTGTGATGGCAGTGGTAAGGTAATTACTGACCATTGCACAAGCTGTTACGGATCAGGCAAAGTCCAAGTTGAGCGCACTATCAGAGTAGACGTACCTGGAGGTATTGATGATGGCTCCACCATTCGAGTTACTGGAGGAGGTAGTGTTGATAAGCAAAGGTAAGCCTAATTGGGTAATCTTGTAAATTGGTGTACCTTTTTTGTACGTGTAGCTTACACAAAGCTTTACAGCTGAGGTGATATAATTAGTGATTTACACATGTTAAAAAGAGTAATACCACCTGGATGAAAAGATCATATCTATAGTGACTAGTACAAAAGAAATGCCTATAAATCTCTTTTCTCCATTTCGTTGATATCACTGTTACATGATATATATTTTTATCTTACTGTGCAGGGGAGTAAGTGGTGACCTGTATATATTTGTTAGTGTTAACGAAAACAAGGCATCCACAGGGAAGGCCTCAACTTGTACTCAAGTGTCACAATTGATTACACTGATGCTATATTAGGAACTACTGTGAAGGTGAGCGCTATTAAAGATAGACCTCATTCGTACTAGTATGTTGTGCCTTGTATGTCTCTGTCAAAAGTCATGCTATGAGAAACATATTTTTATTTTGTGAACTGAGGCCTAAACATTCACTCATTCCATTTTGTTGCTAATGTTTTTATTTAGTTTTAGCTTTACCCGGAAACTTTTTTTTTAATCTCAGGTTGAAACAATAGAAGGATTCAAGGAGCTTCATATTTCTCCTGGCACCCAGCCTGGAGAGAACCTAAAATTTTCTCAACTGGGAGTGCCAGACATCAAGAAGCCTAATGTCAGGGGAGATCACAATTTTGTGATAAAGGTGAAGATTCCAAAGAGTATCAGGTCTGAGTTGCCAATGCTGTTTAACAACATCGTTTCTGTATGGGATGAATGTCGTATTTCTTCCATGATGAGCTGATGTCTTCAACAGTTTTTGCTATATCCAGCACTATCTCTTAGATGTAACGTAAATTTGTATCAACTAGCCAATTTGCGGTTTGAAAAAGGGATCAAAGTAGGCATTTTTTACTGCATTATTGCCAGCTTCAATAGCCAACAACAGTCACCTGGCACAGCCCTTATTAGTTCATCTGCCCGTTCCTTTATTCGCTCTGGTTTTTTGGTTGATTGACATAATAGCACTCATAGTGGTCCTTAAGCCTTCAGGTATGATCAAAAGAAATCCAGTGCAGCAGAAGCATTTCTTGTTATTTCTTTCTTTTTAGGACTAATTTCTTGTTAGCTTTGTTATGGTTTATCATCCTATTTACAGATCCTACTCATGTTGTGTTGGTTTTTTGATGATATATAATAACTTTGTCAATGCTTTTGACTCATACAGTGACTTGGAACGTTCGCTAGTTAAAGAGCTTGCTGCGCTAAAAGAAGCTCAGAGTATTTCAGTTCCAGGTGAATTTGTTTTCTTTTCTGAGTTATTTTAGTTATCATCTTTGACATTTCTCATGGGTGGTTGAGCCTTTTTTGCTCTCTATTCTGTGGTTTTTCAGAAACTACAAACTCTGAAAATTTGAGAACGCAAAATCATCATTCTTCTATAAGGAGGAAAAGATCATTCTTGGGATCTGTCTGGAATTTTTTCAGGTAGACATAATTTCTCATTAGTTTTCAAGTTTTCTTGCAATGAAATGCGGGCGGCAGGTTTTTGTTCTCGTTATATCAATTTTAATGCTTTACATTGAAGTGCAAGCTAACTGTATTGATACGTATTGCATGGTAAAATGGTTGAAGTGTGTGATTTGGAATTTGAACATTGCTTTTGTTTAAACTTTCACTACGTAATGGCATGGCTTGCATGCTAAACCACATTCCCTTAATCTGTAAAGTTTGAATGCGATTTCGATATTTTTTTGACATTTGAATATTGCTTTGTTGAAACTTTCACTATGCAGTGGCAAACACGTGCGCTATGGTTCGCTTGCTTGACCACATGCCCCTTATTCTGTAAAACTTTGCAGTGATAAAACTATTTTCCATTTACCATTCTAGGAGTGATGAAGCAGGTCAGAGATTTGCTTCGATCAGCACACAACCTGTTATTCCACATTGGACTTCTCATCAAGGAAAACATCCTGCTCCACCCTTGTTGAAAGAATTTCTCATGCTCACAGCATTCTTATTTGTGGTCACCAGAACAAGCAAACTGAGGTTGAGTTGAAGCACAATGACCATCCAAGTCAAGCAAATGCAGCTGCAAAGGCAAAGTGAATTTCTTTCTTCTTGTCGTTTGAACATCAATCAGCCCGTTCGGCGTGAGGAATTCCAGCAGCTGCAGCTGAAGTAACAGTTCCAGAAGCAGTAGCAACAGTTTCAAAAGCAGGAGCAACAGTGTCAGCTGCTGTAGTATCAGCAGCAGCATCAGGCAGCAACATTTGAAATTTTAGAAGCAGCATCAGGCAGCAACATTTGAAATTTTAGAAGCAGCAGCAAGCACCAACCATTTCAAATTTGTGAAGCAGCAGCAGGCACGAACCATTTCAAAATTTTTAAGCAGCAGCAGGCACCAACCATATGAGCAGGGATTCACCCGTAAACACATGATGAATATTTCCACACAAATAGCCGTTTGTTGCCATACACATATGACAGCATGTACACATTTAAATTAGGCGCCAACAGTCATATAGCTGGGGTTACATCAACAAAAATTTGCGCTACAAACACATACCAAATGACGGCTAGCTTACACATGGACAGAACTAGCAGTCCATTACAATACCCACATTTGGTACAAGTAATAGAATGAACCTAATACTAGTACATACACTTTGTCACTTCCAAATGGTCCATGGATGCGTCATTGGCCAAATAATAGAGTTAAACCGACTACTAGTACATAAGCATGGTACCTTCCAAAATGCAATCGAACGGACTGCCGACGTCGTGCAACCCTCATCTTTTGATGCCTCGTTGATAAGCCTCCTCCAGCTGCCATGTAGTCCATAATTGATTACACAAACAGCAGGTATTGGTCACAACTGAGAAAGGAAATGTTTACTAGGATCACGAAGTTGTCATACCTCAGTTTGGGATATGGTACACTCCGGTTGCGATCCACACGCGCATACTCGCAATTGAATCACCAGCAAGTAAATCCATCCACATTCGGTTCACAGGGTGGCCAAGGCTCTGCGGTTCTTCTGCTGCTTTCATGTCAACCAGATAGTTGTGGAGTGCGAAGCAAGCAATGATGATCTTCGCTTGCATGCCGGAGGCATACAAAGGAACACCTTTCAATATGTGCCATCTGCTCTTTAGCACTCCGAATGCCCTTTCAACCACATTGCGAATGCTTGCATGGTGATGGTTAAACTTCTCCTCCAAAGATGTAGGGGGTACTTCCACAAACTGGTCGAGATGGTACCTTTCATTCTTGTACGGCGCCAAATAACCATGTTGCAATTTATATCCAGAATCGACAGCATAAAACATTCCTACAACAAAGTAATCCCACACACCATTAGTCATCGATGGAGATACAACCAGGTTTAGTTAAAAGAAGGATGCAGCAAGAGAAACAAGAAATGAAGTTTTCAACAAGACTACGCAAAAGGATAATACTTCTTGTCTATAAGACTTGAAGTAGTGACAAATGCAGCATGTTAGGCACACTTGTTGACAACGCATGGGACAGTAACCAGCTGCTGCCTCCATTCGATTTATACAGTTTATGCATGTTGTTCATATCTGATGTATCACTCGAACTGAAATGCATGTGTTGCAGCTGTGATGCATGTTTTATAAACTGAAATGATCTTTTCATATTTGATCGAACACTTACTTGCAATAACCTAGGATGTATTGGCAGCTAGATTCATATTGCAAATGCATACACTATGTTCACTGTAAGCTGAAAATTGCATATATTTACAAAAGCAAACAATAGTCGCAGACTAGTTTTGAAGTAACCTATCCCAAAATAAAATATTTGGATGTAGGGACTGTTTGTCAAGTGCAAATGAAACCACCTGATCCATATGCATCCGAAGATCTCCAGTACAGGTTTCACACAATGGGAAATAGATTGATGTTTCAAAACACACAGCTCAATTCAGTCCAAATTTTATTAGTGGTTACGTTACCACATATGAAAAGGACTCCAGAATTGTTTAGAAACAACAATTAGAGGACCATATGCGTGAATGTTTCAAGTAGTATTCTATTCTATGAAGCAAAAGTACTGAGTGTGTTTTACATATAAGCATGGCCACATTGCATGACATACAATTTCGTTTGTACCATGTTAATCATTAACAACAATTCCGTTCCACGTAATTGTGCAGTAGCTAAATTAGTATTGCCGGCACTGTTATAACAAATATGTAGCATCACATAAGACAACAAATATATAACATTTCATGAGGCAATCAATCGGAGCTTATGGCTCACATGTAGCTTTTATTTTCTACATAGGATAGCAGATAGTCACTCTACAAGGACGACAGCAACAGCTACATAGGCTACAGATGTACATTACAATAATTTCATACTAACTAGCAATTGATGACACCAGCACATCATAGTAATGTTTTAAAATAAAGGACATAAACCATGACATAAAACTGATTGATGCATCAATTAGAAGGCTGACCTGCTGGTGGATGTGGGAAACATTCGTCCGTTTGACAATCCCTTAGGACGGCCATGTCATGGCAAGCCCCTGACCTCCCGGCACCAACAAATGTGAAGCGCATTTCGTGATCAACTATTCCTAACACATTAAAGCTTGTCCAACCTTTCCTATTGATCATGTCCTCTCGTGAATCCTTTTTCACTCGAACTGGAATGTGAGTTCCATCTAATGCACCAATGCAGCCATCAAAGTACGGTGACCACTTTTGCAGCCTAGGACTAACTCTTGAGTAGGTAGGGTCTTTGGGACAAATGACGGTTTGGGCAAATGTGAGCATGACATCTGCCACATGAGCCATCTTCCTATGTATAGTGTCCAAGGAATGATGAAACGTGCCCATGATCTGCCTAGTTGACTGACCGGTTGCACAAGCCCACACAAACATGCCTAGTGCCTCAATGGACTCAACCTCTTGTGTTGATTGTAGACCACAGTCTTGAACTAACTTTGCATGGAGGTGATAGAAGGTTTCAGGATACATACGAAAAGTCCTTTTGCAGGTTTCCCGGTCCCTCAAGGTCAGTTCAACCCATTGTCGGCCGGTGAGAAACTGAAACGGGGGTGGCGGTTCCTCCTCGTCAGACTCGTCCTCTTCGGCTGTAATTACCACAGCTGCACACGCAGCAGTAATAGCTGCCCAGTCAAAATACACCGCCTCATCTATGGTGGACATCCTACATGTCATTAAATGAAACAGTGACCTACAGGTGATAAGCAATGCACAAGTAATACGTACGGGACTGTCCAGGCAAGTGTAGTAATACCTTACCCTAATTGAACAAGGTGGCTGGTACCTTCATCGACCAAATCCCTTCCTTGTCATCTGTGGCACAGAAAAGGAAGACAATCAGTTGCAAGCAAGTTAACTCAGCAAGTAAGTAAATGGTAGAGCTCATAATAATCCATCACACGTTACACTAATAATGCAGCACACATGGCACAAATATGCCCTCACACATTACACAAATAAATCCTCTCACATTATTACAAATAGTTCATAACTACGGCGTCGTGGGCACGCAAGGCCCTAGAAAATTGTCATATGTAACATAGTTCATCACATAGCACACGCATAACACTTGAGAACAATGAAACATTATATGTAGCAGTTCATTTGAGCAGCTGCCAGTTGAAGTCGATCCAAGCAATGCGGGACTCGCGGCTACTCAGTCGCATGAACTGAACACGATTCAAGTGGTCCTTGCAAAGATGCAGAGCTTTCAAGTAGTGTTCTGTGCCCTCCATAAATCCATCGGCCTGCAATGCCTCGAACACATCCAACATCTTGTCTTCCTCATCTTTCTTGGCCACCATGGCGTTGTTCTGAACAAAGGTCTCTGCCATGACCTGCACAGCACCTTCCATTGAGCTACGGCTCCTCTTCTTTGTTGGGCTGTTTACGCTCCCTCCAATAGATGTCCTCTTTGACGCTGTTCTGTCAGCAGATCCCCCCACAAACTCCGGTTCACAGCCTTGATGACTGTCATCAGGGACTGGAGAAGGGACTGGAGAAGATGGTGACCCCTGTCTCACACCCCCAGCGCAGAGCAAATTGCCTCTGTCTTGGGGTGTCCTCCCAAATAAAAATTGCAGGTCTTCAAGGAAGGCTGGAGGCTTCCCACGATCTTGGACAGAGGTGGCCTCAACCTGCAGTGTATAGATGATTTAGCAAAGGTACGGGTAAATCATGTGCAGATAGTGTTCTGGGTGAAGCACATACCCCATCTTCATGTTGCTCCCAGTAGGACTCATCAGCTGCAACGCCGCCAGTGTTGAGATCGCGGCCGAGACCAGTTTGGGATTGCAGAGCCAGCCATTTTTGGTAGGCCTTCTTCATACCGCCAAGCTTGTTGCTTGCTTGCCTGTGGTCATATCTGCCTGGAAAGGCTGCGTGGAGGCCTTCGTGAATATGTTTCCAGCCAAGTGAAGTTGGGCCAGCGGCGTTGAAGTTGCGAAGACTCTTCTCCGTCTTGCAAAGTTCCATCAACAATTTCGTTGCCTCATAGTCCCAATTTGCCCTGTGCCGGTCCATCTGTACCCACATGCAATGTAGCATTGCATATAGTAACTCTCTCCACAGTTCATTTCGCAAAGGAATAGTAACACTAGAGGTCAAAAAGAAACACAACTTGCCTTGATTCGGTGGCGGCGTCGATTTGAACGCAACGAAGACTGATGCCTGGCTGGAGTTGGAGAGCACGATCCGATGGATGACCGTGCCAGCGTATCGAATGGGACAACCAACAGAGATGCCTTTTTGGCTCAGGTTGCTGCATGTGAACCCACAGGAAGTTTAGGGTTTGAAATCAATACGTCGCAGCAACAGCAACCTATATTTATCGTAACATGGCAACACTAAACTGTTAAGGAACTGGAGTCATAGACTCCACAACATAACTCAAAGTAAAGTCGGAGAACACAACATACTTTTCCTCATTATAAATGTACATATCTATTATTTGAGCTATTAATTATCAGTGGTGTTTAAACATATATAGTGTATCGTAATTCAATAAACCTTCCAAATGTACTCTAAATCTGACTAGTAATAAGGCACAAATTCAAGTTCGTCGCATACTCTACATCTCACTAATAATCATGCAACGAATCCAACAGATATGATTGTTGCCAGATCTGGTAGGTTGAATTTGATTGTCAATTCACCCACATGTACTGTGTCATCAACCATTTCCAGAACTAGTCAATAGTGAAGTCTTTGTGCCAAATTGAGGGGAGAAGTTCACGTGAACATCATTCGCAGTATGGTACAGTGGATTTGTTTCAATTTGGATAGAACATGAATGCTTATGTATCTCTATACCCCAGAGAGTCAACCGTGTTGGCACATGTACAGAAATAAAATTCACTGTTGTGATCAAAATTTGCAGCATACATTGCGGCAAGTTGCTACTCACAAATGGCTGAGGCCTACGAATCAACCTGTGCACCTGGGTGTCTAGATCCCTAGCGTAGCCGCTGCATAAAGCGGCTCGTACTGGACCAAATGAACGTGGAGGCGGCAGGATCTACTCACCAGGGTGACGAGGCTGACGGCCACGATGCAGATCCGCGGCAGGTTCGGCGAGACGATGAGTCGATGATGTCGTGCCGGCGACGGTGAGTCGATGGGGGGAACGCGGGGACAGTTAATCCAGGCGGTGCCGACTGCGGAATCCACGCGTCGCACCGAATCGGTCGCCGCCGCCACGGATCCAGGCGACAGCGATGCGGACAACGCCCGGGGCGGCCGACGCGGAGCGGAGGAACGGACACCGGCGGGGAGGCGACGTCGGGCGAGGCAGAGTGGAGGGGCGGCCGAGGCGGAGAGGAGGAGCGGACAACGGCGGGGCGGCGACGTCGGGCGAGGCAGAGACGAGGGGCGGCCGAGGCGGAGAGGAGGACCGGACAGCGGCGGGGCGGCGACGTCGGGCGAGGCACAGAGCAGGGGCGGCCGACGCGGAGCGGAGGACCGGACAGCG
Source organism: Eragrostis nindensis (assembly GCA_012490785.1). Classification (NCBI taxonomy): domain Eukaryota; kingdom Viridiplantae; phylum Streptophyta; class Magnoliopsida; order Poales; family Poaceae; genus Eragrostis; species Eragrostis nindensis. The sequence continues at coordinate 257,892 of JAAXCT010000864.1, forward strand.
GCGGGGCGGCGACGTCGGGCGAGGGCGAGCGGAGGAGCGGAGAGTGGAGGATTTGGAACCGCGGAACCCTAACGAATGGATAAGAGCCGCGCGGGCAACAGGCCGCGGGAAGGAGTTGTGCGCGCGCGGCAGGCCGCGGGCTAGAAGCAGCATCAGCCCTCCGAACGGCTGGGCTGATTCTACAGTGCCGCTGGAATTCAGGAGCAGCTGCAGCCGGGCTGAAAATCCGGCTGCCGAACGGGCTGAATAGCCGCCGCGTGACAGATTGGCTATTGTTTTTTCCTGTTTTTGGAGTCCAAGCTCTCTTTGTGCTGGGAACTAGCAATCACCGCCGTCCGGCTAACAAGTTGTAGCAGCTAACATGTTATCTTTTTCTTTTACCCGAGCAAAGTTGTAAAAGGTAATTAGCAGGTACCGTGAGCAGTAGAATAGAGCAACACCTTATCGTAGTCATTATTCATTTCTCCAGCGTGTGGATGAAGCTTAGCTGCAATTTTGAAGAAAGCTAGAGGAAAGATGTGTAGGAACATGTCTGTGACTGAGCAAGACCGCTATGTTCTAATGATGCCAACTGTATATTATTCCTGGTTGCTGAGGAGCTAGCCGTAGATAGAAGAGAGTGGAAGCAAGCAATCCACCTGCCGGAACCTTGATTTCCCTATTTTAACCTTTTTTTTCTTTTTAAAAACCTTTTTCACCCTCTTCTTTCTCTTTTCTCCTGTTTTGCCCTTTCTTCTATGTTTGGTCTGCATCTCTTGTTGGTTTGCTTTTCTGGTTGGTTTTGCCTCTCTTGTGGTTCCTGTAAGTTTCATCTCTAGCTTACTCTAACTTGCTTAGGATAAAAAAGCTTTGCTGCTGTTGTTGTTGTTGTGTACATACAATTCTGTAATATACTCTCTCCGGTGCTAATGTCAGCTTCGAGGCGTTTTATGGATGGAACGCTTTTGTTGCAGCTACGTCTTCATAAGCACTGATTTACGCAAATACTCCTTCCGTTCGCGAAATGAAGTCGTTCAGACAGCAGGATTAGTTGAAAATTGCAGTAATCTTCTTGCACTAATCTCCCTGTCCAAACAACATCAATTTGCAAATGGAGGGAGTAACAGTTTCAGACGCGATATTGTAACTCACGCAATGCGAATGTTAAAATTGTTCAAGCATTCACATTGTATCACCATTCACATTCTGCCCTGGTAATTCTTTTGGGGATATTCCCCTATCCATTAGTATCAAATTAACGGAAGCACAGTGTTTAGAGTAGTAGTATTTTTTTACATACTATCTGATTCTAGATCGTACAGTAATAGATCCGAATTTGTTTGTATTCCCCTCTTTCGGTTTCTGTCTAGAGTCCACTAATCAAGCCCCACCGGCCGGCGACGACGAACGACCGGATCCACCGCCCTCCATGTCTTTCCGGCCGCCACTGCGTCCGTCCCACCAGACTCCACGGCGATCCTCCGCCGCCTGCTATCTCCTACTACTCACCCTCGCCGCCCTCCTCGCCTCCGCCGCCGCTAAGTCCTCTCGCCGCCCCATCACTGTACGTCTCCCCACCTAACCCTTCTCTCTCCCTATTTCTCTCCCCACCCGCCCTTTCCTCCATCCGCCTCATCTCGCTTGCTTCGCGTTGCAGGACATCGAGATCCGGCAGAAGAAGGACGCCTGCTACACCGACGTCGAGAAGTACGTGTTAGGATGATGCGCTCTGTTGCTGTTATTCTGTTCAGTCGTACGCTACTGACGCTTGTCTCCTCGGTTGTGCGGCAGTGGGCTGTGGGGATGGACGTGCAGGTCGTCGCCGACGGAGAAGGAGAACTGCGTGCTTCGCTGCCTCTCGCCGGAGTGCTACAACCTCATATACGGCGGCGACCCGGTGAGTGGGGGCAAGTGGATGTGGGGGTTCCAGCGGCTGCTGTTGTGATGACTTTTCTGGTTTCTGATGCTCTATTGTTCTCGGACGAGTTTTGCAGCTTGAGGAAGGGGAATTGGACTATGTCCGTGGCCAGGAGTACAAGTACTGCATGCACAAGTAAGAAATGCTGAGACATTGGCAGTATGTTCGTGTTGAATTTTTGGATATTGAATTGGATCTGCATTGCGTCGAAGGATTGCATAGTTTTTCTCCATGTTTGTGTAGATGATGGAAAGGAAAGAGTAATTTGATGCATTGATTATCTCTCGTCTGTCAGATAGGGTATCTAAGAGATGTTGGAATTTGGACAGATGGTAGAGAGGACTCGAACTTATAGAAGAGATCAATCCTTACAAGTATGATTTTTAGCTGTTTTCACTAGCTAGCAACTCCGTAGAAGCTAAAGGGCCTCTGTTTGCATGTGAATCTTGTGATGGCTGTCTAACAAATTAATAGTCCTATTCACAGCACTAGCAAGAATAGACTTAGGTATAATTTTGGCGAATTATATAGTTGGGTAAGGTAAAGTAAATCATACATTTTTACTCAACCTTTGACTGCATTATAACTTCATAAGCACTAGTAATGGAGAGAGTGTCAATAGATGTGGAAACTGTTGAGCAACTGAGCATATCAGCACTTACACAGCAAACAAACTGTTAAGTTAGTCTGCCAAATTTTTCACCATCTCAATTTTGCAACCTCCATGTGAGGATTGCAGTATGAGTGCCGGTCTGCCAGAACAGTGGCTCACCCAGTTACAAGGATTCTGCTGCAGTTAAGATATTGAGGTGCTTCTGTTCATGTTTATTAGTGACGACTGCCAACTTAATCCGTTCTAGTGTTGGTAGTCTGACTGATCCTCAATCTGTGATTCTATTTCAATGAGGATTGTGTTAGCTTTCGGTTAGTGTGAGTGCACGTGTAAAATTGATGATATGCTTGGTTGCTTCCATGATTGATTAGCTTTTTGAAGCACATCGTAATCTCCTGACTAGAACATGAATTGAATTCAAGCATTTATTGCCCTAAGCAACTATCCAGGTACAATATTATCCACATGAGAGGTTTAATTTTAATCAAGTTCGGATTCTGGTATCTCTAATCATTGTGAATAGCTAAGAAAATTTATCTGGTCATATTGATTTAATGTCTCTCAAAGTTCATTGCTCTGTTCTTTGATTATGGATCCATGTTTCTTAAATATCTTTCTGGCTTACTGTAGTAGGAATACCACAAGAAAACAAATTCAATTTATTGCAAGAAAATTGTGCCATCTAGGTTGCCGGAATGGTTTTTTCTAAGATGAGATGTTACACAGTAGACAAACATTTTTTTTTCTGTACTGCCTGGATGCAACTCTAATATTGTGTTCCTTTCAAATATCACTAATTTGGGCACAAGACATCTAATGCACCCATATTACTGTTGTATTAATGTATCCTTTTGTGGTGAAATTAGACTCTCTGACCTTGAAGTCATGTTAGCATTTCTTGTTCCCTCACCCCTAATCCAATTTCCTTTTCTCTTTATTTTTCTTTCCAGGTCATCCCTTGGAGAAAGCTTGGATGGCGTTAAGGGATCCTTCACTTATTGATTCGAGGAAACTGTGAGTCTGATGTAAGTGTATGCTATCTTATCTTATCGTGTACTCTTGTTGCGCTCTTCATTCTCGAACATACATATGTACAGTGTACACTTCCGCAAAGAAAAATGGATATACATGCAACTCTATAGTTTGTTATGTTCACTGAATGCAACATATATATAACTGTGTTACTCTCCTCCTCGCATAAGATTTTTTCTCTCCTCCTTGATCTTCATGTGGCGTTGGCGCATTCACTTCAGGCGGGGAGAACTGGGGCAGAGTGTGGGGAGCACAGCCGTGCTATACCATACCGTACCACTGCCCCACTCACTCTGCAGTTAGCACTGCCCAACCTGCTCCGATTCCACCTTGCATAAGAGTGTTTTGGCAATTCTGAACCCAGGGCCGGTCCTGAGATTTTGGGGGCCCGGGGCAAACCTAAAATTTGAGGCCCTTACATAAATAAATTAAAATTTTACTACATATATAACTTGTTACTTGTAAAGACAAATGGAATGTTAAAAATATTCATATCCAATGATTCATACATATCGCAATGTTGCGAATTCACTCTTAAAACGATTTCCATGATTCTCTTTTTTATTATCAAGTCATCTACTCGTTTCCTCCTTTTCTTTTTTCGTTTTACTATCTGATGTGTTTCCTTGTGGACATGATCTGGCTCAAAATTTAAAAAAATAATTAAACAATATCAATTATTGGATCTGTATTCATGCTGTTAATTAGGAAAGGCAAAGCAAATAGGGATTTAGGGGCAGACCGTATACAACTGTGGCCATGGAACGGCGGGACTCTCCAGGACTGCATTCGCGCCGACAATAGACTCCGCGTTGCGGCGATGGCGATCAGCAAATCTCCGCCGCACAAGGGCTTGCAATGCTAGGCTGTGTTTTGCTGCTGAATGCTGAGATTAAATCAACCGCTGTATTGGGCTTAGCTAGATGTAGTGAAGCAACAGGCAACAAAATTTCAAAGGTGGGCCTGCTTCGGCTGTTGGACACGAGGTGGACACGAATCGTAGCGTTACTAGCCTGCTACAGCCCCATGTATGAAGTTTTCAATTTGCTGGACCGATCGTAAGCCAGCTTATACGTACAGGCCAGGGGCGGGGCCCCTTAGACTCGGGGGCCCTGGGCGGCCGCCCCGGTTGCCCCCCGCCAGGGCCGGGCCTGTCTGAACCTTCAGGGCTACGCCATCTCATTCAGTTATGTCAGTAGCTCCACATTTTACAGATACACAAATGAACATCATGACTTACAAAGTACTAATATCATAGAATAGTATTATCCAAATTCCAAAGTTCCAAACACATCATCATCACCATCAACAACAAAGTTAAACATTAATCGAGGGAATTCCTTAAACAAGGTAACCAACTCTTGCACCTGAGAACCATGGGCCAGGGCATTGGGAACCCTTATTTCACTTCACAGATAACTCAAATCTCAGAACCAGTAGCATCCATGGTTAAGCTAACGCATGGAATTTCCATAGAAATATCGTCAGCTAATTGGTCACCATGCCTCCCCACCCCAACCCTTTGCTTCCACTCCCTTCTCACGAGCTGGAGGTGCTCCACCACTTGCTTCATGTTTGGACGTTCGTTCATATCCTCCTTGAGGCAGGCAACTGCAATGCTGCCGACCTTCTGAAGAAACTCAATATTCTCAGGGGATGCAATCTCTGCATCATACATCTCCCGTGCTCTTTCATCTGATGTAAATGATTTGATGAAGTTTATGAGGAGGCTGTTATTTCCATCGTACCTTGGCTTCTTTCTAGTGATGAGTTCTAGGAGGACAACCCCAAAACTGTAGACATCGCTCTTCTCATCCAAGTGTCCTGTCTTCATGTACACAGGGTCTATGTAACTCATATCCCCTATTGCAATGGTGTCCTTTCTCTCAATGGAGTGTAGCCTGGATGTCCCAAAGTCAGAGACCTTTGGCATGAAGTTTTCATCAAGGAGTATGTTACCTGATTTCACATCTCCATGGAGGATTTTCTGAGTGGCAGATGAATGCATATAGGAAAGAGCCTCGGCCGAGTCGACAGCAATAACGAGACGTGTCCCTAAAGGTAGAGTGGCTTTTGTATTACCCTTAGTACCATGAAGAACATCATCTAGGCTTCCTCTTGGGGCGAACTCATAGACCAACATAGGAATATCCACCTCTAAACAACAACCTATGAGCCTGATAATATTCCTGTGATTAATATTGGATTGAATCTCAATTTCATTTGCGAATTCTGGTTTCCTTTCCTCGTTAACTGATATAGAGCATTTCACTGCGACCTTCAGGTTGTCGTTGATGCTTCCCAGGTAAACCTCACCCATGCTGCCTTTGCCGATAACGGTTTTATAATTTCCCGTGATGTGATTTAGCTCTTCCTTTGTGAAAATCTTGATATTGTTGATCCTTGCCAATAAGGGGCCACCATTTCTCTCGAAGGATGCTCGAAGCTTCCTCTTCTCGTTCGTCATAAGCAGGAAAATTGATAGTGCTATAAGACATGACATGCCACATATTACTCCTGCGAAAAAAATTGCGATGTCAACAATTCCTATTCGCAAGCTTTTGGAATTTTGGCAGCCTTATATCCTGTGGCTACTTAGAGTGGCTAGGCTACCATAAACATGAATGCCTGCCTCCAATTAAAAAGCCACACAACCATCACTTATTACGACAATCTCAATCCATAACGGGCAACACATTGACTGAAAAATTAACAATACAATGCGTTAAAAAATTCATGATAGTAATCATAAAAAACAATGTAATATTGTAATTTTGTTAGATTTTATAAAAGATACTTTGATTGAAAGGTTGCTGGCCAAATCTGCATTTGAGAAATGTGTCAGTTGAAACATATGCAGTAAGTAGTTGTGACTAGACTGAGTTTTGCAATGAGAAAAGTTTACGGAACGTCTGATATGACGAACGAGTATACAGTTAAATTAGCCTACCGATAGATATCCTTGCTGCACGGGAGAAATCGGGATCGCATGGCTGCTGCAGTGGACTGCCGCGTCTGCCTCGTTTGCATTTGCACTCGTAAGAGCCCTGTGTGTTGCGACAAACCCCGAAGCATGGGTACGTTGCCGGGTGTAAGCACTCATCAATATCTGCATGGATGCGTGGTTCGTCAGTCATGACTACCCTTCCGTTTCAGATTATTTGTCTTAATAGTTTACATCTTATGACACAATTAGAAACGGATGGAGCTAGTAGACACAGTAGTAAAATATTTTCTGCCTGGTGCATATGCTTACCGGTACATCCATTGGCGATGTAGGCGTTGCCTTCGTAGCCCCGGGAGCAGTTGCATGTATATCCAGGGCTATCCACAACATCGACGCAGATACTATTCTGGCTCTTGCACGCGTACGATGAACTGTCCTTCATGGCGTCGGAGCAGTTGAACTTTGACGAATCATTCGGTCTTATCGCCCAGTCGAGCCACACGGGCATCATCCTTTCCTTGTCCATCTTAAGGTCGGCGATGCGGAACGTGTAGCTGTCCCTGTCTACCAGGAAACCATAGCTGCATGGACTGAAGTCATAGATGGTCGGGCGGACGGCCAAGGACTGGTTGTCATCGTCGTCCATGCCGACGGAGTTGTCGGTGAGGTTCGGCGGGATGTCCACCCTGCAGCAGCCGACTCCGGCGCAGCGGCCGTTCCTGACGCTTTCTGCTGTCCTGCAGTACGACACGCAGCCCCTGAAGTACTCGTAGCCATAGATGGTGTTGTCCTTCTGGCTCTGGATATACGCCGTCGCATCGCAGCCGATGACGTAGAGCTGGTTGCGCGCATCCGAGATGCGGTACACGCCGTGCGGGTTGAACTCGACGGGGGCTTGGGAAATGGAGGAGCGCCGCCCAAGGACGCCGGACACGTCGTAGCAGATCCAGGCGATGGGAAACTCCACGCGAGCCCCGCTTGGCGCGAGGGACAGGTTCAGCACCTTGTAGCCCGTGCCGGCGAGGAACGGCGTGCTGCTGTTGCACGCGATCTCGAAGCCGGGCCGGAAGCAGCTGGGGCCGATGCCAAAAGGGTAGGGGATGTCGACGCCGCCGCAAGTAACCTGGCAACCTGGCAGTGACCAGCCGGTCGCGGCGGCGGCGGACGGCGTGGAGGCCACTATGACAAGCAGCAGCGCCGCTACTGAGGACATCATTCTCGTGGCTACCATGCTACTGCTCACTTTTGGTAAAGTTCCGTCAACGCGTCAAGTTTTCTTGCATCAATCGTTTGAATTGATTTGGTGTATAAATAGATGGAACTGCCGTGCTGAACGTAATAGTACGACGCTGGTGATGTCCGCGTTCAATTTTTTTTTTCATTCGGTCATGGCATGTCCTGGCTGTCCGTTTAGCTAGTTGTCTGACCAATTTAGAACTACTAAATAGACCGACTTCTTTGGAAGCAAATGTAGTTTTCTCTATTGTATTCGTAGACATAGTGTGAACATCTGCATGTTCAAATGGAAGCGCTGCCGATTGATGGTTTGGCATTCAAGGCCAAACCACCAGAAATAGTTTGAGGACTTTACCATTTGAGATTACACAATAATTTGAGAAAATATAAGGTTTGTGAAAAAAGCAGGATATGCTATAGGTGTTGGTGAATGAAATTATTTTACAAACTAAGGATTTTTTTTTTTGAGTTGTACAAACTAAGGATTTACCAAACGCAAAATGGTCAGCATCAAATCCTTGTGATTGGTGGGACTCGGTTGGAATATACTAGTATGGTCTTAGGCGCTTGTCACCAGCGTTTACCCTCATCGTCCATTTAGTTAGTGAAACGACACTGTCACTTCAACAACTCCTCAATATTAGAGCACCAAAATGGGAAAATATGGCTTCAGCAAAATTGTTTATTGAGCGTACTACCAATACTGAAACAGTCAAACTTAACTCCCGGTCGGTTGCATCTATCAACTAGCCGCACTTAAATGTCTAAGTTGATGAGCTCACCTGAACAATTTACTACTACAATGACATGCAGTGGTGTGACTAGGTGCTAGTCGGTCTTCAGAAGCTAGAGCAAAGTCGGGAAAGTAGGAAGAAGTCAGAGTTCAAGTGAAGATGAAGGGAACGGGTCCACCTTGTTTATCTTGAAAAGTGACTACTAACAAAGTGATTATAGAACTAATAGGTTTTCGACAATAAAGGAATGGTACCTAACATAGAGGAGCTACTAATAATAACTATTCGTCATTGGACATAGAGAACTGACGTGCCCATATATACCAGTAGGACAAAAGATTAAAAAATGATCATATGTTCCTGATTTATGCATCAAGGCGTAAACATCTCAGTTGTGCCATTTCTTCACATTATTCTTTTTGTAGGATGGATTTTTTTTTTGTATATTTCTCATCGAGTTAGTATTAGGTATTCCTAGCAAGTTGCAAGCTCTGATGCTCAACTCCCGCTAGGAGAAACACACAACAAAATGTGGCTTAAGCAAGTTTTTATTATTATTAATTTATTGAGCGTACTACCAATACTCAAACAGTCAAACTTAGAACGACTCAGAGTCTGATACTATATTAGGTTGCATAAATCAACTAACTGGACTTCAAAGTCCAAATTGATGGGATCATCAGACAATTTACTTCAATGACAGTCAGTGGTGTGACTAGGTGCTAGTTGATCTTCAAAGTCAGGAAAAGAGGAAGAAGTCAGAGGTTAATTGAAGATAAAGGGAACATGTCCACCAGGTTTGTCTTGTAAAAGTGACTACTAACAAGGTGATTATAGCACTAATAGGTGTTGAAAAATATGGGATTCGTACCTAAACCTAGAGGGGTTACTAATAACTATATATGTCGCCGGCCACAGAAAACCGACGAGCACATACCAGTAGGACAAAACTTTAATAAATTATCTTAATGTTTCCTGATTTATGCATCAAGGCATGATCTTCTCAGTTGTGCCATTTGGCCCATTTCTTGACATTTTTCTTCTCGTGGGATGGATTTTTTTCTGTATATTTCTCATTGAGTTAGTATCAGGTACTCCTAATAAATTGTGTGCTCAACTCCCGCTAGAGAAACACAACAAAACTTGTGTGAAACATTCCAACAAGAATATGAATAGATATATTGTCATCGTATCTTGCAAAATTTATGATGCGATAAAGACTAGTGCTACTTGCAATAAAAAAAAATAGAAATCAACATATGGTAATGGGTTGCAAACCACATTGAAACTGATTTTCTCTTTTCTTTTTGTTCCTCCTTGCACACCATTCGTTTGCTTTACAAATTTTACATGTTTGTGAATGAAAATATTATTGTCGTGTCAAACATTGAGTTACATGTCGGGTGGCAACACATCACTCCAAAAATGAAAGGTGTGAGGGAGGGGTCGAGGGCTAAACTGCATAAAGCATATGTGCTCAACTGCTCCGTTGTTAAAAAACATACATGCCAGATTCATGGGTAATCAACAGCTCTGGTTTTGTTTCTGCTATTTTGAAAGCTTCACAATCTCAGTCAGACGACAGGGAATCTTTATAACATTGAGTTTTATGGTTGGTAGCACTACGTGTTATATGAACATCAGTATTTACAGAGTCACAATATCTTGAACGTTAATGTAAATTAGTATTATTCAAAGGTCCAAACCAACAACACTAACAAAGACAAACACTAATCGAGAGAGTTTCATAAGACAAGATAACCAACTCTTTTCCACTACCCAATCTTCATTTCTGGGCAGCCGACATCGCCAAAGAATCGCAGCTTCTTTACAGTCATGGAGGAGACGGGAGATAGAGAGTTCGGCGGACCTGAACACAATCTTGTGACGGTGCTTCCAGATTTGCCAGCAACTTAGAACCAAGGGCCATGGTACTGGGTACCTTATTCTGCACTAATCAACTGATAGCTAAAACCATTCACAGGCCATAGCATTTCAACTTCATTTCAACTTCACTTTATAGCAGAGGAGAGTAACCGAGTGTTTCAGCACCAGTAGCATTCATGGTTAAGCTAACAAAATGAACTTTGCGTAGCTTGGAGCGTCTCAACAAATTTATCTTCATAACACAGGAAACACATGAAACCCTAGCCGCCGCCCCCACCCCTCCCTTCCCCTCGCCGCCGCCACCCACCCCTCCCTTCCCTCCTCCCTCGCCGCCGCCGCCGCCGTCCCCTTTCTCGCCGCGCGGCGTCCTCCGGCGACGACGCCGCCTCCTCGCGCGGCGTTTTCCGGCCCTCCCCGCGCCTCTCCCCGAGCGGCGTCCTCCGAACAGGAGCCGGCGGTCCCGGCCGCCACCAAGACGGCGACGGCCAACGACGAGTTCGAGGAGCGCATCTGCACATCGTCCCGCGTCGGGGCCTTGAAGCGCGGCGCGCGCAAGAAGAAGCCCGCGGCCGCGTCGTCTTCAGCCAGCGCCGTGACGCTGCTCGGGGCCCGGATCTTGCCTCGTCGGGCCGCCGGGGCGCGCGTGTCTGGCCGGCTCTAGTCTGGCCTGGCCGCCGGCGCGTGGATCTGGTCGCCTCTGCTCGGACCCGGCCGCGGGCGCGTGGATCTGGTCGCCTCTGCTCAAGCGCGTGGTTCCAGCTGCCAGTGCGCTTGGGTCCCTCGACGAAGCTCGATGAGGGCCGTGGCGTCCCCTCCAACCCCTCCTTTTCCCCTCTATGTGCGCCACCGCCTACTTCACCGGGCTGCGCGCCCGGGCGGAGCAGCTCGAGGTCGAGGCCTCGCAAGCCGCGGCATGGAAGGCGGTGCTTCCCGCCGCTGCCTGTGAGGCCACGGCCTCCGACTACCGCTCGATCGCCGTTGGCGGCCTTGGGAAGGAAGAACATAATCTGGAGGTGCACATGGTCGGATCGGACGCGGCATTGCTGTGCCTCACGTCGACGGCCGAGTCGCGCCACGGCCACGCCCCCGCGCGCCTCATGGGCGCTGGACCTGCACGAGCAGAGCACGCCGGACGCTGGACGGTGTAGCATGTGGAGGCAGTATACATAAGACCGACACTGGCTGTGTGGACGGCGACAGGGGCTTGTAACTTGGACGGAACACCGAAATTGGTCGCCACCGCCTCAGGGCGGAAAGCCAGATTCTTGTAATCGTGGTCGCCAATGTCTGGACGTAGGACTCATGGCTGCTGTCGTTTGGTCGTGGTTGTCGCTGCCTGCATGCGGAACTCGTGGTCGTAGTCGTCGCTGCCTGGACACAGAACTCGGGGTCGTGGTTGTTGTCGCTTTGGTCGTGGTCGCCACCGCCTGGACGTGGAACTCGTGGTCGTGGTCGTCATTGCCTGGACGCGGAACTTGGGGTTATGGTCGTTGTCGTTTGGTCGTGGTCGCCGCCGCCTGGATGCGGAACTCGTGGTCGTCGTCGCCTGGTCGTGGTCGCCGTCGCCTGGATGCGGAACTCATGGTCGTCGTCGCCTGGTCATGGTCATTGTTGCCTGGTCGTGGACTCGTGGTCGCTGTCGTCTGGATGCGAAACTCGGGGTCGTGGTCATGGTCGTTGTCGCTTGGTCATGGTCGTCGCCGTCTCGACGCGGAACTCGTGGTCGTAGTCGCTGCTGCCTGGACGCAGAACTTGGGGTCGTGGTCGTTATCGCTTGGTCGTGGTCGCCGCCGCCTGGACGCGGAACTCGTGGTCGCCGTCGGCTGGACGCGGAACTCGTGGTCGTGGTCATCATTGCCTGGACGCGGAACTCGGGGTCATGGTCGTTGTCGCTTGATCGTGGTCGCCGCCGCCTGGACGCGGAACTCGTAGTCGTCGTCGCCGTCGCCTGGATGCGAAACTCGTGGTCGTCGTCGCCTGGTCGTGGTCGTTGTCGCATGGTCGTGGACTTGTGGTCGCTGTCGTCTGGACGTGGAACTCGTGGTCGTCGTCGCTTGGTCGTGGTCGCTATCGCCTGAACGCAGAGCTCGTGGTCGTCGTTGCTTGGTCATCCGGTGCTCGGAACAGGACGTTGCCACTGTCCAAGCTAATCTACCTTGCCAGGTAGGATCCTTCCCCTACATATATTTGGGAGTACCCCTATCTCTATGGAAGCTATCAAAGGCGGATCTACAGCCTCTAGTAGATAAGGTCGCTGACAGACTTCCAACTTGGAAGGGTCGCCTTCTCAATAGGAGTGGTCGCTTAGCCCTCACCAAGGATACACTAGCTGCTATCTCAGTATACCTCTCTATAGCGGTATGCATATCAAGCTGGGCTATCGATGCTATTGAAAAAATCATGAAAGCCTTCCTCTGGACAGGAATGGATGTTGTCTTAGGGGGGAAGTGCGCGGTCGCATGGTCAAAAGTATGCCGCTCCCTAGCTTCTGGCGGCCCTCGGATGGCGAGAGCTTAGAACTTCGCTGAGGAGATGTTGGCTTAGCCCACATCTCTCCAACATCGTCGGATGCATTTTTTGTCGACTGGTGGGTAAGGTTGCGGAAGAGAGTCTCTAAACCGAGACAGCGCGGGTTTGTCACCTTCATCATCTTGGTCGCATGGAGGCTTTGGAAACAAAGGAACAAACGAATCTTCGAGTTCCAAGCTCTCCGACCGGTCGCTCTAGCGCAAGAGATTATCGATGAGGCGTCAACCTGGGCGGCTGCGGGTTTTTCCAAGCTCCAAGAACTAGTCTTCCCCGTCGAGTTTAGTGGTTTAGGTCGTCACCTGTCTAGGTTCTTCTAGGCTAGGCTCTGGGAGTTTACTCCCGCCGTGTTTTGCTTCTCCTACCTTCTCTTCCTTGTTGTAATTGTTGTTCTCGTTTTGCATGTAATTTTGGTTGTGTTGGTCGCTTGTAACTAACTCTTTTTCTTCTTAATGAAAAACGTGCTCAGCACGTTCTCCAAAAAAAAAGCTAACAAAATGACTTTCCAAGAAAATCTCATCAGCTACTTGGTTACCACATGTCCCTTGCTTTTGCTTCCACTCCCTTCTCACCAGCTGGATATTCTCTGCCACTTTCTTCATATTTGGCCGCTCATCAATATCCTCCTTGAGGCAGGCAAGTGCAATGCTGCCAACCTTCTCAAGAAATTCAATATTTTCAGGGGATGCAATCTCCACATCATACATATCTCGTGCTCTCTCATCTGACGTATATGATTTGACAAAGTTAATTAGGAGACTTTTATTTCCATCATACCTTGGCTTCTTTCTAGTAATGAGCTCCAAAAGGACGACCCCAAAACTATAGACATCGCCCTTCTCGTCTAGGCGGCCGGTCTTCATGTACACAGGGTCTATGTAATTCATATCCCCTATCACGAGAATGGTATGTTCCTTCTCTATGGACAGCAGCCTGGATGTCCCAAAGTCAGAGATCTTTGGCACAAAGTTCTCATCAAGGAGTATGTTGCCTGATTTCACATCTCCATGGAGGATTTTCTGCGTGGCAGATATATGCATGTACGAAAGAGCCTCGGCCGAGTCAATAGCAATATCCAACCGTGTGCCTAATGGAAGTGAGATTTTTGTATTATCTGTAGTGCCATGAAGAACATCATAGAGGCTTCCTCTTGGGGCGAACTCATACACCAACATAGGAACTTCCACCTCCAAGCAGCACCCTATGAGCCTGACGACATTTCTGTTGAGTGATTCGAGATTGGATGATGACTTCGTTTGCAAATTCCTTTTTTCTTGCCTCATCCACGGAAATGGAGCGCTTTACTGCTACTTTCTGATTATTATCAATGGTTCCCATATATACCTGCCCGAAGCCACCTTTTCCAAGAACAATACTATAATTTTTTGTGATATTCTTCAGCTGTTCCTTTGTGAAGATCTTGATGTTGTTGATATTTTCCAACATTGGGCCACCATTTCTCTTGAAAAACGCTATAAGTTTTCTTTTATGATGCACCATAATCATAAAGATTGCTAAAATTATAACAAATGCGACTCCACATATAACACCTGAAGAAGAAAATAAGAGAAAAGTTCGATTAGCTTAAGATTGGGTTTACAGATGATTTCACAATCGTGGTGACAAAGCTCGTGGCCCTTTCGGTGGAACGATTTGAGATATATAAGTATGATAAGTGAGGAGTGACAATAGGTGCTAGAATTCATAAACTTGATCATACTTTTCCTAAGCTGCCGTACTAACAAGTATAAGTATCTATCTACTAGCTAGTTCCTTCAAGATACTCCTTTAATAAATTAGTACATATATTTTAAGCATTTAAATTTCGTTTTGAATATACTTGTATCACTTCAAAACATGATGAACATGAAATTTCTGGTTGAAATTTCAACTGTGTGACTGCGTGTAAGATGAATGCACTCCTCTTATTTACTACTCTCTCCACAATTTTGTGAAGAGGCGGAAAAGTTGAAGGGAAGTTACCAATAGTAATCTGTGCTAGACGGGGGAGATTAGGCTGGCAAGGTGCTTCCTTTGGGTTGCCATGGCTGCCACGAGGACATGTGCGCTCATAGGAACCGTATGTGTCTTTACAGTTCCCGTGGCACGTGTACTTGCCTAGATTCCTACACTCATCAATATCTGCAGAAATATTCAAAATTAGTATTCCAGCTGCAGTTAAACGGTGGAATATAGTATGTTATGCAAAACTTCATTCATGTCTACTGCAGATTTATTATGCTTACTTGTACACCCGCCGTCGATGTAGGGGTTGCCTTCGTAGCCGTCGGCGCACAGGCAGCTGTACCCGGGGCCACTGCCATGCATACCATCCACGCAGATGCTGTTCGGGACCTTGCACGCGTATGAAGTGCCGTCCTTCTCGGCGTCCACGCAGGTCAGCGCCACCGACCTGTTCGGCGGCCTGATCGCCCAGTCGAGCCACACCGGCATCATCTGTTTCTTGTCCATCTTAAGGTCGGCGCTGCGGAACGTGTAGCTGTCTCTGTCTACCAGGAAACCATAGCTGCATGGACTGAAGTCATAGATGGTCGGGCGGACGGCCAAGGACTGGTTGTCGTCGTCGTCCACGCCGACGGAGTTGTCGGTGAGGTTCGGCGGGATGTCCACCCTGCAGCAGCCAACTCCCGCGCAGCTGCCGTTCTTGACGCTTTCTGCTCTCATGCAGTACGACACGCAGCCCGTGTAGTACTCGTAGCCGTAGATGCTGTTGATCTTCTGGCTCTGGATATACGCCGTGGCATCGCAGCCGATGACGTAGAGCTGGTTCCGAGCGTCTGATATGCGGTACACGCCGTGTGGGTTGAACTGCACGGGGGCTTCGGAAATGGAGGAGCGCCGCCCGCGGCCGCCGGACACGTCGTAGCAAGCCCAGGCGATGGGGAGCTCCACGCGAGCCCCGCTTGGCACGAGGGACAGGTTCAACACCTTGTACACCGTGCCGGCGAGGAACGGCGTGCTGCTGTTGCACGCGATCTCGAATCCCGGGCGGAAGCAGTTGGGGCCAATGCCCAAAGGATAGGGGATATCGACACCGCCGCAAGTAGCCTGGCAGCCTGGCAGTGACCAGCTATTTGCTGCGGACGGCGTGGAGGCCACTATGACAAGCAGAAGCGCCTCCATGGCCCTGTTTGGATAGTCTAACTCGGTTAGAGTTAGAGTTACAAACTAACTCTAACTCTAACCCTAAACTAACTCTAACCAAAGAGATGTTTGGATGACAGTGTTAGATTGGTTAGAAATTCACTTTTTCAATCATTTGGCTCATTTAAAGCTTATTTCCAGCAGGATTTGGTGTGACCAGCTTTTGTGTGGCCTCCTCCCGGTCTCAAATGACACAAACAAATCATGTATACAAATGAAGCATCCAAAACACGATAAATTTTATTTTGTCCATACAAATGAGAAGTCCCACTTAAACATATGAGTCCTCACTAAAGCATAACAAAAAAAAAAGTTACAGTCCATGAAACAAAGCATGAGCTATCTCATCACGGAAGCCATTCATGTTGACATCTTCAACAAGAGGTTCGTCTTCTGGCCATGCGGATGCAGAAGAACTAGGCATTGGGTTATAATTTTCATCCGCATCACAGGCATCAAATTCCCTATCTGCAAGTCTGCTATTTCGAATGAAATTATGAAGAGCCATACAAGCTACAATAATTCTAGTTTGCTTGTCCACCGGAAAACTTGGCATGTTCCCCAAAATTTGAAATTTCATCTTCAATACTTCGCTCAATGACATTCCTAACTTTGGCATGTGCATGGTTGAAGGTTTCCTTCATACCTTTTGGCGGCCATGATAACAAAAGTTGATTAGTGTTGTCATTGGAACCTAAGTACCTGAGGTTGCATACTCTGCAACCTGTCATGAGCAGACCAAGCTGATCATGGTTCTGATATATACCGCTATTCGGATTGTCAACAAAACCCAACAGCACAATCAGTCGTTTCAAATCCCAATACCTGCAGAATGCCGTCCAAGTGTGGCCCGGACACGACCTCGCTGGAGATGACGACCACGAAGGTGCTCCCTCGGTGGCCCCGGATATACGGCCAAGCTTCACGGAAGAAGCCGACGAACTCCTTCCCTGCGCCCAATCCGCCGCCGCCACCGGGATTCGTAGCCGCACAGCACCGGATGCCGCGCACCCTTGGTGTTAGGCGCAGCAAGCTCCCCGCCGGCAGCCTGCGAGCCCTGGCCGCCCAGGCAGTGGGCTGTGAGACCTCGCCGGCGAGGCGCGCGGCGGCGTCCTGGAGGCCGGCGCCCCGGGATCGAGGGTGGCGGCGGCGGCCGGGATGGAGGGCAGCGTCCCGGCGGCGGCGGCCGGGATGGAGGGCGACGTCCTGGAGGGCGACGGCCCGGCGGCGGCGGCAGGGATGGAGGGCGGCGGTGGCAGGGATGGAGGGCGCCCGATCTGTTTTTGGGGAGGGCGAACGGGGATCGAGGGTGGCGGCGGCGGCCGGGATGGAGGGCGACGTCCTGGAGGGAGGCGGCCCGGCGGCGGCAGGAGGGATGGAGGGCGGCGGCGGCAAGGATGGAGGGCGAACGGGGAGGGGATCGGGATCCCGTGCGGTAGGAGGAGACGAATTCAGTGGGCCCCACCTCAATCTAACCCAATTAGCACCTCCTCACCGGGTTAGTTGTTTTGGGTGGGTTAGAGGAATCTAACCCTCTTCTAACCTACCTGTTTGGAAATTTCAGGGTTAGTTTTGGCTAAACTAACCCATTCTAACTCTAACTGAGGTATCCAAACAGGGCCCATGAAGGAGACCATTCTCGTGGCTATCATGCTACACTAGTGTCTATTGCCCCCACTTTTGGTAAAGTTTTGTCTTCCTCGCCATGTTTTCAGTGGATCCAGGGCATAAATAGATATAGAACTGCTGTGCTGAATACGTAACACGTAGTACGTGGTTGGTGATGTCCGCATTTGTACATGAGATTGCACAATATTGAAAAAACATTAGGTTTCAGAAAAGGAGGAGAGATATGCTACTTGTTGGTGAAACTATATATTTTACCAACTTAGGATTTACCAAACGCGAAATGACATAATACCAAATCCTTGTAATTGGTGGAACTTTTAGTTGGAAAGTACTCTATTATTAGGTGCTTGTCACCAGCGTTTACGTTCATTGTATCCATGTAGTTGGTGAAACGATATTACGACTTCAACTCCTCACTATTAGATCATCAAGGAGTATGTTAAACGATTTCACATCTCCATGGAGGTTTTTTTTGAGTTAGGAAAGAGCCTCAGCCGAGTCCACAGCAACATCCAGTCGTATCCCTAATGGAAAAGTGGCCTTTTTTATTATCCTTGGTGCCATGAAGAACATCATCGAGGCTTCCTCTTGGGGCGAACTCACAGACCAACATAGGAATATCCACATCTAAACTACAACCGATGAGCCTGATAATATTCCTATTGTTAATATTGGATTGAATCTCAATTTCATTAGCAAATTCTGGGTTTCTTTTCTCATTAGCGAGATATAGAGCATTTCACTGCGACCTTCTGGTTGCCATTGATGCTTCCCGGGTAGAGCTGACCCTTGCTGCCTTTGCTGAGGACAATTTTATAATTTTCCGTGATGTGATTTAACTACTCGTCCTTCGTGAATATCTTGATATTTTTGATCCTTGCCAACAAGGGGCCGTCATTTCTATCAAAGAAAGCTTGAAGCTTCCTCTTCTCGTTTATCATAAGCATGAAAATAGATAGTTCTCTAAGACATGATATGCCACAAATTACTCATGTGGAAAAAAATGCATGTCAACAATAACTATTTGCGGGCTTTTAAATTTTAGACTGCTTACCGCGCTCAGCCTGCTCGCCGCCATGGCTCGCCATGGACGGTCTTCCCCTTCGGTCAGAAAGCTAGTGCAAAGTCGGGAAAGGACGAAGAAGTCAGAGGTGATTACATAACTAAATAGGAGTCGGACAATACAGGAATGGTACCTAACCTAGATCAAGGCATAAACATCTCAGTTGTGCCCTTTTTTTTTTGCATGATAGTTTTGTGCCATTTCTTCACATTATTCTTATTGTAGGATGGATTTTTTTTCTGCATATTTCGTATCGAGTCAGTATCAGGTACTCCTAACAAGTTGCAAGTTCTGATGCTCAACTCCCGCTAGAGAAATACACAACAAAATGTGGCTTAAGCAAGTTTATTTATTTATTTATTGAGCGTACTAGTAGTACGGTACCACCAATACTCAGTCAAACTTAGAACTACTGACTTTGAGTCTGATACTATATTGGGTTGGACATGTCAACTAGCTGGGCTTAAAAATCCAAGTTGATGGGATCATATGGACAATTTATTTCAATCACAGTCAGTGGTGTGACTAGGTGCTAGCTAGTTGATCTTCAAAGTCGGGAAAGGAGGAAGAAGTCAGAGGGTAAGTGAAGATGAATGGGACGTGTCCACCGTGTTTTATCTTGTAAAAGTGATTACTAACATAGTGATTATAGCACTAATAGATGTTGAACAATAAGGGATTGGTGCCTAACCAAGAGGAGTTACTAATAATAATTGTACTTCACCGAACATAGAAAACCGGTGAGCCCATACCAGTAGGACGAAACTTTAAAAAAATGATCTTATGCTCCTGATTTATGCATCAAGGCATAACCTTCTCGGTTGTGCCATTTGGCCCAATTTTTGACATCTTTCTTCTCGTGGAATGGATTTTTTTTTCTGTATATTTCTCATTGAGTTAGTATCAGGTAATCCTAGCAAGTTGCCAGCACTGATGCTCAACTCCCGCTAGAGAATCACACAACAAAAATTGCGTGAAACATTCCAAAAAAGAATATGAATGGATAGATTGTCATATAGTATCTTGCAAAATTTATGATGTGATAAAGACTTGTGTCACATGTAATAAAAAATAGAAATAAACATATGGATAGTAATGGTTGTGAGTCAGATATGAATTGTTGTGAACCCCATTGAAATTGATTTTCTCTTTTCTTTTGGTTCCTCCTTACACAACATTTGTTTGCTTCACAAATTTTACATGTTTGTGAATGAAAATATTTTTTGAGGAAACATGGATGACAATATTAACAGTTCATCCGTACTATTATTTATTTGCATCTTTATGACAGACGCAAGCGTCGTGAGAGCGCCTAATGGCTAAGGAACAATGGAGTATCTGGTACTCCCTTGTTTCATTGCGGTTCTTTTGTGTTGAAAGTTGGATCCATTGCCTAGTTCATTGAGGTCTTTAAGGCCTATCGGTTTAACCTCAGTACACGACAGCTCCAATTATAGCTGGCATTTAGCTTGCATGCGTTCCACATCATTTTTCTCTAAGAGCCTGCCAAAGGTTAGATCTATCACTGTCTATATGCATAATATGGACATCTCATTGCCAATTCAACTTATTGCAAGAAATTTTCGGGCTCCAAACCTTGTTCGTTCTTAGAAAAATCGCTAATCTGCATCGAAATAAGACATATAATGTACTCCATTTATGGTTCACATTAACTCTCTGGTCTTGAAGTTGGGTCAGCCCCACCCCCATCCCTCCCAACACCCAACAACCCCCCCCCCCCCCCCCCCCCCCCCCCCCCCCCCCCCCCCACACCCCCCACACCCCCCAACCTCCCTTTCCAGTTCATCCCTTGGAAAAAGGTTGGATGCCATGAACTGGGTGAGTCCGATGTGAAGTGTACCTTTTATCATGCACTCCAGAATTGCTGTGGAGTCGCGAAAACACAAGTACAATTTCGCAAAGAAAATGAAGGTATCGCAAATACACTTTGTTCTGAAAATTAACATATGTACTACGAGCAGAATTGGCGGGTCGTCGTTGACCCCTGGCGCCACGGTCAGGCTGGACCGCCGCGCCAGCAGGCCCATCGCTACGGCAGAGAAGCATTGCAATCGCGCGCATTCACTTCCGGCTGGGAGAACGCTGGGCAGCCACCACGTTCGCTGCACAAATCACCTGTTACCACGGCCAGATTAACAGCGCGCCTCTCCGCTGGTCGATTGGTTGGTCGACCGCACCGGCCGCGGTCCCGGATCTGTCCATCGCCCACGGCGGACATGATCGATTGGTCCATCGGCTCGAGCTGCCGGCCGACGCCGAGCTAGTCTACTATAGTTGATCGGCGAGTAACGTGCCGGGTGGCGCTCTTCCAGACGCGTCCATCGAACTAACGGAAGGTTAAGTGGGAGGGTCGTGAGCTAAAGTACATAAAGCACATGTGGTCGAACAAACTGCTCTGCTAGTGCTCCGTGCATGCGGGATTCATAGCAGCTCTGTTCAGCAACTCTGAACCCTCAAGAGCTCCGCGTACAATCTAAGTCCGACGACACTGAATATTTAAACTGAAAAGCTAACGTTTAAATTTCATGCTCATTACATACACAAATAAACAAGACAATCACGATTCACGAAGTTACACGGTTACACCATCTTAAATCTAAAACGGTATTATCCAAAGGTTCCAAACACAACACCACAAGACACTAATTTAGGGAATTTCTTAAGACAATATGACAAACTCTTCAAACGTACAACAAGTGACCAAGGCGCTGGGTACCTTATTCTGCACTGATCAGGCGATAACTGAAACCATTGACATGGCATAGCATTTCCATTTCACTTTAGGAGAGGAGAGTAACCTGGAGTTTCAGCGCCAGTAGCGTTCATGGTTAGGCTAACTGGACTTCCCACAGAAATCTCATCGGCTACTTGGTCACCATGGGTCCCCTGCCTTTGCTTCCACTCCCTTCTCACCAGCTGGAGGTGCTCCGCCACCTGCTTCATGTTTGGACGCTCATCCATATCCTCCTTGAGGCAAGCTACAGCAACACTACCAACCTTCTCAAGAAACTCAATATTCTCAGGGAATGCAATCTCTGCGTCATACATCTCCCGTGCTCTCTCATCTGATGTGTATGACTTGATGAAGTTAATCAGGAGACTGTTGTTTCCATCATACCTTGGCTTCTTCCTAGTAATAAGCTCTAGAAGGACGACCCCGAAACTGTAGACATCACTCTTCTCGTCTAGGCGGCCGGTCTTCATGTACACAGGGTCTATGTAATTCATATCTCCTATCACAAGAATGGTATGTTTCTTCTCTAGTGAGAGTAGCCTTGATGTCCCAAAGTCAGAGACCTTTGGCACGAAGTTCTGATCAAGGAGTATGTTGCCTGATTTCACATCTCCATGGAGGATTTTCTGGGTGGCAGATGAGTGCATGTAAGAAAGAGCCTCAGCCGATTCAACAGCAATATCCAAACGGGTCCCTAGAGGGATAGAGATTTTTTATTATCTGTAGTGCCATGAAGAACATCATAGAGGCTTCCTCTTGGTGCAAACTCATATACCAACATAGGAACATCCACCTCCAAGCAGCATCCTAGGAGCCTGACGACATTTCTGTGACTAATTCTGGACTGAATGATCACTTCATTTGCGAACTCCCTTTTTCTTGCCTCATCGACTGAAATGGAGCGTTTCACTGCAACTTGTTGCTTATTATCTACGACTCCCATATACACCTCACCAAAACCTCCTTTTCCAAGAACAATGCTATAGCTCTTGGTGATTTGGTTGAGCTGCTCCTTCGAGAATATCTTGATATTGTTGATATTTTCCAACATTGGCCCACCATTTCTCTTGAAAAACTCTCTAAGTTTTCTTTTATGATGCACCATAACCATGAAGATTGCTAAAATTATAATAAACGCAATTCCACATACTACGCCTGCAATAGAAAAAGAAAAGGTTAATTATGACTTAAGATTTGGGTTTACAGAAAATTCTACTGATATATATGGTTGGTGACAAAGCACGGGGCCCTTTTCGAGAAAACGGGGCCCTTTTAGACGAACAATTCTAAGACAGGCATGATAAGTGATGACGGGCAAAAAGATCTAGAATTCTTGATCAAATTTCTGTTAAGTACTATATACTATTTCCAGGCTTCCAGCAAGATACTCCTTGAGTGAAGATTAACAAAGAAGTTCTAGAAATCTTAAATTTGATCATATATTTTGTTAAGCTGTCGTACTTATATTACGCATAAGTATGCACTAGTCGCAATCTGAGATACTTCTTTCATCAGTATGTCGATGTCTTCGGCATTTAAATTTTCATTCTGGACACTTGTTTATCACTTAATTAAAAATATGATGAATTAAAACTGGTGGTCGAAATTTAAATTGTGTGACTGCATCCGTAAGCTTGAAGCAACTCCCCTTATTTTCTAGCTAGTGAACTAAGAAAGTACTTGAAGATGGGAAAGTTGGCAGGAAAGTTACCTATAGTAATCTGTGCTACACGGGGGAAATTAGGCTGGCAAGGTGCTTGCTTTGGGTTGCCATGGCTGCCACGAGGACATGTGCACTCGTAGAAGCCTTCTATGTCTTTACAGTGCCCGTAGCACGTGTACTTGGTTTGATTCAGACACTCGTTAATATCTGCAGCAAACATTCAAGATTAGTGCTCGTCAGCGCCAGTTAAACATTAATTTTCTACAGCAGATCTATATGCTTACTGGTGCACCCGCGGTCGCCGTCGATGTATGGGTTGCCTTCGTAGCCATCGACGCAGTGGCAGCTATACCCCGGCCCATTGGCAGCCTCCCTGCAGTTGCTATTCCGGCTCTTACACGCGTAGGACACGCTGTTCTTCTTGGCGTCCGCGCAGGTCAGCGTGTCTGTCCCATTGGGCGGCCTAATCGCCCAGTCGAGCCACACCGGCATCATCTTGTTCTCGTAATCCTTCATATTCAGGTCGGCCTTGCTGAAGTTGTAGCGTTCCCGGTCGACCAGGAAGCTGAAGCTGCAGGGATTGAACTGGTAGATGTAGTCGTGACCGTACCCGCCGAACGTGATGGAGTTGTCGGTGAGGCCCGGCGGGATGTCCACCCTGCAGCAGCCGACGCCCTTGCACTGGCCGTCCACGACGCTGTCGAGGCCGGTGCAGTAGGAGACGCAGCCGGTGTAGACGTCGTACGAGTAGCCGGTCGCGCTGGCGTTCGCGGACGGCTTGCTGGTGATGTAGGCCAGCGTGTTGCAGCCGAGGACGACGAGCTCGTTGAGCGTGTCGGAGATGCGGTACACGCCCTTGTCGTTGAAGCTCACGTTCCCGTACGTCCAGTTGGTGTAGCCGGACGCGTCGTAGCACTGGTGGGCGATGGGCAGCCGCACGCTGGCCACGCTCGGCTCCACGGACAGGCTGAGGATCTCGTAGCTCTTGGTGGTGAGCACGGGCGTCGTGCCGTTGCTGCACGCGATCTCGAAGCCGTCGAGGGAGCAGTTCGCGCCGATGCCGAACGGGTAGGGGATGTCCACGCCGCCGCAGGTGGCCTGGCAGCCGGGGAGTGCCATGCTGTTGCTGGCCGCCTCGGACAGCGCAGGGGCCGCTGACACAACGAGCAACAGCAGAGTCGCCACCAAGGGCAGAGTGGCTGTGGTGGCTGCCATGGTTTCTCAGTGCTCACTAGTAGCGGGGGAGTAGCTAGCTTGCCACCATCTCGCGTACTCGAGGCCTCAAATATATAGGCGGAAGACTGAGTTGCTGGTCAAGCCATCGTCATTGTTATATTGGATCGAAAAAGAAACTAGCAGTGCCCTCGTTATTGTAATTGACTTCTTTGCTGGTCTCGGTTCGGTGTAGAGTACGTCTTTTGTTATGCTCGGACAGCTAGAAGCCAATGTGATTGGCTTTGTGCCTCAACCACTGCACCACCACATGGTTTCTCAATGCTCACTGGCTAGCTTTGCCACCATCTCGCGTACTCCAGGCCTCAAATAGGCGGAAGACTTAGTTGCTGGTCAACCCATCGATCGTCAATGTTATTTGGATCCAAAAAGAAACTAGCAGAGCCCTCATTGTTGTAATAGACTTCGTTGCTAGTCTCGATTCGGTGTACGTCTCTGCTATTCTCGGATAGTTAGAGCTTCCCCAACGACTGGCGATATCGATAGCAAATATGATTGTTTAATCGAAAAAGAGAAGAGAGAGAGGAGAGGTAGCGCTGGACCAAGCGCTAGCGCTTGGGTCAATAGAGAGACTGACAGTCTCGGGGCATGGGAGAAATGGTCTGATAAGAGCCAACAACCAACTCTATCGTTGGGCACGGCCTTATATGTAGTATATAGAAGAAGCTCATCGCCAATCTGATTGGCTTTGTGCTTCAATCACTGCACCACGCCACATAGAGTAATTTGCAAACGTTTACCGTGGGGTCGTCGCTCGGGCGCGCAACCCAACAAGCAAAGCGCTCGTTACCGTCGGGTCAATGCACCACCAGTTCACAAGGCATCTCTACTCGGGGAAATGATATTATGACTCTGGTAACTCGCTATGAAAGCATGAAGAGTGTGGGTGGAGTTTTGGACGCTTACAGCTGGTAACGCAGCCTAGCTGTTATCCCATGTTCTCTTGAAGAGATACAGCTTCTTTTTTTTAGGAATGAAGAGATACAGCTAATCCGGGACTGCTTAATTACATGATGAATTAGTTAGTGTGAGGATCCAAGCGCAGCCCAAATTTATTATTATTGTCGTTATTGGTTTGCTGAAAGTAATTCGTAGTAAAAAAAAACTCCACTTCTTGCCTCTTTTTCCTAAACCATGGTTGAGTGGCTTCTAATTAAAACCATGATTTCTTCATCCAAACAGTATAAGTGATTCTAGTATTTAAATTGTATCTAAATATAAAAGATTCTATGTACAGGGAAAATTTTATGGAATTAATTTGATAGTAGAAGGTTGGTGGGTTGTGTTAATATTGTGGATATATATAATTCACTTTCACTACTATTTTTGTCTCCGTATGCTAGGATCTATAAGGACGGAGGGAGAGTGCAGTGGTGTAACTAGAAATGTTTCTTAACTAGAGGGGCTATCGCAACGAGAAGCAGCTGAGCTATGGTGGCTGCCATGCCATCATCTCGCGCACTCCAGGCCTCAAATAGGCGGAAGACTTGGAGTTGCTGGTCAAGCCATGGTCATTAATTGTTATTTTGGATTGAAAATGAAACTAGTGCCCTATTACTGTCAATTAGACTTCGTTGTGGGTCTCGATTCGGTGTACTACGTCTTTGTTATGCTCGGATAGCTAGAAACTCAACGCCAATGCCATTGGCTTTGTGCCTCAACCACCGCACCGCCACATGGTTTGTCAATGCTCACTAGCTAGCTTGCCACCATCTCGCGTACTTCAGGCCTCAAATAGGCGGAAGACTTGGAGTTGCTGGTCAAGCCATCGTCAATGTTATTTTGGATCGAAAAAGAAACTGGTGCCCTATTACTGTCAATTAGACTTCATTGCTGGTCTCGGTTCGGTGTACGTCTTTGTTATGCTCGGATTCGGATAGCTAGAAGCCCAACGCCAATGTTATTGGCTTTGAGCCTCAACCACTGCACCGCGCCACATGGTTTAGTGTTACAAAACCGGCAAACGTTTACCATGAGGTCGTCGCTCGCGCGCGCAACCCAACAAGCAATGCGCTCGTTGCCGTCGGGTCAATGCACCACCAGTTCACAAAGCATCTACTCGTGGAAATGATCTGGTAACTCACTATGAAGGCATAAAGAGTATGGTTGGAGTTTTGGACGCTTACAGCTGTTAACGCAGCCAAGCTGTTATCCCTTGTTCTCTTGAAGAGATACAGCTAATCTGGGACTGCTTAATTACATGATGAATTAGTTCTTATGAGGATCCAAGCCCAGCCCAAACTTATTCTTATTGTCGTTATTGGTTTGCTGAATATAATTCGTAGTAAAAAAAAATACTCCACTTCTTGCCTCTTCTTCCTAAACCATGGTTGAATGGCTTCTAAAACCATGATTTCTTCATCCAAACAGGCCCTAATAGTTTATATAAGTGATTCTAGTAGTCTTTAAATCTGTATCTAAATATAAAAGATTCTATGTATAGGGAAAATTTTATGGAATTAATTTGATAGTAGGTTGGTGGGTTGTGTTAATATTGTGGATATAATAGTGATTCACTTTCAATACTATTTTTGTCTCAGTATGCTAGGATCTATAAGGACGGAGGGAGAGTGCAGTGGTGTAACTAGAAATGTTTCTTAACTAGAGGAGGGCTGACAATGAAGAAGATATCGTTGAGAGAGTTAAATATACATTTTTTAGATAACACAGGTGTTAAAATCTTGAGTAGCAAACGAGAGTGTATGTAGCATATACGAGGGTCATATAGCACCCCCAGTTTGGCCACTCCTTGAGCGTCAATTGACATCAACGACCCGCGTACGTAGGCGCCTGCTTAAGGCTGTGATATAACCTAAACCCTAAGCAGTGGCGGAGCCAGAGGATAGTCCATATATGCCCAGGACTACCCTGGCTTCGGGTAAAATAAGAGGCTCCAGCTACTGTTCAACATTGATATGCACTATTATGTACTATTTAGCACTATTTTTGGTACTGTGCCTCCCCTAGGCAAGCGTGCTGGCTCCGCCGCTGACCCTAAGTGATATATAACTACAAGGATTAAATATGTAAGTTTGATAGTGTCGGTGTACTGAGAACCAGGGTCCCCACTCTCCCGGTCAAAAGGCCGGCCCAAGCCCGCCTTGGGCCGGGGAAGGCAGCCGTGCGCTAAATGGGCTGAGCCGGCCCAGTAGGCAGGCACGAAGCGCTGGGTTCACGGACGGCTCGCGGCCGCGAGCCGCCCGGCGTTGCCACGTGGCTACGCCCTGCCGCTTGTGCGACCCCCTACGGGGCGCGGATAGGGGCAGGGTCCCGCGAGCCTGTGGGAGCCTGGCACGTGGCGGCGGTTGTTCGCGGCGCCTTTAATAGCGCCGCGGCACGACGAGGCGCCCCGGGATTTCGTGCGGCTACAGTGCGCGTGGATCCGGGGCGCGGGGATCTTTCGCAGAAGGGTCCCACCTGCCAGCGACAGCCCGCGCGGCCGCGCGGGCGGGTCGCTGGACTTCAATGCGCGTGCGCACTACGCGGGGCCGCGACTGATGGACGTGACCCGACCAATCGTAGCCCTGTAGCGTACTGTTCGGCTGGCAGAGGGGGCGTGGACTGACGAGCGCCGCCTGCCACCGTACGGTGCGTCGCACGAATCGAGGGGTCATCCGGTGCACCTGGCTTTCTCTCCGCGCCTCACCGCCCCGGCTGCTGCGCGCATGCTGTACGAACGACAAGACAAGACGGCGGGAGTCGTCCGAACAATGAAGGCAGGACGAGTGAAGCACGCTGACACTAGAATAGACGCCCGGCATCTCGGGCGAAGAAGGGCTGCCAACCGGCGCCCTCATAACGGCCCATGAACGGGTCTGGTCTCTCCTTGCACTATAAAAGGGAGTGCCTTGTACAGGAAACCAACAGATAACACTTGAGCAATACCAGACAAGCAGGACGTAGGGTTTTACACCTCCGGGTGGCCTGAACCTGGGTAAACGCTTGTGCTCTCCTTCTCTCTCGATCGCGATTTCCAACACTTAGAACCGTTCGCTCCCCTCCGAATCTCAAAGGGAGGCCGTGCTAGGCCCCCATTTACCGTGGTTCCCACACTTCGACAGATAGCGCACAACATGCAGCCGGAAACATTTAACCATAATACCATATTGACCATCCACTTGCAAGTCTCCTAGAAAGCTAACTAGTTATGATCTGCCACGGCATATGCATGATGACCAATATATTTAGCAACGTCTTCCATGTTCAGACCATGTTCCGGCAGCATGCATGATTGATTAGTTGGTTTCCAGTCAGTGTCTTCGTTATTCTCGGAAATAAACTCAACACCTCCATTTTACTGTGATTGGTTTTGCACCTCAACCACCTCTCCAAGATGTTTATTGTTGTTTCAAAGTGGTCGTTTGCAAATGTTAATCTTGATGTTGTCGCGGTTGATCATGAAAGCTGGGTATTCACTTGAATAACCAGGACTCATGAGCTCCGCCCCTGAGCGTAAGTTTGGAGTTTTGGGCGCTTGCGGCTAGGGCAACCCAGAACAAAATGAGAGATATAATATAAGTTTGGAGTTTTGGGCGCTCGGGGAAGAAAGTCTCGTGGCCGTTCATTTTGTTGCCGCACGGATCATATAACTGGGTGCCCCAACGGTTGAGGACACCTATAGTGTTGTTATAGGAAATCCTTCGACCTACCTAAGTCAGCTGGGCTGCATATGTCGCACTGCAAGTCTGCGACTGAAATATCAACAGGGAAAAAGTCCATTTGACCTCTCTGAACTATTATAGGAGTTGCAACTTTTCCTCTGAACTACAAAACCGGGTAACCAGACTCCCTCAACTCATCTAGTCGGTCTAAGTTTCCTCCCTCGGTGGTTTTGTAAGCGGTTTCGTCCGACGTGGCACAGTGGGTCCTACCTGTCAGATGCCACGTCACCTTTTTCTTTTCTTTTCTTTTTTCCCCTCTCTTCTTCTCTTTCTCCCCGACGGCACACCCTTCCTCACGCGCCGCCCCCCTCCTCGCGCTGCCCTGCCCCACGCCGCCTCCGCTGCCCGGCTCGCGTCGCTGCCCCTCCCCGCGCCGCCCACTTCCTCCTCTCCTCTCGGCCCAGCTCGCGCGCCCGCAGCCCAATCCAACCGCCAGCCCGCTGCCGCTTCAACCTTAGAACCGCCGCCGGCCGAAACGCCGCCGTTTCGCCGCCGGTCGCGTCTCCTCCGGCGTGCGCACCCGTAGAACCTAGGGGTCCGCGCCCTATATAGATGGAGCCCGCGCGTCGCGTTTCTCTTCCCTCACCCCGCCGCCAACCGTGCCTCAAACCCTAGAATGCCGCAGTTCCGGTCGTCTTCCTCACCTCCGGCAAGGAGCGCCGCCGCCACGCCGTCTCGCCTTCGCGCCACCTTGGTCCTCTGCGACAGGATGAGAAGCACCACAGAGCCCCACCGCATTGACCCGACCCCCTCGCGACTCGGTTCCGCCCCGACACCGCCGCCGCGTCGAACGCCGTCGACCGTTGCCACCCTTCTCCGTCGCGAGCGCCCCTCCGACCGTCTCCGCCTCCATTCGATCCCATGATGAGCATGTCCTCGAGCCCTTGCTCTTTTGCGTGCATCGCGGCGAGTCTTCGGCCACTGGAGCGACGCGAGGAAGGGCGAGGGGAGCGGAGAGGAAGGGCGCGCCGTCGGGAGAAAGAAAAGAAGAGAGGGAAAAAGAAAAAGAAAAGAAAAAGGTGACGTGGCATCCGACAGTTGGGACCCACTGTGCCACGTCGGACAAAACCACTCTGAAAACCGCCGAGGGAGGAAACTTGGACCGACTAGATGAGTTGAGGGAGTCTGGTTACCCGGTTTTGTAGTTCAGGGGAAAAGTTGCAACTCCTATAATAATTCAGGAGGTGAAATGGACTTTTCCCTATCAACAGTGACAAAAGTCCATTTGACCTTCGTTGAATGACTTCGGTTCATAGTACTTGGGCTGTTACCTTATAGGCTAAGTGGAACCGAAAATGTGACCCAAATGGGCCAGATAACTGCTCGGGCTGGAACCTGGCCGCACTAGCTAGTGCTTTTGTTGGTAAAAAAATTTTTCTATCGTTATTTGACCGATATCGATATGTTTCCGCTCAGATTATTTCGTTGCGATGTTTCCGGTATTTTCAATGCCGTAACCGTTTACGATATGCTATTTTTTATTTCGACTCTGAGATAAAAAAAATATACAAGGGAAAGTGGTTTAAGATATTTTCTGATCGTTTTCCGACCGTTTTCATCCTTAGGCGTTGCCGATCCTTGCGCTTGCAGCACCTCATTGGGCTTCCGCGGGGGGGGGGGGGGGGGGGGTGTGGACCTGTTAATAGTTGGGGCGAAATCTGAGCAAATTTCGCTCTGCTATTCAAATGGAAAAGCCATGCCCTAAATTTAAAGATTTTCCCTTGAAAAAGTTATGCACAAGCTTTTTTTTTTTTTGTGGATGGGACAAAGATTTCAGGACTTCCACCTTCTTTGCGGAAACTTTGATACCTTGACCGCATTGCCAACTTGAGAAGCTACGTTATCTTCTTGCGGTGTCAACTTCACCTACCGGATCATCTTCTCCGAGGAGAAGGGCACGCTCTGGTGGCATGCGCACGCCGACTTCGACCGCGCCAACGTGCACGGCGCCATCGTCGTCCACCCCATGCGCGGCGGCCACTACCCCTACAAGAAGGCGCACAAGGAGGTACCCGTCATCCTCGGTGAGTGGTGGAACGAGGACATGAACCACCTTCTCGAGGAGGCCAAGCGGACCGGCGGCGACTTCAAGCCGTCCGAAGCCAACACCATCAACGGGCAGCAGGGCGACCTGTTCCCGTGCTCCAAGAAAGACACCTTCAAGATGGTCGTGGAGCACGGCAAGACGTACCTTCTCCGGATCATCAACGCGGGGGTCACCAACGACATGTTCTTCGGCGTCGCCGGGCACCGCCTCACGATGGTGGGCACCGACGGCCGGTACCTCAAGCCGTTCACCGTCGAGAGCATCATGATCGTGCCGGGCCAGACCATGAACGCGCTCCTCGTGGCAGACCGCGCCACGGACGGCTCGCGCTACTACATGGCCGCGAGGACGTTCGCGACCAACACCAACATCGAGTTCAACAACAGCACGGCCACGGCCATCGTCGAGTACGCCGACGCGCCGCGCTCTGCCGGGCCGCCGGACCTCCCCGACCTCCCGGCCGTCGACGACATCGACGCGGCGACGGCGTACTCGGCGCAGCTCCGGTCGCTGGTCACGGCGGAGCACCCGGTGGACGTGCCGGCGCTCGTCGACGAGCACATGCTCGTGACGATAGCCGTCAACGTGGTGCCCTGCCCGCCCAACCAGAAGTGCGAGGGGCCCAACAACCAGAGCCTCGCGGCGAGCCTCAACAACGTCAGCTTCGCTAACCCGACCGTCGACGTCCTCGACGCGTACTACCGCTCCATCCCCGGCGTGTTCGAGGCGGACTTCCCCGACAAGCCGCCGGTCGTCTTCAACTTCACCGACGAAGACGTGCCGCCGGCGTTCTGGTTCACCAAGAAGGGCACCAAGGTGAAGGTGCTGGAGTACGGCGCCGTCGTGGAGGTGGTGTTCCAGGACACGGGCATCCTCGGCGCCGAGAGCCACCCCATGCACCTGCACGGCTACAGCTTCTACGTGGTGGGCAGAGGGTTCGGCATATTCAACGGAACCAAGGACCCGGCCTCCTATAACCTGGTGGACCCGCCGTACCAGAACACGATCTCCGTGCCAAAGGCCGGGTGGGCCGCAATCCGCTTCCGGGCTGCAAATCCTGGTGAGTACTAAATGAAGGAAAAAGTCTACTTTTCCTCCCTGAACTCTTGGTGTAGTCCGGATTTCCTCCCTCGACTATAAAACCGGGTGAAACGACTCCCTGAACTCGTCAACCCAGACATTTTTCATCCCTGGGCTGTTTTGCGAGGCGGTTTTGTACACGTGGCAGTAGGGCCCATACGTCAGATGCCACGTCATCGTCTTCCTTCCCTCATCTTCCCCTTGTCATTTCGTCGAACACCTTGGGCGCATCAGCTCGGTGGTGCTCCTCCTCCTCCTCCGCCTCCATCTCGCCGTCGTCGTCGACATTGATGTCCCGCGGCGTCGTCTGGTCGGCGAGGAAGCCGGCGAGGAAGCTCCAGGTGGCGGCGAAGATGCCGCCGCGGAGCATGAGAGCCCTGATTGTTGGACGACGGCTTCAGTGGTGGCGGAGGAGGAGGAGGAGCACCACCGAGCCGATGCGTCCAAGGTGTTCGACGAAATGGGCGCGGCTGGGCGACGACGAGCGCGCGAGGCTGCTGGGCCTCCCCGGGCGCCTGCGCCGGCGCGTCGTCGGGCAGGACGGAGGCCGTGCGCCGGCGGCCCTACAGCGTGGTGCTGTTCGACGAGGTGGAGAAGGCGGCCGCCCCCGTGTTCAACCTTTTCCTCCAGATGGTGACATGGCGTAGGGCTCGCCCATCGAGGCCGCAGCCGGCCGCTTGCCGGAGCGACGCCCGCTCGATCGACCCATCGCGCTTCGCCGTGGCCCCGCTGCCCCGCTGCCGTCGCCCGCGCATCTGGCCGTTCCGCCGCCGCACCTGCCCGCCGAGGCTTCCTCACGCGCCGAGGCAACCGCCGCATCAGCCATCCGAGGCCACCGTAGCTCGCTCGCAGCCCGCCGATGCCGCCCGCCTCCCGCTCGGAGCCGCCGCTCGCGCGAGGCCGCCCACCCGTGCGCCCAGCTGCCGGCCGCTCACCCGCGTGAGGCTGCCGCTCGCCGAGGCCACCTGCCGCCGCGCGCGCCTGGCCGCTCGCCGAGGCCACCTGCCGCCGCGAGCGCCTGGCCGCCGGCTACTCGCCCGCGCGAGGCCGCCCGCACACCCACGAGCCATCTCCCGGCCGCTCGCAGAGAGAGAGAGAGAGAGAGGAGAGAGAGAGAGAGGGAGGGAGGAAAAAAAGAAAAAAATGACGTGTCACCCTGACAAGTGGGCCCCACGTGCCACGTTAGCGAAAACCGCCGTCGAAACCGCCGAGGGACGAAAACCGAACGGTTTCAAGAGTTGAGGGACGTATTCCACCCGGTTTTGTAGTTGAGGGACGAAAACCGGACTTTGACGATAGTTGAGGGACCAAAATAGGACTTCTTCCCTAAATGAACTATGGTGGTGGTGTCATTCAGATTTTTCTTCTAGCTGCCACTTTGGTGTGTGGTTCATGCACTGCCACTTTGAGGTGTCATTCAGTCTATTGTTAACCTTTTTGCTTCTTCATTCAGGTGTGTGGTTCATGCACTGCCACTTTGATCGCCACACGGTGTGGGGAATGGACACTGTGTTCATTGTCAAAGATGGCAAAGGCCCCAAAGGCTAAACTGATGCCGCGTCCTCCCACCATGCCCAAGTGCTAAGGAAACGGAGCAAGCGCAGGTCGGAAGACAGAGGAACAAAAATGTGTTTACTTGGTTGACTCATTCAATTAAATTGTACACCATTCATTTTTCAATTGTATAGATGCGCATCGAATAAAATGGTGCAGTTGAGGTCCGTCCCATGTTTTTTTTTTTGAGGAATCCGTCCCATGTAACTAGTGTTATTATTTATTTTGTACTCAATTTGATTGGAAGAGAACAATTCATTTGTTGTGGTTTGAATGTAACTCATTTTTCAAGTGTGATTAAATGAATTATGTTACGAAGCTTTCTTGTGATTCTTTCTCATGTAATTGTTAACACATACTCCCTCTGGTTTTCAAGGGATCTCAACTTTATGTTTGCAACAAGTCATTTGGTCTTGCGTGACAGTGGTTAAATGCTGGATCCTCTCACGATAATGCAATTCAAGTTCCTCAAAAACTCGACTAGGAAGATACATTATACATATCCAACGTAGCATTAATAAGTTGACCCCTAGATTCAGGCTCGTTCATGTAGAACACGAAAATAAGAAGAGCCCCAGCTCGAATGACGTAGAGATCCTCGGTCTTGAGGTAGCTTTGACTCTGAACCAGCCGTTGCACGCTACGAAACGCAGATACGTCGCCAAAGTGGCGTACCAGTATCTGATACACCTCCGGATACGGGTGCGCGCGGGATACGTCCGGATACGTGTCCTGTACGTATCCTCTATTTTTTGATTTTCATGTTAATTGAGATAATTCGGATACTTCATCGATACGAACGGGACACCTCGCTGATACGTCGGGCAGGGGCTCGCCGAGGAGCAGGCTGGATGTCTCGCAGCGCGTGGGGCGGCGGAGCTCGGCAGCTGATAGCAGTTCGCCCAGGTGCGACGAAGCTCCGTGGTCGAGCTGCTCGAGCAGCTCGTCCAGGAACGGCGGAGCTCCGCAGCGAAGCAGCTCGCCGGGACTAGGCGGAGCTAGCAGCCGAGTGACTCGCTGAGTTGCGGCAGAGTTCGCCCACGACGGAGCCGACGATCGAGAAGCCGAGCGGCTCATCCAGGTGCGGGAAAGCTCGTCAGTCGCCCCTGCTGTTGCTGCTACGGGCCCAAAGTTGCAGCAAATGGAAATGCGTGCTAGAGAATCGAACGGAGGAGGAGTTGAATTGGACGATTAGTGGGCACCTTCACCGGATTGGAGTGGTTGCAAGGATGGAAGATGAGAAATCGAGGATGGAAGAGAGGAAGTTTCCCAAGCGCTTGCACTGGAGGTCACGGGAACTGGATAAAAACAATATTTTATTTAACTGGCCGTTCGGTATGTGGACCATAGCATCGTGGAACCCAATTACAAATTATTTCTTGCATTTTTTTAATCCTAAACTAATTTAAATTCTGTTTATATGTGCATATATTTATATATATCAACGTATCCCCGTATCCGTGTTTTTGAGAAATTGACGTATCACGGTGTCGCCGTATCGCGTATCCGTATCCGTATCCCCGTATCCGGGCTTCGTAGGTTGCACGTTACTGTTACGCACCCGTTCCGATTGTGTTCATTTCAGTCGTCATTGGCAACGTATTGCTAAGTTTTTTTTTTTTCAGCTGAAGTACGGTAGAACGAACGTACTCGCGTAGTTCGTTGGCGGAAGCTAGTCAATAAATACCCATGAAATTAATACCTTGCCGTGCTGGGGCCATATCACCTAAATTTTGGCAATTTTCTTACTGCCAAACACATTTGTAGCAATCCTGGAATTCAGTCCAAATAATCCTTTGCCAGGTGGTAAGTCTGAAACAATTTTATAATAATTTCCTTGGTCCATGTGGTCCCACATCCAGCCTTAAAAGACAGAGCACCTGCCAAACTGCCCTTTTCCTCAGAGAGCTTTGGATGGAAAGAGGGGGAAAGGAGAAATTCTCCAACCAGGCTCCAGTAAGTGCCACCTACAGTGGTTATCATGAAAGCAATCAATCCAGCAATTAAGCCAATCAGCCCCTCCATCCCACCCCTAATCATCTCATCCTGCCCCTTAAGCCAACCAAATCTTCCATTATAATCTAAGATTCCCTGCTCACTCTATTTCTACTAGTGCTAGTACTCTCTGCCCACAAACTGCTCCCTCCATGACAGTGCTCCCTCTGAGCTGAGAGAGTAGAAGGCTCTCACCTACCACCCACTCTCTCCCAATCCCCGCCGGCGATGGCCGTAATGCCGGCGCCGGCCGTGGGCTTGGCCGTCCTGGTGCTCTTGGCCGCGCTGCCGGGATACCTTTCGGATGACCTCAACTCCGACGCGCAGGCGCTGCAGGGCCTGCGCTCGGCGGTGGGGCGCTTCGTGCTGACGTCGTGGAACAGCACGACGCCGACGTGCCAGTGGCAGGGGGTCACCTGCGAGAACGGCCGCGTCGTCGAGCTCCGCCTCCCCGGCGCCGGGCTCATGGGCAGCCTCCCGTCGAACGTGCTCGGCAACCTCACGGCGCTGCGCACGCTCTCCCTCAGGTACAACGCTCTGACCGGGCCCATCCCCGACGACCTCTCCCGCCTGGCCGAGCTCCGGGCGATCTACCTCCAGCACAACAGCTTCTCCGGCCAGCTGCCGGCGTCGCTGTTCGGGCTCAAGAACCTCGTGAGGGTGGACCTCGCGGGCAACAAGTTCACCGGCGAGATCTCGCCGGACTTCAACAAGCTGATCCGGCTCGGGACGCTCCACCTCGAGAACAACGACCTCACCGGCGAGATCCCCAAGCTCGACCTGCCGGCATTGGAGCAGTTCAACGTGTCGTACAACCAGGTGAACGGGTCCATCCCCGCCAAGCTCCGGAAGATGCCGAAAGACTCGTTCTTGGGCACCGGCCTCTGCGGAGGCCCCCTCGGCCTCTGCCCCGGCGAGACCGCGGAGACGCCGGCCGGATCGCCGGAGTCTCAGCCGGGCGCGGGCGGCGCCGCTGACGCCAGCGGCGGCAAGAAGAAGAAGCTCTCCGGCGGCGCCATCGCCGGCATTGCCATCGGGTGCGTTTTCGGCGTTCTGCTCCTCCTGGCCCTGCTTTTCTTCCTCTGCCGCAAGAAGTCCAGCGCGACCAGGTCGGCGCCGGCGGTGGAGAAGGGGCGGGACCTCGGCATGGCCCCGATGGATGCCGAGCCGAAGGGACAGAACGGCTCAGCCGCCGGCCCAGGCGGCCACAGCGGTGCCGCGGCTGCAGCAGTAGCGCCAGCCGCGGCAACTGCCGTCGCCGCCGCGGCGAAGACCGGCGGGTCGACCGGTTCGAAGAAGCTCATCTTCTTCGGGCCCATGGCGGCGGCCCCGCCGTTCGACCTGGAGGACCTGCTGCGCGCGTCGGCGGAGGTGCTGGGCAAGGGCGCGTTCGGGACGGCGTACAAGGCGGTGATGGAGAGCGGCGCGGCCGTGGCGGTGAAGCGGCTCAAGGACGTGGACCTCCCGGAGCCGGATTTCCGGGAGCGCATCGCGGCCATCGGCGCCGTGCAGCACGAGCTGGTGGTGCCCCTCCGCGCCTACTACTTCAGCAAGGACGAGAAGCTCCTCGTCTACGACTACATGTCCAACGGCAGCCTCTCCGCCCTGCTCCACGGTAAAAAATCCTCCTCCCCTCCCCGCCATTTTTACAGCCCGTCCCCTGACGAGTTCGTTACCTTACCTGCCGCCGCCCGTACT
Organism: Eragrostis nindensis; assembly: GCA_012490785.1. Classification (NCBI taxonomy): domain Eukaryota; kingdom Viridiplantae; phylum Streptophyta; class Magnoliopsida; order Poales; family Poaceae; genus Eragrostis; species Eragrostis nindensis. The sequence continues at coordinate 295,307 of JAAXCT010000864.1, forward strand.
GTCGGTTGGTTGAGTCCATCACCCATTTCGCCGCCGGCCACACACAGCCTGGCAATATTCCGTGACCGGTAAAAAAAACTCCACCTGCACGGCGCGAGCACGAACTGTCAAATCCAGAATGCCAACCAAACCGATGGCCTGGCCGACGGTGTATGTCCGCGGCGCGGGCGCGCGCCAAGATTGTTCGGGATCTGCTAGGTGCCGCGTCCCTTTCGCCCGATGCATCCCGGTTTAATTCGTGCCCAGTGTCTGGTCCTCGCATTTGTGGCAGCGCTCGCCATCAATTTGCTCAAACCTACTCTCTGCCCCCATCCATTCCTGTTCGGGTTTACTCCGTGACGATGGAGGACCCGGTCCCCGCCCGTCATGCCAGCCATGGTGCTTGCTGCAAGTACTTGCTGCGAAGAACTGCCATTTGTTATGGTAGTGGTAGCAATATTGGCAGCTGGCAACAGATACAAACACTGCTTCAGAGCTGGGAACCTGCCCGGGATCTAGTTTGAGGCCAGACGTCGTGACAGCCACGACTGGCACCATTGCCATTGCAACCGCGGTGCCGAGCACGAGAGACGACGGAGTGTGTGTGAAGTGGTCCATCGCCTCCATGGCTTGTTTTAATTTGAAAAAGTTTATTATGCTAAGGTAATGGTAGATTCGTGGTAAGCTTGAGGGCAAGTTGCGCATGTGAGCCGGTGTCCTTTGAATTGCAGGCTGGGTAGGGTAGTTTGATGGTCCATGTGACAGTGGTTGGCGCGGCCACTGCTTCCTCGGGATTCCTCTCTCCTCGCGCGCGCCAATTATTAGCCTTGCGTGCAGATTTAAAGAATCATTCGAAAAAGTCCTGGCCGCGCACTGTTTGCGCGAGACGTAAAACCGAAGCAATGCCAATGCGGCAGTAATTGGCTGGCGAACTCGATCGACCGTGAATAATCCAACAACTGTGAGTAGTAACATTCCTCTCGTGGTTTTGTGAAAAAAACGCAGGGAACCGGGCCTCCGGCCGGACGCCGCTGGACTGGGAGACGCGGTCGGCGATCGCGCTGGCGGCGGCGCGCGGCGTGGCGCACATCCACTCGACGGGGCCGACGGCGTCGCACGGCAACATCAAGTCCTCCAACGTGCTGCTCACCAAGAACTACGAGGCGCGCGTGTCGGACCACGGCCTGCCCACGCTGGTCGGCCCCTCCTTCTCGCCCACCCGGGTGTCCGGCTACCGCGCCCCGGAGGTCACCGACATCCGCCGCGTCTCGCAGAAGGCCGACGTCTACAGCTTCGGCGTGCTCCTGCTCGAGATGCTCACCGGCAAGGCGCCCACGCACGCCGTCGTCAACGAGGAGGGCCTCGACCTGCCGCGCTGGGTGCAGTCCGTCGTGCGGGAGGAGTGGACGGCCGAGGTGTTCGACCAGGAGCTCCTCAGGTACCAGAACGTCGAGGAGGAGATGGTGCAGCTGCTCCAGCTCGCCATCGACTGCTCCGCGCAGCACCCCGACAGGAGGCCGACAATGTCCGAGGTGGCCGCGCGGATCGACGAGATCAGGCGCTCCAGCCTCGGAGACCGGCAGCCGGCCGTCGACGACAACGAAGGCGACGAGCCGTCGCTATAATTAACCGGCATTGCGGTTGCCCCCTGATCTGATCATCATCATCATACACCTCAGTCTCAGTGAATGGAAATTGCTTAATTAGTTCTTTCTTTGCATGGATATTGCTCCCCCGACCGGCTACTTTTGATTCACCAGCAACTTGTGCATGTTTTCTTCTTTCTCTTTTTCCTTTTCTTTTTTCTCCTCTTCTTCTTTTTCGGCCTTTTTCTCACTGGCTTTGATTCTATATTCTATAGCACATGTCACTGTACTCTTTGATTCTTGGAAAGCAACATTCGATGATGCCTGCTGTATCTAAGACGAACACCACTGCCAGCTGTAATGTTTGTTTGCTGCTTAAAAATACGAAATGGTCGCCGGTAGCTCGGCTTTCGTTGCCACGGCCTCGCTTCGCAATCTCTTGTCATGGTTGTTAAGGGGCAAGTAACGGTTGTTGGGTTGGCCATTCCCCCCGTAATTGAACCTTCTTTTCTGGTTGAGACGATTGCTCCCTGCTGATAGCTATGCTAATGCCGTCATGTTCGGAGCCTGTGAAATCTAGTTGGTTTTGTAGGTTGGGAAAAAAGGAGTGTGTTCTATATCGATCTAGGAGTGATGTCCAAGTAAAAAGACAGAAAAAGACCTGAACCTAATTTCATATGCATTTGCATGTGAAAATGACAGATTAGAATGCCAGAAAAGCACACGCCGCATATGCTAAGCTTGGTTAGCGCCTTATAGCTTGGGAAACTATATCTAAATAAAGAATGATTAGAATGATGGCATCAATGTGATACGATAGATTAGGTAGGTCGTAATGATTTTGCTTACTACTATACCATATGCAGTATTCAGCAGATGCGTTGTTCAGGACCTTACGTAGTTATGGAATTTTGTTTTATTACTATGAGCAAAGCAAACAGCTGGGAATATAGAGCATCTGATGATCGTAAGCCAAGATGATTGCTGTTGATCATTCACTCAATCATAGGATACGGCTACCAACCATCAAAAACCAAACTACCAGTAGCATCTCAGATTGTAAATACAGAGCGATACTGGATGCAGATTCCCAGTTCTTCCATTGCTACTCTGGAGAGTTCTTCACAATCTGTCTCGGCTTTTTAGTTGTGATTTTTCTAGTCTCCAAGTGGCGAGCCGACACCTCGAGGAGTGAACTGGACCAGCAGACGGTCCCGTGTCAAACCAGCTGGCCTACTCGATGCTGGCTTCAATTCCCTTGCCTCGTCGATACTCGCAAGTTGCAATTAATAAAAACCTAATTGCGCATTAAGAAGCATATAGTACTGTCCCCGGCCGACACCTCGTAATGAGTCGTACGAACAAGACCCGGGTAAATGTTTGATGTTTCACTGCCTCAAATTTTGGCAAATGAAATTGCGTCTAGCAAAGCAGCTGAATCTGGAGCCGGAAGAACACACAGACTGGATGTGGCTGGTCCGTGTGCGCACCTGACAAGTCACAACTCACAAGCCGTGTTGGCTGGCCTGTGCGGCTATGGAGATCCTGGCTTACAGCCTGAAAGGTCTGCCTTTTGGCCCCTTAGCGATCAACTGGATGCTCATGGCTCGACAGATTCCCTGCCCTGTGATTAGCTAATTGGAATCTCAGCTTGTGGTTGTCTCATTGTTTTTATTTGCTTCTCATCCTACCATCTATAGGGCACCGCAGCGTCCGTGCCACATTTTCTGAGAAAAAGAAAAAAATAATTTGATCTTCACAGATGCCTATTTTTTTTTCTGACAGACCAATGTGTTGCAGATATTAGTGCTTTAAAATGACACATGTAATATTATGTCGAGATTCCATAGATATGATTGAATCTGGAGAATTCACGAGATGATTAGTGCATCTATTCTGCTGATAAGATCAAAATTTTGATCACCAAGGGTTTCTCTTAGGCTAAGAAGACTGAGTTTTGACATGTTTGCTTATCCACCAGAGCTGTCATTCATCTGTGTGCCTACCCTTAATTGCTTACCTAATGTTGACCTTTACCTCTGATAATGGTGTTGGGTGAGGGGAAGGGCCCATTTTCTTTCCTTCCCATGCAGTACCTACACACCGAATTCTTTGTGTTGCTTCTATTCCCTGGCAGTTGGCTCGGTTACTTGCTGCTAGACAGTACTGGTGGCATACAGGTGAAGTGATCTGGACATGATCTTTGCATTTGGTTCCAATGAGCTGTGAAACTCTTGTTTGCTTGCAATGATGTGGTAGTAAAATATGCACCGGCTAGCTCGGGTTCAGATTAGATATATTGCTACAGGTCAAGGAGTGTGGTGGAAGTGATCTGTCCAGCTTATGTTAGTTTATTGTTGCTTAATAATTCTCGCAAATTGCAGCTAGTCGTTGGTTTGAGGGGGTTTTTTTTTTTCCAGTATGGATGTCTGGAATAGAAACAAGAGTGATTTCGGATGCGTATGTATTATACTTTGTGATGGGCAATAATAAAAGAACACCTGGAAATTATGCATGTGAAGAGTTGACTGTTGAAATCAAGCCGTTATAGTATATCTGTGGGCAATGAGCTATTGTTTGAGAGGAGCGAGAAACTTTTTTTAAAAATGATCAGAGGAGCTAGAAACGTAACGGATAGATTGTACAACATGGAGGTTCTTAATTCCCTGGACACTGTTGGCGGTAGCCTACTAGCCTCTGGACGTTACATGACTTGCTTTAAGAGAATTTGTTTTTTTTTTCTTAAGACAGAACGAACATTTGTTTGAGAGATCTTCTCCTTGACAAAAACTATGTAACAAAGAAAAAAAAAGTTGTCATCACTAGGTAGCTAAATGTTGTGGTCCAGTCTTGCTACATTTCAGATGTTGACTATTCCATATATGCTTTGTGGCTGTCATCCGAGTGCATGGCACCAGAGATATTGAACTGCATGAATAATAGTACAATATCTCTTTGCATTACTTGATCGAACAGGAAAGGAAATGCTGCGTCGCCTAATAGCGAAAACGAAGCATGTCCAAACTCCAAACCCCTAGTGATCACGTAGCTGAAGTAGTATTTTGGACTCGAGGTTACCACTCACAACCAACACCTGCTCGAGCATTATCTACTCTATTATCTGCCCATCAGAATATCAGCAGGCCATGACTCAGATCTGACATCTATCACGTTCAGAAATCCTGAAAGATAACATAAGTAGGCAGTTGGAGAGCTAGCAATAAACTTTTGAGACACACAGGGATAAAAACAAATAATTGAACTGAACGTGCACTGTCACAACTCGAAAGTGTTGAGGTGCCTGCAATAAACTATCTGTTTGATGCTTTTTTATCATCTATGCGAATTGCGTAGCGTCGCTGCAGCATTCCAGCATTGGGGCGCTTCTGTGCCTGAGACAAAGATAGTGCGGTAAAAAAGGCTTAGAGAAAACGCAAAGCTCACGGCCATGTCGTTCTCTTCTCCAGCCAATTGACATGGCTCACGGTTTATCCGTGTCTGATCAGTAAAAGCCACGAGCTTGTGCTATAGCTTTGTCTTCTTGTCCTTGGACAAGAGCAAAAGATCGAAGGCTTGCAGACAACGCAAAGCCGCACGGTTTCTTTCCCTCGCTTGCGGTTCGTTTCGATGGCCACGGGTCGAACAAAGCGCGGGAGCACGGTGCGTGTTTTTTCCTTTGTGGAAAGAAGAGAAAGTTGGACGCAAAGCATGAGCAAGAAAGAGACCGTTAGCTCAGACTTGCTAATCATATGGTAATCACTGAATCACACACACACAACAACAACAATTGGGTAGGGTAAAATGTGAAGCACGTCCATGATCTATCTGATGTCAAATGCAGAAAAGCTTGAATTGTTAGTGCTCGGGATCTGGTTTCCAGAGGCATCAACTGTGATGATTCATAATGAACTCTGTTTCACCAACTCACTCTCCCAGGCTCCTTAGCTGCCTAATGGTGCGCCATGTTTTCGCTTGAAAGCACGTTCAGCATCACGAGAGCCCACATATGCTCCCTTGCTTTGAAGTAAGTTAGAACAGGTTGATTAATCTGCGTTTGGTTCACCACTCACGAAGGAAACCCAATGGAGCAAAGGAAATGATCGTTTCCGGTTTTCTATTCGGTTGATAATGACTGCTTCGAGGTTGTTCAGTGGTCAGTCTATCTTCCATCAGAAGTCCTGTGCCATGTGTATCACTTTAGTCTTTGGGACCTGCAAAGCCTGAGTCTTACTGCGCAAGATGACACTGGAAATTGCAAGAGACAACACAGAACAATGTATTGGTCACTTCAGCAGAACTCGAAGTGTCGGTCACAACACAAGAACATTTTTTTTTTTGAGGGAACACAACACAAGAACATGGATGGTGCGCCTCAAAAAAGAAAAAACATGGATGGTGGGCTCGTGGAGACACTGATGGCCCAATTTGCCCGAGACGTCCGTCCAACTCTGGCATCAGGCCCGGCCCACGTGTTGGTGATTTGGAATTTATTTGGGCCGTTTTTCTTCATCCTCGGCCTGCTGTCCACCTAGTGATGGACAGGGCCCATGCCATGCATCAGAGTTCAGATTTTTTATATTATTTTTATTTTTTTTGGAGGGATTCATCATAAAGTTGGCACAGCAGAAACGATCGCGACGGCGATCAATGGTGACCGCCGAAGGAGCTGTCAGTCCGGGCTTCGGCATCTGACTTCTACTCAAAGCTTTCTCACCCGACCAGGTATTGAATTTGTGGCTTTCCGATTGCGTGCGGATCTACCACGCAGAGAAAAATCATAGAAAATAATGTCACGGCCCATTGTCGTCGCGCTAGAATCAGAAGTTCTCTGATTACGACCTTCCAGACGTTCGAATTCACGATCGCACAACGGACAACAAACGTAGTCTGCTTGTTCCACATTTCTCTGTACGTGTGATACGGATACAGTAGCAACCACTGACAGACAGGAATCAGAGGAGTGCACTAATAATCCTAAACACTCGTCGATCGTCATTGATCAGTCCCGCCTGGGCTTCACTGTCACGGGTAGCCCGTCCTGCATCCGCAGCGTCAGCGACGCGACCTGCCGTGGCCGGTACGCGCCGTCCACCGCGACGTCGAGCTCCTCCATGACGCACGCCACGATGGACTTCATCTGGATGTACGCCATCTCCTTGCCCAGGCACAGCCTCGGCCCCGCGTGGAACGCCACGAACCGGAACGGGCTCTCCGGCCGGAACGCCGTGGTCGGGTCGTCCACCAGCCACCGCTCCGGCCGGAACTCCCGCGCGTCGGCGCCCCACACGGACTCCATCCGCCCCATCGCGTACGCGTTGTACGCCGCGAACCACCCCGCCCGCAGCGCCGTGCCGTCCGGCAGCACGTCGTCCGCCTCCGCCCGCAGCGTGTTCACGGGGACCGGCGGGTATAGCCGCATCGACTCGGTGATGGCCGCGTGCACGTAGTGCATCTCGCGGAGCTCGTCCAGGTCGAACCCGGCGGCGTCGCGGAGGTCGCGCTGCTGCGGCGGTGGGCGCCGGGCGCGCGTCGCGGCGACCTCGTCGCGGATGCGGCGCGCCACGTCGGGGCGCGAGGACAGCAGCCAGAAGAACCAGGTGAGCGCCGAGGACGTGGTCTCCCGCCCTGCTAGGAGGAAGCTGATCACCACGTCGCGGAGCGGCACCCCGGACTCGGCAAACGCCTCGTCCTGGCTCGCCATGAGGCGGGACAGGAGGTCCTGCTTCTCGCACCCGGCGGTTATCTCCTCCCGCCGCTCCCGGACTATGCGGTCGGCGAAGTCGTGCACCATGGCGATGGACTCGCGCAGCCGCCTCTCGGACCCCACGTTCAGCGCCTTCTTGACCTTCCAGAACCCCGGGACGGCGTACCGGAACCTGCCCGCGCTGATGTTGGCGGCGTCGCGGAACGCGTCGGCGAACCTGCTGCTGCCGCTGCCTTCGCCGTCGTCAGGAAGCTGGCGCGGGTCGTGGTCGAAGGCGACGCGGCAGATGTTGTCGAACGCGAACCGCTCGAGCGTGTCCTGGAGGTCGAGCGCGCGCCCCGAGGCGGCGGCGCGTCGCAGCAGCGGGAGGAGGCGCCCGTGCAGCTCGCCGTGCACGCAGCGCGCCACGAAGGCGCGGAGCGAGCGCGTGTTGAACTCGTGGCTGGCCACCTTACGCTGCGCGCGCCACGCGGCGCCGTCGGCGTTGAAGATGCCGCGGCCGAGGAAGTCGTGCAGCAGCGACGCGAACCGGGGGCCCTTGGGGTAGTTGTCGAAGCCGCCGCGCAGGAGGCGCTCCACGTTCGCCGGGCTCGCGGTGATCACGCCCCGCACGCCGCCCGGCCGGAGCAGCACGAACGTGCACGTCGGCTGGCTCGCCATCGCCTCCGTCATCCAGTCCAGCATCCGGTGCCGGTTGGCCAGGAACTGCGGCAGGTGGCCGATCAGAGGGTACGGCCGCAGCCCCGGCGGATACGTCGTTTGGTCGCGCCATGTTCGGAGCACCCAGGATGCACTGACCACGAGCAGCAGCAGCAGCAACCAGAAAGCGGCCATGGATGCTGGGCAGACTGTGGCAAGCAAGCACGTCAGGTGATCGGTGGAGAAAGTGGCGTCGAATCTGACTCTACCTAGTACTACCTACGTGCTGCGGCTAGGAGGAGGGCAAAGGATAAGGGGAGGACGAAAGAGTGTGTGGTTGCTGCCTGACGGACGAGTGGTGAGTGAACCGGTTGCGCTGGAACTCCCTTGTCCGCTCGCGTTTTGTTTTCTTTTCTGGCCAGCGGTGCTGCCGCCCGTGTCGTTTGTTCGACGGGAGGAACCTGCCGCTGTGCCGCAAAAGATCAAGAGATGCCGGTCGGTCCGCTTGAGTTCAACATGGACGAATGGACGTCTCGACTGTGACCTATGATGAATTTGCGAGCGTTCGGGTCCGGTGGTTGTGTCAAGACAAGTCACACGTTAATTTTGCCAATTCTGCAGTCGCGACCATGAATATGGCACAGGCTTCAAGTTCATTGTCGGGCCAAGTTCATTTCGGCCGAGTCCATTGTTGGACCAAGGAAGCCCATAAATTGGCAGGCCCGTACAAAGTACTGGGCTGGCTGCGTCTCCTCCTCTCCCGCTAACCGATCGACCAGCTTCTCTGTCGGCCGCGTCGCCGCTGCGGCACAGGAACTCCGGAAGTCCCTAGCACCACTCGGGCTGTTGGCTGTTGCAGCTGCTGTTTGGTGTCGCCAGAGCCATTGTACAAGTCTGCAAGTTCCTTAGCTGTTTTCTCGGAAATGAGGAGGGGTTTTGTTTTTGACCAAACGAAAATGATGAGGTGAGCTTTGAACTTCGAAGCCAGTGCAAGCAAGCATGGTCCAATGTTGCTGCTGCTCTGTTCCGCTTTTTGCTCGGCCGAGTGACACTACGAATACGGCGTTGATTGAACTAGGCCCACCGGGTCGCCAAGTTGCCGGATCAGGATTTCATCTGAAAGGTAAAGCAAAGCAAGGGCACGACATTTCTGGGTCGTGCTCGGCTCCATACCAGCCATGGGTGAAAAGGAAGGCCGGAGACTAAAGAGCGGCAAACATGGTATCCTTTAACCCAGTGAACGCACGAGCGGCAAAGATGAGATGAGATGCCTTTAGCCCCCATATGTATGTCGGTTGTCGGATTGTCCTGGCCCGGTAATGGCATGGTGATTGGCTATGGATATGACATTGACGGTGTATGAGTAGGACCATTCAACAGGCATGTTTACATCCGTCCACAATATTCGATGACATGGAAAGAGTGGTGAGAGAAGAGATCGCTGCCGGACCGCGACTGAACGAAAACGAACGATTCCTTTTCATAAAGAAAATCACGGATTACACGACACTGGAAGAAGCAGTACAATACCACCATTATTCAGATCCAGTACATCATCGAAAACAACCCCAAAACGGAACCCTGTCAACGCGAATAACAAGAAACTGCGAAATCCAAACTGACATCCGTCCGTGACGGTGTGGATGTTGTCATGCGTGCGTTCGTGTGACACGAGATTTCTCACCTTGGCGAACTAGCTTACTTCCCGTTCCACAGGATGGTGGTCTCGGCGATCATGGAGGTGACGACGTAGGGGTCCATGTTGGACGCCGGCCTGCGGTCCTCGAAGTAGCCCTTGCCCTCCTTCTCCGTGTCGCGCCCCACGCGGATGGACGCGCCGCGGTTCGCCACGCCCTGCACCAAATTAAGCACGCACTGATGAGCACGCGCTGCACGGTAGGAGCAGAAGAAACCAAAATGCGAGAGCTTCTGAGCTTGTCATCGTTAATTACCCATTTGAAGGTGTTGATGTCGGCGGTCTCGTGGCGGCCGGTGAGGCGGCGCTCGTTGCCCTCGCCGTAGGCGGCGATGTGCTCCGCGTGCCTCTTGCCGAGCTTCTCGATCGCCTTCTTGATCACCTCGTAGCCACCGGCCTCCCTCATCGTCTTGGTGCTGTAGTTGGTGTGAGCACCGGCGCCGTTCCAGTCACCCTGCAGAAAACAACATTCAGTAACCAGTTTTCTTGCGTGCTCATGTCACTGTCAGAATCTGAAACAGAAAAAAATGAACTTTGACTACCTTGATCGGCTTCGGGTCGAGGGACAGCACAACTCCGGCCATCTCAGTGATCCTCTGAAACCAAACACACATGACTTCAACATACTACTCTTACTATCAAAAAATGTAAGAATGACGCAGAGTTGCAGAAACAACGGACCTCGAGAATGTAGCGGGCAACCCAGATCTCGTCACCGGGAGATTCCGACGGACGGGCCGACTTGGAACTCCCACTGTTGACGCACAGAACCCGGTTCAGAATCAGCAGCATCAATCAAACGTACTTGCATTCATTCATTCATTCATTCATGTGCCGTGCTGAATTCAGGATCTGTCTGCAACTTGCGCGAGGAACGTACCTGGCCAGGCATGACTTCACCGTTGATGCCGCTGATGTTGATTCCGGCGTAAATACAGGCCTTGTAGTGGGCGTCAACTACGTCGCGCCCAAAGGCCTTATCGGCACCGGCAGCACAGTAGTACGGTCCCTGAGAAAAAGATGCACACAAAGAGTTCAGAAAAACCTGTTGCTAATTTGAATTGGTCTAGACAGACGTCAGAAGCTCACGATAAATTTTATATTGTTGGAAAGTTTCAGCATGTCGACTAGTTCCAATATTAGTTTATAAACAACTCAAGCGTAACAGGATTCTTATATTCAGAGCTTACATCACATACTAGCTTGTTTAGCTGCAACAGGTAAAAAAAGTTGGAAGGCTTATACTGAGGCTTTTGAGTTGTTTTTTCTTGCCTGAGGGCCAGGGTAGCCACCAACAGGCCAGCCCAGGGCCAGCTGACATCCTTCTGAAGGAGAGTGTACTCCTGCTCAATACATACCTGTTTCAATTCAGAGATATGTTCTGGTGAGGAATAAGACAAGATGGAAAGTATATACTAAAGGTGGAGACATCCAAATCTGGCGGTCCTTCCGAACTTTTCTGATAGCTTTTCATTTTTTATGCAATTTGAGAAATTGTTGTAGTACAAAATAACAAACAATTCAACCAAGTGGCTACAAAACCTTTTGCGCACTTTTTTGGACTTGTGGTTTTTTCGATCGGTAAATTGCTGGATAATATTTTAGATAATGCTTAAGCTAAAACTAATTCTTGTTACAAAAAAATCAAAAAGTTTGAAGTTGGTTATTAGTTTCCATACCATGGCACCTCAGCTACAACATCAGGGTGGCTGAAGATCTTGGCAGCATTGTGCCTCTTGTTAGTGGGGATTGGCTCTCCTTGTGGCGTGTAGCAGTCGCAC